>OX422221.1:40823725-41423725 GCA_949130495.1 Sambucus nigra
TAGAAATGATACACTTTGGGGGTTGAAAAGTAATTGGGAACGCGTGGTAAACGAGAAAAAGGAAAAGATAATAATACGTAGGTTTGGAGAGTGAGCACCACGTATGGTTAGTATATAAATATTATGGGTCGTGAGGGTACCTATATGAATTATGGAAATACATAATTGTGTGCATGTATGCTTGTCATATTATTATGTAGAGTTAATCATACCCGCGCTACTTTCAATCACGGAGGTTTCCGCGCCAGGACAGTCTTATCTCTATGTGACCTTTATGGGGGATATTGACTTGTACCCTAGAACATAGGATTCCTTGGTACAGGCTATCTGAGAATGATAGTCACATGGTCCTAAGAGACGTGAGGGTATGTGATGACCTCTTAGTGACTTGCAACAATGCTTCGCCTCCAATATGTGTATTTTGTGTTAATACAGTTCAAGAGTGAGTCCGAACTAGTATTTACCTCATTTATATGAGAGGTACATGGACTTGATAGCAGAGTATGCCAAAACCATAAATTGTATGTGGGGTGCTGATTAGTATATGTATTGTTTGAGTGATTAATATATATACATATACCTAGAATTCTTCTACAGTGTGTGTAAGTAGATAATTATTGAATAAACGCTCCTAATCATAGTAAATGCTTGAGATTTCATAGGAGTATTGAGATATACATATTTGACTTAACTAATCCTTAATGAGATGTTATTTTAATGAATCATAGACATACGGCCTCGCGAATCAGAATCTATGGGAGGAGAATTGGGTTAGACTTATGAGTTATTTTAGTAGTACGATAGGCGTGCACACCAAATGAGAGGTGAGAATTCTCAAGAGAGTGTCGAGTACTAACATGTATTTAATATCAACTGGTAAGCACTTTAAATACTTTCTAAACTATTTTTAAAGCTGTTTTACACTCGGGCTCTGACCCGTTTCCTGTCATTTTTCTTTCTCTTGTATATATTCAGTGTGTATGTATATATATATATATGTATATATATTTTACAGGTGCCCAGCCACAGGGGCGTCCGACTTGGATCTTTGGACTGTTGACGTGCTGTAGCTAGTGTGGGAGTTATAGGTCTTTGCAGTAGACGACTTCATCCTTATCTTCTCAGTCTTTCATTTAGTTCTCATTAGATAGGGCATGTGTCGCCCATTTCTAGTTTTTATCTAGTCCAAAGATTTGTGCTCTTTATTCATGTCAGTATGCAGTTTAGTTGGGATTGTTCTATTTATTTCCTTGTCCTGCGTTTTGGATATTTTAATTTAAAACATTTATCTAGCACATTCTTTCATTTGGATGTTTTAGTTTTAATACTATCATTTGTATTCGTGAAATTTTTTTCATAGTTAATAATAAAAATCGGACTTAATTTGTAAAATTAAATGTTTTAACACTTAGATTAAATATTTACTAGGTGATTAATAAAGAAATTTGTTTTAAGACAGTGATGCTAAGAATAAACCAACCGGACACTTTGAGTTAATTTAATAAAGGACTGATCACTCAGTATTTAACAGGTATCAGAGCATCATGTTCTAGTTTCCTTTAGGATCTGTGTGGTTTATTATGCTTCTAGCGTAGTTTTCTTTGTTATAAAGCCCTATGTTTAGGATTGTTGATTTCTTTGGTGAGATTTAGTTCTCCTGCTATAACGTATATATTAGTGAATCTTATTTGCGTTCGGACGTGTTCGTGTGCTGAACAATGAAGTATGACGGGTGAGGGCCGTTGGGCAGACAACATGAGGCAGGGCTTAGTTGAGGTTGTAGAGTATATTCAAGGATGATGACCATAGTCGATGTCACCCCTATTGTGGCACAAGAAGCCAGGACTGTAAAGACGGCTAGGGCGCATCCTATGATTTCCAAGTGCTGTTATAGTCGAAAGTGGTGCAAAAATAGACACACCCAATGTGGAATAACTGGGAAAGAGTCAGATGAAGCATTTAGGAGAACCGTTGGTGGAAATTCTATAAATGTGGGGATTGTGTGTGTTAGCTAAAGGAGGTAAAATATCTAAAGGCTTGGGCCTATGATGAAGTGTGGCTAACTGAAAGTGAAAATTTGGGGTAAAATTTTCTTGGCTCGTCGGAACGAAGTTATAATGGTGGGAGTCAGCCACCACTTTTAGGAGTGGAATGCTATGTCTATAGAAGGATCTTAGGTACAGTTTGATCGCAGGTTCCTTCATCAGATGTTCGGGATAAGATGTGAACGTTGTTCTGAACTCATCACAGGAGGGCCGAACAGAGGTCCATTTGTGAATATGAATCTAAACTGTTAGCAAATCTTGTATCGGAGGATGTAGATACAAATGGAGGAGAAGATTTCAAGTGAGAGATCGACTCATAAGAAAATTTTAAAAACACGTAAAAGGAATTCTACTAGACGGTCGGTGCAGATGGAGACAATGTCGCATTTCGTAAAGTGGATTAAGCATCGTGTGAGAAGGACAATAATCCATAAATATGTGTGTAGTCAGAATAACACACCCGAATTTGGTTGAAAGGCTATGGGAAGCCATTTAGAAAGGGGTATTCGTTAAGAAGGGTAAAATTTAACTATTAGGGAAAACTCTCGGAGCGGAGTTTTACCTATTCGAATGTTGAGAGAGACTTGCGCATAGGTAGAATGATGATGTTAGTCAGGTTAGAAAAGTCCAGAAGTTCACATCGTGGAGAAAAGTGCACGGGTTGGAACTTTCGGTATACGCCATGGAAAAAAGGAGAGTATTAAGTATTACTTAATGTGAGACATTACATGTGGAAGTTGATGTTGAGCGGGACATAGTGAGTAGTCTCCACATGCAACACTCATGGATAGAATTCAGTTGGAACAAGAGGTTAAACCAAAAAATTTTGTATCAAGTTGATGATTCCGGTAGTTAAAGAGAGCAGTCAAGTCGGCAAAGTTTCTTTAATGGGTTGCCAACCTCAAGGTAAGATCAAGGGTTCCTTCGAACGTGTGAAATAAGTTTCCCAAGAAGGAAGTGATTGATATTCCTTTGGGGTAACTTACAATAATAGCTAGTGTGCCCCAGTCTTTCTTTGAAAAGAAGAATCATGCCGGTACGTGGTCCTACACGGTATTTTTCTGAATTAGGATGAGATTTTTGAATCCCACCTTAAATATGGAATTTCAGGAAGCAGCGGGGATAACGTTTCGTTTTGAGCGGGTATCACCCATAACTGGGAAATAGGCGAATGTTGATTAACGATTTGTGGAGCCGTGTGAAAGTAATTTTGGTTTCATTGTGATCACTTCATTTCCAAAACGGATATAGCTAGCAAGTGAAGTATAGTGCGGTAGGGTTCCGTGGAAGCATTCTTACCTGTTTATTGTGGACAAACTATTTATTGAAGTTTTGTGTTGAAAAACTTTAACTATTCTCCCTCGAGTTGTTTTGAGGCGAGCGGATGATCATAATTTTTGATTGGTCGAGTTAGATCCGATGACTAAAGTGGAATAACCACATACTGTCTTAGGTAACCTTTTAACTATTGTAAGAGCTACGTCGCCAGGAATTAAGATTTGAAGAACTGACAAGAGTAGTCAGACGTTCATATGGTTTCTCTCAGGATGGGAGTTTTATGTTTAGATAAATACGGGAGTTGATACGAGGTAAGGTGCGACCTCCCAATAATATTGAGACATTGGGGCCAATGACGTATGGGCTAGTCTTATTCGAATGTTGTTCGGTAGGAGCACGATTGAGGTGTCCTTATTGAGGTGTGACTCTATGACTAATAAAGTGTCGAGAGTGTTAAACAAGCTTGTTATGAAGCGGGGGATATAATGATTGAGCCTTACTTTGAAGTTAGTTTTGAATACTAGAGGAAACCTATTTTTATCAGGGATGCCTTACTCTTCCGAATTTCGGGGTAAAATTCAGTTATTAGAGGGGAAGTATGTAAAACCCCGTATTTTTATGTCTTTTAAATTATGGGATTAATTAAATTAAATTGCGTTATATTAATTTAATATTAATTTAGATTTTAAAATGAATATTTACTAGAGTGACGATAGTTAGTAATTATTGAGAATTTGTTGAATATTACTTAATAAGTAAAGTAATATGTAGAATTTAATTTATTAAAATTGTCACGAGTGAATAATATGGCTATTATAAAAATTAAGTCGGGACGCGCCTGTGTCGTGCCGTGACTAAATTATTATTATAAAAAGTCAATAAAATTATTAGTCGCCCGTATGGTCATTTCGAGTGCGCTAACATGTCCGAAAGGGTCGAGATAGTCGGAATAGCGTACCCGGGGGTTTAGTTTGGGTCTTTGGGAGTTTTTAGGCCTAACTGGCATCCCGGGAGGGTATTATAGTCAATCTGTATTTTTGGGTAATTAAACCCACGAATTTTCCTAAGTTATATCCGCTATTAGAGTTAAGATTTTAGGGTTATCAATCACAGAAACATAGAACGACCATTAGAGAAGAAAGGAAGAGAGTTCTTCAAAAATAGATCACAATTCGTAACACCTTTTTCAAGAATAACACCATCGGGGCATAGATCGTAAGTCAAGGAACGCAGCCATACCTTCGTCACCATGTTAGCCTAGTAAGTCAAGTATTTATCTTACTGATTTCTAGTTGATATCCCTTCCATGTTAGCCTAGGAATGAAAATCACATGTTTTATTTAAAGAATTATATGTATTGGAAGAGAATTTATATGTTGTAGGGAGAATCCATGTAGTCTGAAATCTTGACCATATGTAGAGGATTTCCCATGAACTTATAATGATATTCGGGAAGGAAATCTGGATTAAAATAAAGATTCTTGATGATTCATGCATATTTAGGTTTTATAAAGAAATCTGAAATTAAACCACTTTTTGATTGATTCGTTGTGGATTTATTGATGTTGTTACGTTAGAACTTTTTTATATATATTGCTTATACATTTGGATTAATTGGTTGGGAGTTTGGGATGAAATTATAAAGGTTTTGAGGATTTATAATGATTGAACCCGTGGCTATCGTAAGGAAATCTGGACTGAGACCTGAAGGGTCGATCGATCGATCGACTCCTGTTGATTTTTAGAAATTTTCCTCTTCTTTAATGATGATGTAGCACCGATTCGAGGGAAATTTGCATGTGATGATATTATTATAATATGACTTATGAGGGACCAGTAGGGTTGTTATTTAGGTTCGGATAATATGGATTAATACAAGAATTACCCGTTGTGTCACGAGGGCTATAGAATAATAAAAATGTGCTTGTATGTGCGATATGTTAGGTTGAGTAAGCATGATTGATGACATAGGCCAGTAGGATGGAGAGTATTAACCTGCATAGATTATGGTTATATAAATGATACACTTTGGGGGTTGAGAATTAATTGGGAACGTGTGGTAAACGAGAAAAAAGATAAGCTAATAATGTGTTGGTTTCGAGAGTGATGACCACGTATGGTTAGTATATAAATATTATGGGTCGTGAGGGTACCTATATGAATTATGGAAATACATAATTGTGTTCATGTATGCTTGTTATATTATTATGTAAAGTCAATCATACCCACGCTACTTGCTATCACGGAGGTTTCCACGCTAGGACAGTCTTATCTCGATGTGACCTTTTGGGGGGATATTGACTTGTACCCTAGAACATAGGATTCCTTGGTATAGGATATCTGAGAATAATAGTCAGATGGTCCTAAGAGACGTTAGGGTATATGCTGACCTATTAATGACTTGGAACTACGCTTTGTCTCTAATATGTGTATTTTGTGTTAATACAGTTCGAGAGTGAGTCCGAACTAGTATTTCCCTCATTTGTACGAGAGGTACAGGGACTTGATAGCAGAGTATGCCCGCACCATAGATTTTATGTGGGGTGCCGATTAGTATATGTATTGTATGAGTTATTAATATATATACATATACCTGGAATTCTTCTACAGTGTGTGTAAGTAGATAATTATTGAATAAATGCTCCTAATCATAGTAAATGCTTGAGATTTCACAACTGTATTAAGATATACATATTTGACTTAAATAATCCTTAAAGATATGTTATTTTAATGAATCATAGACATACGGCCTCACGAATCAGAATCTATGGGAGGAGAATTGGGTTAGACTTATGAGTCATTTTAGTAGTACTATAGGCGTGCAAACTAGATGAGAGGTGAGAATTGTCAAGAGAGTGTCTAGTACTAACATGTATGTAATATCAATTGGTAATCACTTTAAATACTTCCTAAACTATTTTTAAAGTTGTTTTACACTCGAGCTCTGACCCGTTTCCTGTCGAGTACTAGGTGATTAGTAATTTTTTTTACGACAGTGATGCTAAGAATGAACCAACCGGACACTTTGAGTTAATTTAATAAAGGACTGATCACCCGGTATTTAATTAGGCAGGGTGTCATAGGATTAAAACCATCTGTTGATATAGCCAAACGAATGTTGCGCTATTCTCGAGAAAAAATAGGGATACTCTCATAATTTATCCTCCTCCAAGCTGTAGAATCAATAGGATGACACATGAGATTACCCCTACTTTGCCCTAGCATGCCAAGTCATTGCCTCCGCTATCCATCTGTGAAAAATCGCTTTAATCTAGGCCCAACGGTAAAATATTTTTACACTTTTTGAGGCACTTTTGAGCTTGTGCCTTGCTTGCCGGTAGATTGGACATATCTAGGTTCATCGCATACCGGACAACGATCGAGATTTTCATAATCCTTTAGGTATAGTATGTAGTCATACACACAAGCATGAACCGATTTATACTTAATTCCCAAACCTTTCAAACTGTTCTTCATAATAGGATAACTACATGGAAACGTATTCTCCTTGGGTAGTAATCCCTTCACCCAATTCAGAATTCCTGTCACGCTATTGCATTACAAACCGTACTACGTCTTCAAATTGTGCAAACCAACCATGGCATGTAAAGTTATTTGATCTTTCTCATAGCCAGGGTATAACAGTTGGGTCGCCTTAAATTTTAAACTTTATTAGTCATCATCAAGGTTTATCGTGATATCTCCACGAGCGCCTGAACCTTGTACATCATCAGTGACCTCATTCTCCTCCTCTTCATAAGCTCCGTACACATCATCAACAAAATCATCCAACATATTATGATCTACATCGTCCCCTTCTACATCTATCCTACTTGTTGAAGGTTGTTCGGGGATAAAAGGAACTTTCAATTCACCGTAAAAACTCCAAAATCGATAATTATCTTGCATACCCCACATTAGCAAATGCAGTTCAACTATTTTCCACTCAAACACCTTACCATTTTTACACCTAGCACACGGATAGGGAGATTCTTCATCATTATGATATCTCTTTGCATATTTCACAAATTCATTAGCACCTCTGTGAAGCACATCCCCCATTATATTTGTCTCACCCATCCAGTCTTTGTATTTAGGATATCCCATCACAGCTACTACAACTAATCACATATTAAAGGTAAGAAGCGTATATTCCTAGATTAGTATAAACAAAACTTAGATTTATAGTATGTTTCATTTAATTATGTCTTATTTATATTCATTTTTTAAATTTCAAATTCAAATTCAATTTATAATAGAAAATCTTATTTCCTCCATCTCCTCTAAAGGGTGAGTGGTCCTATCCCATTCAAGGTCGCATATTTCTGTAACATACTTAACAACTCATGCACATTGTTATGATTTGAGAAAAATTCAGCAGCATATCCCCATAGTTCTCCAAGTACACAACATAGATTGGAAAGTGTGAGTGTTATTTCAATTGATCAATTGAAATAACACTCACACTTGTAATTCTAGTATGTACCCAGAGAACATTAGGATACGACTGCAAAACTTACTTCAAAAGTAACAACTTTAAGCCACTAAGAATATTATTATACATAAATTATGCTTCCCCAAACTGTCAAAACGGGACAATTCGAGAGATCTCATTACATGGGTAATAACTCTCGAACGGGTCTAAGGTCTATTGAATGTGTACACATAACAACTAGAAGGCTAGTATTTATGCGCACTATATGTAATTTCAAGTATGTTTCATTTAACTATCATACTATATATATATACTGTTCGTGATACAAAGTACTTTTAAAAATAGTTGAAAAATCCCACCCCCATATGGGCAATAATCCAGTGGTCATGCGACTTCTAAAATTAACCAACTAAACATCGATCCACTATAATAAAATCGCAATAGCAACAACAAATGTGTATCCCGTACTCCTTCTAATTCATCTACTTAATTAATTTATTTCATCAATTAAACTAACAATTAAAGTATACAATTATTAATTTACTAATTTACAATGAGGGGCAATCCTACTTGCATATGAAAGGGGCACTAATTATTAATTTACTAAAAAAATTAATAACCAATCAATCTTTAATCAATCAATTCTTTTACAAGGGGCATTACTTGCATATGAGGGGCAATATCTAATAAATCAATAAAAATTTAATTAAAAAACAAATCAAAAACACCACCCCCGCCCCATCTCCCCTACCCCACCCCCTTCCCCCCCCACCACACACACAAGCACCCACACATATCCCCACCTCCTGCCACCCCCCCTCCAGCCCTGCCCCCTCCCCCCCACTGTCACTGCCCACCACACACACGAACACACACACACACACACACACACACACACACACATACACACACACATATACACACAAACACACATATACACACACACACACACATATACACACACACACACTCACATATACACCCCCTCCCCCTCCCCCTCCCCCTCCCCACCCCCAGCCCTGCCCCCTCAATCCACCACACACACACATACACACACTCACATCTATACACACATATATACACACACATATATACAAATAGAAGAGAAATAGAGAGAGAAAACGTACCCAAATCGTAGAGAGAGAGAGAGAAATGGAGGGAATAGAAATCGGTGGGAAAAAAGAAGAGGAAAGGGTTTTTTTACTGACAGAATTGTCACGGACATGTCACGGTCGTTGATCGTGACAAGTTTATAAGGTTTTTCCCCGTCATTGACCGTGACAACAGTATATATCACGGCCTTGTCATGGTCAATGACCGTGACAAACCTTTGTCACGTCCTTGTCACGGTCAATGACCGTGACAAAAAATGCGTATTTTTTTGTCACAGTCATTGACCGTGACAAGGCTGGCCGGTTGAAGGGTGCTAATTTGATAATTTTAGTGTAGTGAATGGTGATTGAAAGAGACAGAGAGAGAATTCCACCAGAGCCGAAAGGGACAACCTCGGACTCCCAACCCTCAGGCGAACAAGACTCGCAGTAGAAGAAGGAGAAGCGGACGTGATCGAGAACTCTCAGGGCATGGAAGTTATCAAGGTAGGCGCCATAGGGAAGACGAGTGCCACATAGATGACATAAGGAGTGTTGTTCGAAGGGAGATGGACCAACACCATGCTCATTGAGGAGCCATGTCAACCAAGGGGCTATCAAGGAGAGCCCCCATCACCTAGATAAAGTCTCCCTTGGTAATATCTATCGAAGAGGAGTAAACCCCTAAGAAATTCGTAACCCCCAGGTTCAAGGTATATGATGGCAAGACCGATCCTATTGACCATGTTCGGCAGTACAGGCATGTTATGACTTTGTGGAGTCATAACGATATGCTGATGTGTCGCATATTTACCTCCAGCCTGGGCAATGTTGCCCATAAATGGTACGATAATCTCCCTCATATGTCCATCAAGAGTTTTAATATGCTCGTAGAATCCTTCACTACTAGTTTCTTATCAAGCATCTCTAATCCTAAAAGAATAGATTCACTACTTATAATGAAAAAAAAGCCACATAAATCCCTGTGTAAGTACGTTAAATTGGGAAGTATTCAATGAGGTAGAGGATTTCTCAAAGCAAGTTGTCGTAACATCCTTCGAGATAAGTATGCCCCCAGATCGATGTTGTATCAATCCCTCACCAAGAAGGAAGCTGAAACCATTAACGATTTCATGTCGCGCATTGCAAAATATGCCAAGGTGGAGGACATGGAGCACAATAGTTAGTCTGAGATTGGTCACATCAAGGTAAATAAAGGGGCGACAAGGAGAGCACCCTCAAATAGGGGAATAGAAAAAACAAATTCACTAAGAACGGGGGCTGAACTAACTCCTCTAAGGAAAGTCATCAACACCATTTTCAAGGAGCCGATCTACAAGATCCTGGAAAAATCAAATATCAACAATTCATCAAGTGGACCAAGAAGATGGGTGGTGATTCGACCAAGAGAAACAACGTGCTGTGATGTGCATTCCACAAAGAAGATGACTATTAGACCAAAAACTATAAGGCACTTATGGCCCACCTGGATGAATTAGCCCAAGTTGGGCTTCTTAATGAATTTATTAATAAGAACTCTAACTAGGCCACAACTAATGATGACTAGAAACTAGACAATGTCATTGATGATGACATGGCACGTGAGTTTTCCATCATTCACGAAGCATCCGACCTTAAGCAGATCCAAGAGAGTGTTTTTCGGATGGAACTCAAGAAAGTTACTTCGTGATGGAAGCTTTTCATATTGATCCCATAAAAAGCCAACCTGGCAAGCATCAACGATGTAACACCCCATGTTTTTGAGTATTTGGAATTTAATTAATTAGGTTATATTTTTTAATTACACATGTGTCGTAATTTAATTGAATTAAATATTACATGTTTATTAAATATTGATCAGGAGAGTTATGATTAATATTTATGGGATGAATTTTCTAAGTGCATAGTAAATAACATGTGGTAATTATTATGCATCGTAGCGAGTGATATTGATGTGACTATGTTATATATCAACCAGGAGTCTCATGAAGACTATATTGAGGTCGAGGTAGGAGATTTATGTAGGGTGACTCGGATGGTAATTTTGAGGCCACGGTTGATTCCGAATGAGCCGAAATAGAGTACCCTGGGTGTATTGATTGGGTGCTGGGATAATTTTAGACCAACTCAGCACCAGGTAAGGGCGTTTTAGCCATTTGAGAGTCTAGGGTTGAAAGTTTTATATCAACCACTTTATGAGTAAGGATAGTGTTACAGAACTTGGGAGAGAGAAGAGGCCATAGAAGATGAAGAAGAGGGGAACCCTAGATGATTTCACACCATTTTTAATCACTGACGTTGTCTAAATCGAGATTGAAATAATGGATGAACAACTCCATCATCATATAAAAAAAATCAGACTATTATAAGTCAAGTGCTTATATTGCAATTCCTTTATGCATGTTATAATACCCATGGTTGTGTAGGGTTAAAATTGCATAATTTGGGAGAAATCTTGGGATTTATATGGGTGTGTTTCGTGAGCTGGGGTAGGATTCATGTTAGAATTAATCCCTTTATACTGATAATATGAAATCTAAGATTACATGATGATAAACTTGAAAAAAATCTGTAGATCTTGATGAGAATGGATGAAGAACATAAAAAACTAGGGTTTTATGAATTATGGAATTAAATATATTTATGGGTAGGTTTCTTATAGATTTAATAATATATTTTTGTTAGAAATTGTCCCTATACATATATTTAATGATTGGGTATGTTTTATGGGAGTTTGGGAAGGTTTCATGGAGGTTTTGAAGGTTATAAATGGTGAAAAATCGTAATAACAATGAAAAAGAAGAACTGTTAGGTGCGAATCGATTTTGCTCCAAGAGAAAATTGATTAGGTGGGCGAATCAATTAAGGGCCTTTACCGAATCGATTCGGCTTTCCAATTTTAGAAAGTTTGGCATTTATGTTATACTTATACATAAAACTAATTACGAGGAGATTTGGTGATGGTTTATTAATGATATAAAGACTTGATAATATCAGTAGACATATGGTTAGGTCCCTACTTAGACATATGATAATAACATTATGTGTTATTTTATTTGTGGTTCGAGGTGACATTCCGAACCGACAGTCCTTGATTTGGTACAAGAGGTACATGGAATTGATAGCAGAGTATGCTGCATTGCAGTGGCCATTCCGGGGGATGATGTAGTTGTATATATAATAGTGTTATATATATACATATATACACAAGTGTGATTATTCTACTTTTGTGTGAAAAGATAGATAGTGTATATTTAAAAGTAACTTAAGTAAGAGAAAGTTAATGAACAACTCAATAATAATATTCGGTTAATATTAATTATTGGTTTTACGGTAGCGTATCGTATGGACAGTATGGGTGAGCTAAACTTGTTATGGTTAGTTATATACTCATGTCTAGTTAGGCTGGGTAGAAAAACTATGTGGGTAAAATAGGAGACGTTAGGTGTGCACTATAGTTGAGACGTGAGAAACTCAAGGGACTGTACGTGAAACTAATGTGTGTTTCTAATAACTATTTTTAACTATAATTTAAATACTTGCTAAATATTTTTCCAAAGATTTTGGGCTCTGACCCGTATTAAATCTATTTTTTCAAAAAAACTTTAAGGTGTCGATCCACAGGGATGCCAGACTTGATGATCCATTCCAGGGATACGTAGCTATAGCATTTGTAGAGGCATGCAGGATTTGGGTAGACACTTCAATTAATTTATTCCTAAGATTAGAATTCATGTTTAGTTATTTCATTTAGGCATGTTACCCATTTAGTTGATACATTTATTCAGTTTTATTTATCAGACTACGTGTTTAGATTTAATTTCATTTCACTAGACTTGTGGTTTGGATATTAGTTTTGGAACCGATAGTTTATTTGGTATTTATCTTTTATCTATTTATCTTGCCATGTTTCAGATTTCTATTATTGTGTGGATAAGTTATATTATTTTATTTTTGTATGTCATTATATGTTAATGGCAGACAAAAATTTGGCACCAGATTTATTTAACATAGGTGGTTAATAATTTAAAATGTTTTGACAGTGATGCTAAGAATGAACCAAATGAGAATCCTGTTTGTTTTAGTAAAGGACTAATCACCCATGATTAAAATAGGTGGGCTATCACCGACCAGAGGACATTGATTACAACAAGCACATCATTTTCACATAGGAGGATTTGGTTTGGGAATAAACCCCACACAATGATGCGCCGATTATCACTCTTAGAATTGCAAACTGGGATTTAGATAAGCTGCTAGTGGGCCAAGGGAGATCTTCCGAGGTGATGTACCTAGAGATCTTCTACAAACTCATTCTTAATATGTTAGACCTCAAGTAGGTGACAATTCCTCTAGTCGACTTAGCCGATAAGATGACGATGCCGTTAGGAAAGATGGTCCTCCTAGTAAGGGTAGGAAATATTTCAAACTCATAGAATTTCTAGTGTTCGACATTGAGTCACCTTACCATGCCATTTTGGGCAGAGGACTGCTTCACGCCATGAGGGTTGTTCCTTATACTTACCACCATAGGCTCAAGTTCATCACCGACATAGGGATAATGGAGATCAAAGGTGACCAAGCAGCTGCTCAAAAGTGCATCATTGCTTCATTAGGCCATGCAAAAAAGGAAGAAGGATAAATAAGTTGTTCTGGAGGTAGCCCAGGAAGGGGCCGCCTCGTCCAAATAGCAACTATAATATAACCGACTAGGGGTGGAAGAGACCCGGATATACTCCACTGATTAGGTCTTTAAAGATCTGGAGGAGTTTACTTTTAACAAAGCCAAGCGAGATGGAAAGTTTTTTTATCGAGATAACCATGACTGATCTCGAAAGGAAGGAGTTGATCGCCTTCCTAAAATAAATCTTGGATGTTTTTACATGGAAACCATACGATATGCCTTGAATTGACCCTATTGTTGCTTGGCATCAACTCCATGTGAATCCAATATTCAAGCTAATCGTACAAAAGGCTCATCGAACTACCCAAAAGAAAGCAAAGGTAGTAGATACGGCAGTAGGGAAACTTTTAGAGGTAAGGTTCATCAAAGAACTTAAATTCACAAAGTGGCTCTCAAATTCGATCGTGGTTTGAAAGAGCAATGGGGACTAGAGAGTTTACATAGATTTTAGTGAACTCAATAGGGCTTGCCCCAATGACAGTTTTCCCCTACGAAAGATAAACCATTTGGTCGATGCCACAGTAGCTTATGAGTGAATGAGTTTTCTAGATGCTTATTTGGGGTATCATCAGATTCCCCTGTTTGGACCCAACCAGGATAAGACTTTATTCATAATGCCAATTGGTTTGTACTGCTACAAAGTCATGTTATTTGGCATCTGGAATGCAAGAGAAACATATTAGGGGTTAGTTACCAAGATGTTCCAGCACTAAATGGGGGAGACCATTGAGGTGTATATTGACGACATGCTCATCAAAACCAGGAACAAAAGCGACCATCTATAAGATCTGGCTAACACCTTTGAAATTCTCAAGCGCTACCAAATGAAACTCAACACTAGAGTGTATTTTTAGGGTCCAGTTAGGAAACTTTATGAGTTATCTAGTCAGTGAAAGGGGGATTGAAGCAATCAGTAGGGTCTAGCCGCTAAAGACATTACGCGAGGTCCAAAAGCTTACCAGAATGCTCCCAGAACTCAACCGCTTCATTCGATGTCATCTAAGTCTTACCGACCATTTTTCTAGCTGCTCAAAAAGGAAAGGGCCTCACTTGGAATGACGAGTGATCTAAGGCCCTGTAGGATATCGAATCATACCTCAGTAAATCTTTGTCATTGGAAATTCCTGATCAAAGGGATCCTCTTTATCTTTATCTCATAGTATCAAACCATGTAGATAGTTCACCCTTGGTTTGTGGGCAAGAAACAAAGCATTCCCCTATTTATTATGGCATCAAGATGTTCTTGCATGCCGAGCAGCGCTATTTGCCTCTGAAGAAACTGGTTTATGAGTTGGTATCATTTCGCGAAAGCTGAAGAACTACTTTGAAGCCCATTCCATCACTGTGATCACTTCATTCTCCCTTAAAACTATCCTTTGCAAGGATAACCTCTCTATATGAATGTAAAAGTGGTCGGTAGAGCTTTAAAAATTTGATATCCATTTTCAACCAAAATTAGCAATCAAAGGGAAGGTTTTGGCCAACTTTATCGCATAATTTACTAGAGAAATCCCCACCGACCAACTGATTAACCATCCAAAGTTTCACGAATAAGTTGAAGGAGATAGATGGTCTCTATGTGTTTATGGTGCCTCCAACTCAAAGAGGATAAGCATGGCAATTGTACTTGTGACTCCAGAGAACGTCATGATCGAGCAAGGGACCAGACTGGGTTGAAGCCTTTGACAATGAGGCTGAATATGAGGTGCTCATAGCTGGACTTTGCAAAACATAGGAGCATGAGGAAAGGGGAATTAACGTTTACTGCAACTCCAAGTTGGGGTCTAATCAAGTCAGTGGGTATTTTAATGCCAAGGACAATAGGATAACGACCTATCTCATTGTTATACGCTAGCTGGTTACAAATTCGAGGAAGTCCACATTCAAGAGTTCCCATAGGGGTACAACAGCCACATAGACGCCTTAGCTGCTCTAAGCTTAGCAGTAGACTCATATCTGAGGGAAACTATCGAAGTGGATATCCTTACTAAACCCAGTATTGACAAGATAGTAGCTCCCGAGCGCATCCTCTATGTAGACAAAGTCCCCAACTGGATAGACAACATTATTGCATATTTACATAATGTGACATTACTTAGCGACAAGAAGTTAGCCTATCAGATCAGAGTCAAGGCCGCATATTTATACTTAGATCATGGGGGAAAGCTTTAGAAATGATCCTCCATAGGCCCCTACCTAACGTGCATGCACCCAAAGGATATCGAGCAAGCTCTCTACCAACTTCATGATAAAATATGCGGAAGTCATGCTAGAGGTAGGTCCCCAGAAATTTGAGCAATTAAAGAGGGCTACTGGTGGCCTCACATGCAGAAATATGCAATTATTTATGTGTAGAAATGCGAGAAGTGCCAGAAATTCTCTTCCCTAATTCATCAACAGGCCAACGATCTGAGACCCCTCTTGATGCTCTAAAAATGATGTTTTATCTAAGTGCAAATCATTCACAAAAAGTAGTAACCGGGCAAGTCCAGGATCATACTCCATAGGGACTGAACTCTTCTAAGGAAGACGGGCTATAGGATGTTCACCAAACATCACAAAAGGAAAGTGTAAAAGATGATTTTTCGTTTGGAGTGGTGAAGATTAACTTACCACTATCCTAACATGTGTTTAATTAATAGCGAAAGAGTAAACAGTGATGAAACTATGAAATAATCTAAGCAAAGCTTGGGATCAATAGATAAAAGGGATTGGGGATCATTATCTCACCTCGGATTTTCTATGTAGATGATGAGATTTGATTCTAATCAAGCATAACAAGTTAAGTCCGAACACTAACCGTGTAGAGACCAAAATCATCAAGAGAGGATGGGGAATTAATTAGTTATGGTGCTAAATGGGATGGGGTTATAGTAAAGCTTCAAATACCACCCTTACCAGATAAGAAAAGTAAAAAAACTAAGATACTCCAATACCAACACATGAAGTTCCATTAGAATAATTATAAACCAAACCCTAACTATGAAGCTCAAGAAACCATGGTGGGACATGATCTCCAACCTATAAGACTAGCCACTCATGATAGAAACTTAGTAAAACATGCAAGAGAACATCATAAATGAAGAACCCGTCTATTTATATACCAACCAACACAGGAGAGATCAATAAATGCAAGTTAAAGCAACTAGAACAATCAAAGATGAAGTAGGTGAACAAGTAATGCAATAAATCCAACTATATTCATGTCTTAAATGCTTAACAAGAGAGCGACAACCCATAAAAATCTTTGATCAAGGATATAGAAGAGAGGTTTTCTAAACTTAGAAACTTTTTAAAGTAAAATCCGATCATTTTCAAGAGGAAAAATAAAGGGATATAACCCAAGCCTTTACAAAATGGCAAACTAGTAAATACAATGAAACATGGGCGAATTAATTCGGTTTAAAACCCGAATTAATTCACAAATCTAATTAGCAACACTGGTTGAGATCAAATCAATTCGGCCAAAGGCCCAAATTGATTCGGACCTACTTCTTTTGGGTGGGATGTGTTGAGTGGAAATCATAGGGAATAAGATTCACGAAAACTTTCATAATTTCTTTATTCAAAATTGAATCCATGCACCGTCGGAGGCCACATGAAGATAAATGGATGAGCTTCAACTTTCATGAGATTTCAAGATCAAAACTCGAGTGTTGAAATTACTAAAATGCCCTCGAAGTTATGATAGTCAACAGAACGTTCAGAGGATTTAGACAAACATCAAGTCTTACATTCTCGACACATATAAAAACTCAAATAAACCACGTATAATATATATATGATGAAAATAGGGGTTATGCAGTAAATGAGCGTATGTTTCTGGGAATAACATTCACGAGAATGGTGGAATAGGAAAATATACGGAGTTTTAAATGCAATAATCATGACTAATCACACCCCCTAACTTACACATTGCTAGTCCCCGAGCAATGAAACAAGAAGAAATAAGAGCCATAACAATAACCAGTGATAAGCACCGAAAAATGTACATTTTATACCCCTAATAGACGTATATTAGTTGCTAATTCTTGGCAAATTGGGTCTTATATGCTTAATTGTTTAATGTGCAAACTCGATTGCGTTTGGGAGTTCAAAAATATTATTTCGAAGTAAATTGTGTCAAGAAGTGTCTAAATAACTTTTCCCGTAACCTTAACCTACCCCGTAACCTGGCCTAAGCCTTCCCCAAACCCGGTGAATGTTGATTTGGTACTTTTACTACTTTTTTTTAGATTTTTATTTCATTCATTTTTATTTTTAGATTTATTTAGAATTTTCTAGGATTTATTTTCTATTTTTCTATTTCTTTATTTTGATTTTGATTTTTATTAGTTTTTAATTTTTAGTCTTTATTTTGATTTTGATTTTATTAGTTTTTAATTTTTAGTCTTTATTTTTAATTTTTAATTTTTAGTTTTTAATTTTTGTTAGGATTAATTTTTAGGAAATTATTTTTTAGGATATGTGTTTTTTAGGAATTTATTTTTCTAATTTTATTAGTTTTTTTTAAAGTTAGTTTTAATTTTATTAGTTTTGAATTTTTATTTTATTAGGATTTTTTTTTAGTTTTATTAGATTTTACATTTTTAGGACTTTAGTTTAATAGATTTTTAATTTCTTTCTTTCTTTCTTTTATTTTATTTTAAGTCTTTTTATTTTTAGATTAGAGAATTATTTTATTATTTTATTATTTTAGACTTATAAATATTTTTAGGAATTTAATTTTTTTTAAAATTTTTTTTGTTATTTTTTTTATTATAAATTCCAATATATATTTTTTAATTTTATTATTACAAATTAAACACACACAAATCCTACACCCTAAAACCCTCAAATAACACACACACCCAACTATCGTATACACTCACCACACACAAACACATCTCCTCCCATCTTATTCCCACCATCAAACCCATATTCTCTCACCTCCATTATCAACAACCACCCATAACCAAACACCCAAAAATACCCTTAATCTCCATCCGAACTGGAGCAACCCCATTAATCCCTTCATCCTACTTTGGCGACCCTCTTCTCTCCATCCACCACCAATCTGTGGTAGACCCAAGGGCCACAATCCCAAACCCGAGACCCACCTGCGACACAACTCGGATACCCACCTCCTGTTAACTATCCAAACCCGTCATCACCCCTACGTTTTCCCCAAACTCGAAAACCCATTTCTAAGCCTTCACAGTCCAAATCGATTTCTACCTCCTGCATAAAGCCAAATCCCAAGCCAAGACAAAAAATAAAACAACCAAAACATTAAACCCACATGTCTTCTAAAACCATTTAACCCGATTCCCATTTTACCACCAACTTATCCTCAACACACTCACACCACATGCACACCCCTAACCTTTCCTTACCCAAATTACACCTTAGCACATGTGCACTATATAAGAAGACTCAAGGCCATTTGAAGACCCATATAAAGAATCTAGAAACCCATCTAGGGTTTTAGAGAGAAGAAAGAGAGCGAGTTTTGAGTAGAAAAATAAATTAGGTTAGATTAGAATTTTTAATTTAGAGTGAGGAAAAATAAATTATTGTGAGGATCAATTTGAGTGTAATTTTTGATGTAATTTTGGTTTGATCATTCAAATTGAGGGATGTAAATTTCAACGCAAGGATTGAAGTATGCGTCAAAATATTGGGTTTGATTCTTCTCTTCTCTTCTCATCTATTTTAATGGATTTGATTATTAGTTTGTCAATTTTGATATCATGTTAGGCTAAAATCCCCTTTCAAGGGGTGGGGTGAAACCTTATTTGATGTTATTTTGATTTAATTAGTTTGATTAATTGCAAATTAGCTTTGAATGTTAATTTTGATCTCTCACCCTTAAATTTATGCTTCGAGAGAGGGTAAATAATTTCCGAGAGAAAAATCAAAATTCGAGATATAATACCCATTTTAGATTCGAACTAGAGATAAGGATTTCTTAAGTGTGGTATTATTCCTTGAATTTCAACTCTAAATTTTATTTTCTAAGATTTACATAAATTTTAATCAATCGATCCTATCAGGTGATTAATTAAAAGGAGTATAGATCTATTTTCTAGAGTTCTTGGGGGGGGGGGGGGATTAAACTTAATTTTCTAAAAGATTACTATTAAAATTACATTTGCAACGAGAGTTGATTTGTAATTTTGATATTAATTTGGGAGAATTTAAATAATTAAATTAATTAGTTAGAATAGTTAGAATTTGTGGTGTAATACCACTCCTTGATTGTTCTCAAATTTATTTACCTCACTTTATCTCTTATTTTAGTGTTAGATTTTGTTCATCGTTTTTAGTCACCTTTTAGTTAGTTCTTTACACCTTTGATTTAGTCTAGCCTTATTTCACCCTCATCATAAAAAAATGTTTTAATATTAAGAAAAGCTAAAAAAATAGAAAAAACAAAAAGTCCAAAAAGAAAATAAACAAATGAATCGCATGCCTCTTTTGTATGTTTTACCCTTAAATTTGGATTGATACTTCAATTACCACTATTTTCTAGTTTTGTTATATATTTGTAGGTAATTGAAATTTTGATTAGAGGAGCTTTAAACAACGACATACCAAAAAGTTCTCTCTATCAAATGGCGTCGTTGTCGAGCGAACGATTGCATTTATCATATGCAATAAGTTGTTAAATCCCTAGGCGACCCTAGGGGATGAGTTTTGTCTCGTGAGGGTTTCCAGGGATGATACCCATAAACATCAAGTCAACTTATAGCGAGGTTACCTGAAAACTAATGCACAACTCCATAATACGAAGAAAGCATAATTTATCAACAAAGTGAACGATGTTCACACAAAAGTCTGCAATTATTGACATTATTAGAGGAACTTTAACAAAATTGAAACCATAGAAATGAGAGACAGGAGGACAAATGTGATAATTTAGATTTGTTAAGACTTTCATAACCCATGTAGATGCTAAAGAATGCATAGGACATGCGGTCATAAGGAGTAATTGTAAATGAAAGCCATGCCACACACATGTCATAAGTGAAGAATGATATTTAAAAGGGAAAAATACAATCTCATGAAAGGATGTTGCACATGAACCAAGGTGAAACGAACTCTAAAAGATTGTCACAAATGTTCGACCTTTAAATCAAGTTCACCCTAGGATGAAATAGAAATTTTCGGGTATGTAACTTGGGCTAGGCTAGGGTTTGGAAATAAAAGTCTATTTACGGGAGCAAGGGGGATTTGGTAATAACACGAAAGATAATGGGAAGAGTGGGAAATTTAAAATTGTACTTCAACTTCCACAAGCAAGATATTCATGAGAGTAAGACTTTGATATCATATGCGCGGGAGAATGGGATTCACACATTTTGGATCCATTTATTATATTTTTCTTTTCTTTATTTTTCTTTCATTCCACTCATCGCTTGATTGCAATCCACAAAACAAACATCATAAATCTTGGGTTCAATCCCAAATCTAGGTGCATAAAGTGTATGTAAGGTTTAAAACTCCAATGTGGAGTTGGTTAAGGGATTTGGGTGCGAAACGAAGGGCTTTATTTAGGCACGAGGGGGTTTCGAAGGGATAATAACATAGGCAAGGCTAAGGTCGATATGGGTTAAATAACAAAAATAGCCTATGATCATTTCCTAGGGTCAAATGTGATCATCGGGATGCAACACATTTGAAAATCATGCTCGAGTGTCAGTTTTCATGATAAACTCAATCAATATACAATCAATGGAGAGAAAATGAGGTTGCCAACAAGATACATTTTTTAAGAAAGATAAAGAGTAGGTTTGTAAGCTCATAAATGAAGGTATGTCTCGAATCTCACCACTGTAAGTGTATAACATGGACCTTATGATCAATGAATTATAATAGCTTCAGACCCAATCATAAAAAATTATTTGTGTATGCTACTCACGGGCTTCACACTTTAATTTATGAAGTTATTCAAAATGTTAACAATACATGGGCTAAAGGCTAATAAATCACAAACTCTGAATATGCGTCATTGCTACACAATTGGATAGGGCGATAATTCAAGTAATTATTGGAGACATAGATTAAATGCCTAAGAAAAAAAAGAAGAAAATTTGATTTTTTTAAAATTCTAATTTTTTTGATATTTTTTTAAAAAATAATTACGAATTAATAATAACATGTTATGCAATTGCCAAAAAGAATGAAATGAGTAAATCACACCCCTTAACTTGAAACAAGCATTGTCATCAATGTTGCTAAGGACAAAAATGAAAAAAAGGGTGATAAATTGTCACCCCATATAGAGCGATCCCCGAAAAGAGCAACAACATACCTACAAACATATTACTACCAAAGCAGCAACATGGAAAATAGATAGAGATATAGAAATGACAATAAGATATAAAATTGCATTTATGTCATTAATATAGTAAATTAAAAAAGAGTATATCAAAGATATACTCATGATCCTCAGTTACACAACTATAGATCCAAAACAAACCAACCATGTTGTAATAAAAGCATAGCAGACTGAAAAGGAGAACTCCTACGCGCAGCTAAACGGGCTAGGCACAACGAGGTCATGTGGTGTATAGGGGTCGTAATAGTATGGCAGTATCGACACATCTGAAATGTATCCATCTACATGCTGGTAATCATGATGACATCTCTTCGGTAATCACCTCGAAAGACGTGAAATAGGCCCAAAGAGCGTCCATCCTAACCCCCAAGTCTCGAATAGGATTAGTCGGATGCGGGACCTCCAGGGCCTCATGCATCATCGCCTCAGCATCACTGAGATCCGGATCCATGTCCCATCTCCATATAGGTGGGTGATATAGCAATATCTTCTTTCTCCTTTCCCAATAGTCCTCTCCTAAGAATTTGGAAATTGCCAATGCATCAAGAAATTTGGGGAGCCTTGGAATCTTGTCACTCGAAACTACCTCACATCTGGCATTCTTACGAATGCGGGAGACAAGACGCACATAAGGGAGAGTGGTCGTTCCTTTCTCATCATAGGAGACACCCAACATACTCTCCAATACAAGGGCGGGTAGGCTAATAATAGAGTTGTCCTCCTAAAGATTGTATACAAAGTGGGCCTACTTGTATCGAAGGACGAATTTAGTTTGTTTAGGGATGATGGTATTGACGACCACAATATGAATGGGACGGTGCACATCGGTCATGTCGAAAGTGAGGAAAGTGTCCCCATCCCATATCTTCCCGGGCACAAGACGCACTATGAGTGCATCATTCTAAAGCTTTAGCGCATTATCATTGACTGGGAAATGGTAGTTTTTGGGGTAAGAATCCCCGCGCAAGTGCAATGCTATAATGGGCTTTGAAATCAGAATTTTCCTACCACGCACATACGCCTCATATCTACCATCACTGGTTGATACGAGCGAAGTGTATAAAGATCGCACATGCTCTTCATTCACGTCTCACCCCTTGGCTAAGTAGGCCTCCAATTAGCACTTGTTAAGAAAATGCCAAACGGAGGCCAAAAAAGCCTCCAAATGCACATGCCTTTGAATCACGATAATGCGTCTTCATTTGAACTTAGTACGATACCGATCTCTCTCCTCTTTTGTTCAAAAAGATTCAAAACCCGTACATCTCGTAACAACATTAGTCGAGGGTTTTGAAGTCATCAAGACCTACAAAATAATAATTCGATACACACACATTTAGTGCGACGCATGAAATCAAAGCACGAGTGAAAATTGGTCGGAGGGTGCACGTGGGAAAAATAGATCGGATAAAGGTAGTCGACGTGTACCACACTCAAAACATGTACAAACAACATATATGTAAGATAAATGGTGCAATATTGAAGCATTTCTGCACACAATACCCATTGGGGCATTTTATCAAACACGTTGTGTGAAAAGTTTTCAAACTATGGTAAAAATGCCATTAACACAATGAAATTTCTCCAACAAATAGAACAATAACAAATCAAGTATACATAAGTTGTATTTGTTGGATAAACATGGAAAACAGTAAGCAATTGGGTATTTTAATGCAGAATGAGAAAATATGTGCATAATGAAATTTTAACACACTAATTTGAACACTTAGAAACCAAATCAAATGTTGAAACAATAAAGGAAGGAAGGGATAGATACCTTAAAGAAATGAAGAGGATATGAGTGGGGAGATGGTTTTGGGAAGAGAGAACTTCGTGGGTTTTTGGTTTGTAAAAGGGGAGGGGCATCTGGGACTATAAAAGAGTTGGCATAATTTTAAAGGTCTGCAACCCTGAATCAATTCGGATGAATCAATTCAGATTAGGACCCGAATCAATTTGCTCCCAGAAAAGTCTTTACTGGATGAAAATGAATTGATTCAGTTCGAACCTCGAATCGATTCGCACCTACTACTTTGCAAATCGACCCCTGCTGCAAATGTTAACAAGTGAGAACAATAAATGGGCTAGTTTGGCTTGGATTTCTAGGACCCTATGGATGTATATAATACGTAAAATGGTCCAAAACAAAAAATTTCAACCCTTCTCATGCCGTGGGTTGCCCGGCACAAAAAATCTAGGCTCGGAGGAACCTATTTGGCCCCGTAAATGGGGTCTAATAACGGAATTAATTATGTTGATGGGTCAACTAACACCAGAAATGGTTTAAGGCGTTGACCGTTCACCTTAAACACATTTCCATATTTAGGATTCTTGACTTCAATCGTACCATAAGGGAAGACGGTCTTCATAACGTACGGACACATCCACCTCGACCTCAACTTCCATGGAAATATATGCAACCGAGAGTTGCATAAAAGTACCTTTTGGGAAGGATGGAAAGACTTACGTGATATGTTCTTGTCATGCTTTTACTTCACCCTTACATTGTAAATTCTAGCACTCTCATATGCATCATTTCAGATTTCCTCCAACCCATTGATACGGGGCATCCATTTTTTACCGGCTTTGTCTAGTGATAAGCACCCAAAAGTGTTAAAATAAGATTCCAAATAGACGTTTTTAATTGCTAATTCTTGACAAAATGGGTCTTATGCGCATATATGTTTATTTTGTAGGTCAAACGTCGCTTGCGGATTTAAAAGCCGTATTTTGAGGCAAAGGCGCGTTAAAATGAGTTAAACCATAATTTTCGTACCTATTACCATGTCCCCTAACCTAGCCTAGACCATCCCAAACCCCTAATGTGTGCGTGTTGTTTTAGTTTTAATATTTTTTATATGTTTCGAGTCATTTTTATTTTTTTTATTTAGTGTTTTTTTTATGTAAATATTATATCATGTGTATCACTGTGTCAGTGTCTGTAAATAATATGGGTGTACGTTTTATTATTATTTTAATTTTTTTATTATTAGTTAGTTTTAGTAATATTTTATTTTATTTTTTTAGGTTAGGTTTATTTGTATTATTTTATTTTTTTAGAAATTTAATTTTCTAATTTTTATAGATTTTATATTTTCTTTACTTTTATTTGCTTAAGTTAGGATTTTAATCTTAAATATTTTTTATTAAATTTTATTTTAATTTATTAATTTTATTTTTTTAAATTGAGTCTTAGGAAGTTTTATATTTATTTTTTAGTTAGGTACACATATTACACACACGATATCAAACACTCACACACACTCTATCCCCATACACCTCACCTACACCCAAACTAACCCCCATCATCTTATCTACCACCCTTTCTCTCTCTCTCCTCTCACCTCCATTACAAAACCCGAATACCTGCTCCAAGCCCTTTCACCCATCCGTCCTGTCAACCCACGGGCCCGCCTTTACCCATTAAACCCGGCCAGTGTGACCTCAAACAACTCCATACCTGTTCGAAATCGAAGCCATCAACAAACCTCATGAACCCTATTCCAACCGGACCTCCCTTATACTTACCTGCTAAACCTCAACCCTAAAACCTACCACCTCCAGTGAACCCGCGTTCAACCCGAGATCACCAACCCGATTTAAAAAAAAATTGACCCGCGCCCCATTTTATCAACACCCAACTCCACACCTGCCCCATACCTGTAAACCCTATACCCGGTGACCCATTTTAATCCACGTGACTTAAATCGCGTCGCAAACTTTAAGTCCTTAAAATCAAAACAAGACCAAAAACCAAATAACTCCACATGTGTTTTATCCATTATACCCCTTATTCCATCACCCCACTATCTCATTACCCTCACTCTATTACCCCTTATGCCCCTCTCACACCACACCATTACCATGCACACCTTAGCCTTCCTATTTTACCCCTTAGCTCCTTATGCCACATTATAAAACCAAGGAAGGACCATTTGAAGATATAGAGAGAAAACCCTAAAGTGATGCCTAGAAGACATGTAGAGAAATAAAATAGAGAGAAAAACACCTTTGTAAATGGTTTTCTTTCTTTTTTTTTTTATAATTTTATTTAGAGAATTTGTCAGGATTAAATTATGAGATTTTGGATTGTATTGAAGAGTTTAGAGTTCAACTTGCAATTCAAGGAGACTTGATTCTAAGATTTGTTCTCTTATCTCTACTTTTGTTAACCTCATGCTTAGTTTGTTGATAATATTACATTTGTTGTGTTTTATCACCATGTTAGGCTAGAAACCCCTTTCAAGCGGTGGGAAAATTCCATTATTTGATGTTAATCCCACTTTAATTATTTTATTTATATTAAATGTCCCTTTGATAGTTAACTTTGCAATCTAACATTTTGATTTACGCCTCGAAAGAGGGTTAATGATTTTCGAGAGAAAATCGAAATTCGAGATATAATACTCATTTTAGAATCTAACTAGAGATAGGGGTTTCTCAAGTGTGGTATTGTACCTTGAATTTCTACTAGAAATTTTATTTTCTATGATTTATATAAATTTTGATGAATCGATCCTGGCGGGTGATTCATTAAATGAAGTTTGGATTTACTTTTCAAGAGTTGTAGGAGTGTTGAATTTTATTTTCTAAAAGGTAATATTAAAATTACATTTGTAACGAGAGTTGATTGGTAATTTTGATAATAACTTGGGACAATTACTTCAAATGAATTAATTAATAAGATCAAATAGAATATATGGTGTATTCGCATCTCTTATTAGCCCTCACTTTTATTTCCTCACTCATCTTATATTTTACATTTTTTAGTTATATTTCACTCACTTTCATCACACACTTTTTAGTATTTCTTTACACTTTTATTCTAGTTGTATCACTTGTTCTCATTTAGTTTAGTTAATTCACCATCTTCACAAATGTTTTTAATATTAAAAAAATAGAAAAATCTAGAAAAAATTAGAAAAATGAATTGCATGACTTTTCTTGTGTTTCACTCCTTAGAGTTAGATTGACACCCGTTATTACCTCCATACGAGTTTGTGTTATTATTTTTTATAGGTAATGAAGGATTTTTTTTATTAGAGAGACTTTCCCGCAACGAAAATATAAAAAACTTATCTATCATCTGGTTCGAAATTTAAATTTTTAATTGCCCAATAGGCCTTGTGCTCACGTTCCATCGGTGAATGGCAAGGTTAGTCGTACACAAGCCTAATGGGGGACATGCCCAGTGGCGTTTTATACGCTATGCGATAGGCCCACAAAGCATCAATTAGCCGTATAGACCAATCCTTGCGATCGGGATTGACTGTCTTCTCTAAGATATGCTTGATCACGCGGTTGGCTAACTCGGCTTGGCCATTAGTTTGAGGGTGGTAGGGGGTTCCAAACTTATAAACAACCCCATAATTTCGCATGAGATTGTCAAATGGATCATTGGAAAAATGGTTGTAGTTGTCACTAATTATTGCTTTCGGAGTTTCGAATCCGAAAAGTATGTGTTCCTTAAGGAACTTCAAAACCACCTTGTGATCATTGGTTCGTGAAGCTATTGTCTCCACCCACTTGGACACATAATCAACTGCTACAAGGATATAAAGGTTACCAAAAAGGGGGAATGGTCCCATAAAATCAATTCCCCAATAATAAAAAAACATCTATCTCAATTATGGGGGACATAGGCATCATGTTCTGACGAGTAATAGTACCCAACTTTTGGCAACACTCGCACGTAATGCAAAATTCGCTTGCATCCATGAAAAGAGTGGGCCGATATAATCGGCATTATAAGATTTTTATGGTGATTTTCTTTGAGGATAAATGACCTCTACACACTTTCGAATGGGAAAAATGGATGACGCTTAGTATCTCTTCATTCGGAAAGCATTTTTGAATGATTTGGTCTGCATAGTATTTAAACAAGTACGGTTCATTGGAGAAGAACATGCACAAGAAAGTAAAGAACTTACAATTTTCCTGAGGGGTCTAATGAGAAGGGATGAATCACGTTACAAGGTAGTTCATAATATCAGCGAACCACAAAAGAGTACAGGTGGAGAACAATTATTCATCTAGAAATAATTGATCAATGGGAAGTTGATACTTAGGTGACTCGAACGTCAATTGAGACAAGTGATATGGAATTACATTCTTTACTCCCTTTTTTTTATCTTTTATCGTAAGATTTAATTCTTGGAGTAGGAGGACCCACCTAATCAAATATGCCTTGGTGTCCTTCTTTGAAAGAAGGTATTTCAACATCGCATGGTCCATGAAGCGCACAATGGGAAATCCCACCAAATAATCTTGGAATTTATCCAAGGAAAAAACAATCTCTAACAACTCTTTTTCAATGGTCGAGTAATTCAATTGCGCACAGTTTAGAATTCGACTAGCATAATTGATAATGTGGACCTATTTATCGCTTTTTCATCCCAACACCGCCCCAATCGTGAAATCACTCGCGTCTCACGGGGATGGAATAATAGGGGTGGTAGTAAGCATGCTTTTCAACTTCTCAAAAGCTACTTGACACGCATCGCTCCATTCATACGGTGTCTCTTTTGAGAGGAGTGTGGCCATCCCGTGCGGTAGGGCGCGTGGGGGAAAGGATCCTTCGAGTCCCGCGTGTCCCTCTCGGGAGCGCTTCGACCGGCATCGTTTGAGATGTGGTGTAAAAATGTAGAGAGATTTAGAGTTGCCAGTATATTTTACTCAAAACAGACAAAAGAAAAAGGGGAAGCCACCCCGAAGGATGGCATCCAAAGACATTCTGGTGCGTGCAAAACCAAATGATTCGAGAAGGGTTCGGAGGCTTAGTTACGAAATGGGACGGTGTTAGGCAGCCATTCCGCCCTTTCGGTCTCTCATGGATATTTGCTGTTTTCCTTTATATTTCCCCCCGTGATATGTGTGCATGTGTATATATAGAATGGATGTAGGAATCCTCGACTTGTATCATGGAAAAGATAAAGCGAGTTGTCCGTAGGAAGATATATAAATAATATTAGAAAACTAAGATTTACGCGATTACCCCTACGTTGACCGTTATAATGGAACGATAACGCGTATGGAGTAATGCGTAACTAAGGGCAAGTATATAGAATATAGAAAGATTATATTTAGAGCAAATAAGAAGATGAGAGAAAAAGTGAGAAAAAGGACTCGAGCCTCAGGTTTTATCCCGAGATGCCTACATAGCCTATAAAGGCATCAAAGTCCACATAGTTCGCATACAAAAACGAGGGGTGGGGTTTATCCCATAAATTCAAGTGGGGAATCTCTTATTTGTAAGTGTGTGTGTGTGTATGTAGAAAAAGTGTTTTGGTTGTGAGAAAAGTGTCGAAAAAATGTGAGAATCCCTACTTGGAATTTATGAGAAAACCCTCTTTTTCTTATTTTTTGGGTTTTATGAAAATAAAAGATGTATAATAATACTAAATAAAAAGTATATTAGGATGTGTGAGATGAGATAATAAAAGTGCTAAATAAGAAAATAAGTTATTGGGAATTTAAGAGAATTTAAGAGAGAGTTTGAGAAAGTTGAACCTTCTTGAAGATCTTGGGCTTGATCTTGAATGTTGGAGAGTAGCCCTTGCACTTAGATGATGATGGAGAGTGGCTAATTCACCAAGTGTGATGAAAAGGATGATGAAAAGTGGAAGTAAAAACGGGATTTGGACGTTGAAATCACACTACCTTCGAGAGAGGTTTCTGGGCTTCGTTCAAAGAGATTTTTATCAGATCTGGGCTTCCCTTGAAAATGAGGTGAAGGCCTCCTTTTATAGGCCCACGTATGTGCCGATCGGCATATACCTATTCCTTCCTATCAGCAGGTGCCGATAGGCAGGGTCGGGAACCTGCCATTTGGCAGTGCGCTTCAGGCTTTTTCGGAAAATTGGCCGTCGAGGGCAAACCATTGCTTAGCATCGAGCATGGGGCATACCATTAGAAAGATAATTCATAGACCTTTGAAAGTCCTTTGGATCACTTCCGGGTTCATGAGTTGACTTCGGGTCAAATATGGCTCGGAAGCATTTGTCGGTCCATTGGACGGGAAATCATTCGGACGCAAACGGATCGTTCGTCCGCATGGTAAGTCCGAATCGCGCATGGGGCAGATCGTTGGAAAGGTTACGAGATGTACTTCGACATTCCAAATAGTTTGACCCGGTTTGGAGAGTTGACTTTGGTCAATTGGGCCCGAGAAGTGTTCGGTGACCTCTCGGAGTCAAACGGATCGTTCGTCCGCATGGAAAGTCAGAATTATGCACGGGATGGACCGTTAGAAAGGGTATTCAGTGAATTTCTAAGATTCATTAAGACTCGGTCGAGCTGAAGAGTTGACATAGGTCAAACAGAGCCCGGGAGCACCCGGTGGCCTCTAGGTCAGGTTTCGGACGCAAACAGATCGTTCGTCATCATGGTAAGTCGGAATCGCGCACGGGGCAGACCGTTGGAAAGGGTATTCAGTTCCCTTCAAATATTCATTAAGTCTCAGTCGAGATGAAGAGTTTGACTTTTGGGTATAACTGAGCTGGGGAGTGCCCGATGGCTTCCAAGTCAGTACTCGGGACGTGACATGGGTTTACAGTGATGAAGGGAGGTACTAGGGACCTAAGGAGGGTTAGGGGGTAACAAAATGGGGTGTCTACAGAGCCCCTCGATGGGTGATTTTGGAACAAATTATGACCGTCGAATATACACCACATGATGCTTTTAAGGGAGTATGACCGATTCAGAGGGTCGAGGTCGATTCTGAGGACCTAAGGAGTGTGCTGGGGATGATCAATTCTGGAGGTCAAATCTGAATCTGCGGGATTATGGTAAAGGTCTAATAACCAAGGTTAATTCTGACATAAAGAGTGGCGACGATCGAGGACCAAATTCAATTCTTACCTAACTCATGTGACGATCCAAGACCGGGGCCAATTCTGACCCAAGAGTGGTGACGACCGAGGATCGAGGTCAATTATGACCTAACTCAGGTGATGATCCAAGACCAGGGCCAATTCTGACCCAAGAGTGGTGACGACCGAGGACTGAGGGCATGTGAAGGTGGTCTTGTCTTAGTCTTATATATTTATATCGATTTGGTTATATCTAGAATAACAATCGAGAAAGCAATAATATGGATGGACCGATATGTGCTCGAGCAACTGGTTAATAAATGGAAGGGGGAAGTGATCCTTTTTTATGACGACATCGAGATTTCAGTAATCAATGCATATGCGCCACCCGGGGGTTGTGTGTTTCGAGATCAATTCACCCTTCGTATTTTCAACAATGGTGATTCACAATTTCTTGGGAACCATTTGAATCGAGCTCACCCACTTACTATTCCATATCAAGTAGATGATATTTGAGTCTAAGATATTAATGACCTCGGCCCTAACCACCTCATTCATTATGGGGTTCAAACTACATTGCATTTCCTAGGTGTGTTTGGCTCCCTCCTCAAGGCGTACCTTGTGAGTGCATATCAATGGGCTTATTCCCTTTAGGTCCTCAATTGTCGAACCGAAGGGATTTTTGTGCCTTTTTAATAAGTTCATCAATTGGATTTCTTAGCCCTCATCTAGGTGAGATGAGACAACAACGCGATATGTATCATTATCACTCAAGTACACATACTTAAGGTAGGATGGCAATTACTTGGGATCAAGCGTTGGGAATCGCACATCCAATGGTACCTCATAAGACTCATGAGGGGGTAATTCCTCAAAATTCAAACACCAACTAACCCCCTCTACTCTATCCTCCTCATACAGTATCGAACTCACAGGGTTGAATTCATGATTATAAGGGGAATAATCATTCTCTAAGTCAAGCGAGTTTACCAAACATGCCTCGAGAGAGTCCACACAACTATTAACATCGAAGTTCCCTTGGACAATCTCCTCTATGAGGTTTACATCATGGATCTCCTCATCGTCACCCATTTTCTTAGAAATATTAAATATATTAAGGTCCAAGGTCATGTTCCCAAATGTGAGATTCATTTTCCCATTTCTAGTATTGATTAAGGCATTAGAGATTGGTAGAAAAGGTCGATCGAGGATAATGGGGATATGGTTGCTATTAGGAGCAACGAGGTGAGTATCCAACACCACAAAATCCATCGAGATGTAGAATTTGTCAACTTGAATGATGACATCTTCTACTATCCCTCTCGGAACCTTAATATATCGATCAACTAATTGAAGAGTGATTTTAGAGGGTTTGAGATCGTCTAGACTAAGTAATCACTACTCTAAAATGACCAAATTATCACTTTTGAGCCAACCACCCTTGTCACGGTCAATGACCGTATTAAGTCAGTGACAAGACTTGTCACGAATAATGACCATGACAAGCCCGTGGCAAGAACAATTATCATAGACTTGTCACGGTCATTGACGGTGATAACCTTATAAACTTATCACGGTAAATGATCGTGACAGGTTTGTGATAAGTTTGTTAGTAAAAAAACCCTTCCCTCTTCTTTTTTCCCACCGTTTTCTATTCCCTCCATTCTCTCTCTCTCTCTCTACCAGGTATTTTTTCTTCTCTCTTTCTCTTTCATTTGTATATATGTGTATATGTGTGTGTATATGTGTTCATGTGTGTGTGTATATGTGTGTTTGTGCATGTACATGGGTGTGTGTGTGTTGGGCGGGAGGGGACAGGGGGTGGTAGGGTGGGCGGGTTTTTATGTGTACATCTATGTGTGTGTGTGTGGGGGTGGGTTTGTGTGTGTGCATTTATGTGTGTGTGTGTGTAGTGGGGCGGGGTGGTGGTGGTGGGGCAAGGGGGTGGGGCATTTGTGTGTGTGTGTGGGGTGGGTGGGTGGGTGGGTTAGGTTTATGTGTGTGTGCACGTGTGTGTGTGTGTGGTGGTGGGGCAGGGGGTTTGGGGTGTGTATACGTGTGTGTATATATGTGTGTTGAAATTAATTGGTGTTTAGGTTAGGACTTAAAATTAATTGTTAATGTTGTTTTAGGATTTGAAATTAATGTTTAGTTTAGGACTTGAAATTAATGGTTAATGTTGATTGGACATTATAAATAATGTTTCTTCATTTTTATTTGGGTTTGAAATTGTTATTGTTGAATTAATTGAGTAAATGAATTAGATGTAGTATGGGATACACATTTGTTGGTTTGTTGTTGCTGTAGGATTATATTGGACGGAGGTGGTTGGATATGGAAGTTGGTTGTTAAATTTTTTAAAAATACTTAATTTAATTCACAAAAATAAATGCGTAAATAATTATATTGTCTTAATTTGTTGAGTTGGTTAATTTTGGAAATGGCATGACCGCTGGATCATTGTCAAAATGGGGAGGGAGTGGGAGTTTTTGACTTTTTTCTAAAATTACTTTGTGTCACGACCCGTTCGAGAGTGGCACAACCACGGACTTATCATAATTAAATGAAACATACCTACAATTACATATAGTGCGCATAGATATTAGCCTTCTAGTTCTTATGCGTACACATTCAATAGCCCTTAGACCCGTTCGAGAGTCATTATCCCTGTAATGATATCTTTCGAATTGTTCCATTTGGACAGTTTGGAACAACATAATTTATGTATAATAATATTTTTAGTGGCTTAAAGTTGTTACTTTTGGAGGGAGTTCTGCAGTCGTATCCTAATGTTCTCTGGGTACATACTATATTGACAAGTATGAGTGTTATTTCAATTGATCAATTGAAATAACACTCACACTTGCCAATCTACGTCGTGTACTTGGAGAACTATTGTGATATGCTGCCGAATTTTTGTCAAATCATAACAATGTGCATGAGCTGTTAAGTATGTTATAGAAATGTGCGGGCTTGAATGGGATAGGAACACTCTCCCTTTAGAGGAGATGGAGGAAATATGAATTTCTATTATAAATTGAATTTGAAATTTAAAAATTGAATATATATAATACATAATTAAATGAAACATACTATAAATCTAAGTTTTGTTTATAATAATCCAGGAATATACGCTTCTTACCTTTAATAGGTGATTAGTTGTAGAAGTTTTGATGGGATATCCTAAATACAAAGAGTGGATGGGTGAGACAAATATAATGGGGGTTGTGTTTCGCAGAGGTGCTAATGAATTTATGAAATACGCAAAGATATGTCATAATGATGAAGAGTTTCCATGTCCATGTGCTAGGTGTCAGAATAGTAAGGTATTTGAGTGGAAAACAGTTGAACTACATTTGTTAATGTGGGGTATGCAAGATAATTATCGATTTTGGAATTTTCGTGATGAAATTAAAAGTTCCTTTTGTCCCCGAACAACCTTCAACAAGTAGGATAGATGTAGAAGGGGATGACGTAGATCATTATATATTGGAGGATTTAGTTGATGATCCGTACGGAGTTTATGAAGTGGAGGAGAATGAGGTCACTGATGATGTACAAGGTTCAGGTGATCGTGAAGATATCATGATAAACCTTGATGATGACTACCAAAGTTTAAAATTTAAGGCGACCCAACCGTTATACTCTGGTTGTGAGAAAGATCAAACAACTTTACATGCCATGGATTATAGTTGGTTTAATTGTTAGTTTAATTGATGAAATAAATTAATTGAGTAGATGAATTAGAAGGAGTGCGGGATACACATTTTTTGTTACTGTTGCGTCTGGATTATAGTGGATCGATGTTCGATTGGTTAATTTTAGAAGTGGCATCACCACTGGATTATTGTCCATATGGGGGTGGTATTTTTCAACTTTTTTTAAAAGTACTTTGTATCACGAACAATATATATATATATATATATATATATATATATATATATATATATATATATATATATATATATATATATATATAGTATGATAATAAATGAAACATACTTGAAATTACATGTAGTGCGCATAGATACTAGCCTTTTAGTTCTTATCTGTACGCATTCAATAGCCCTTACCATTCGAGAGTACTTACCCATGTACTATGATCTCTCAAATTGTCCCGTTTGGACAGTTTGGGACTCCATAATTTATGTATAATAATATTCTTAGTGGTTTAAAGTTGTTACTTTTGGAGGAAGTTCTGCAGTCGTATACTAATGCTCTCTGAGTAAGTACTAGGTTGTCAAGTGTGAGTGTTATTTCAATTGATCAATTGAAACAACACTCACACTTGCCAGTCTACGTCGTGTACTTGGAGAACTATGGGGATATGCTGCCGAATTTTCCTCAAATTGTAACAATGTGCATGAGCTGTTAAGTATATTAAAGAAATATGCGGTCTTGAATTTGATAGGACCACTCACCCTTTAGGGGAGATGGAGGAAATAGGAATTACTATTATAAATTGAAATTTAAAAATCGAATATAAATAAGACATAATTAATTGAAACATACTATAAATCTAAGTTTTGTTTATACTAATCCACGAATATATGCTTCTTACCTTTAATAGGTGATTGTTTGTTGTAGCTATGATGGGATATCCGAAATACAAAGGGTGGATGGGTGAGAAAAATAGATTAGGGAATGTGTTTCGTAGAGGTGATCATAAATTTGGTAAATACGCAAAGAGATGCCATGATAATGAAAAGTTTTCGTGTCCGTGTGCTAGGTGTAAGAATGGTAAGGTGTTTGAGTGGAAAGCAGTTGAACTACATTTGTTAAGATGGGGTATGCAAGATAGTTATCGAAGTTGGGTTTTTCACAGGGAACCAAAAGTTCCTTTTGTCCCCAAGGAACCTTCACAACAACCTTCAACAAGTAGGATAAATGTTCAAGGTCAGGATGACAATGTAGATCATAATATGCTAGAGGATTTAATTGATGACACGTATGGATTTCACGAAGTGGAAGAGAATGAGTCCAGTGATGATGTACAAGGTGCAGACACTCATGAAGATATCAGGATAAACCCTGACGATGACTACCAAAGTTTAGAATTTAAGGCGAGCTAGCCGTTATACTCTGGTTGTGAGAAAGATTAAACAACTTTACATTCCATAGATGGTTTGCATAATTTAAAGACTCAATAAGGTTTTTCTGGCACTAGCGTGACAGGAATTTTGAATTAGGTGAATGGCTTGTTACCTAAGCAGAATACGCTTCCAAATAGCTATCCTACTATGAAAAATAGTCTGAAAGGTTTGGTAATGAAGTATAAATAAATTCATGCTTGTGTATATGACTTCATATTATACCAAAAGGAGTATAAATAGATTAGGGGATGTGTTTCGCATAGGTGCTAATGAATTTGTGAAATACACAAAGAGATGTTATAATGATGAAGAGTTTCCTTGTCCATGTGCTAGGTGTAATAATGGTGAGGTGGTTGAGTGGAAACTAGTTGAACTACATTTGTTAAGATCGAGCATGCAAGATAATTATTAATTTTGGAGTTTTCACGGTGAATCGAAAGTTCCTTTTGTCCCCGAAAAACCTTTACAACAACCTTTAACAAGTAGCATTGATGTATAAGGGTTCGATGTAGATCATAATATGCTATAGGATTTGGTTGATGATGCGTACGGAGTTCCTGAAGTGGAGGAGAATGAAGTCACTGACTATGTACAAGGTTCAGGTGCTCATGAAGATATCACGATTAAAGATATTTTTCACAGTACCATGGATAGCGGAGGCAATGACTTGGCATGTTAGGGCAGAAGTAGGGGATAATCTGATGCGTCATCCTATTGATTCTATAGCTTGGAGGAGGATGTGTTATGAGTATCCCGATTTTTCTCGAGAACAACGTAACATTCTTTTGGCTATATCAACAGATGGTTTCAATCCATTTGAAAATCTAAGCACCAATTAGAGTGTATGGCCAGTGATCTTAGCCCCACTCAACCTCCCTCTTTCACAGTGTATGAGACCTGAATTTTTGATGCTGTCTTTGTTGATATCTGGGCCAAAGTCACCAAATGATGACATCGACGTCTATCTGGCTCCTTTGGTAGAAGAATTCTATAAGTTGCGAGAAGTGGGTATGCAAGCATTTGACTCTTTTTGAAAAGAAGAGTTTACACTGAAAGCTATCTTGATGTGGGCAATTCATGATTTTCCAGCTTATGGGACATTATCCGGTTGTGTAGTACATGGTTATTTAGGGTGTCCTATTTGTGGAGAGGAGACCGAATCTCTTAGTTTCCCTTCTAGCTCAAAAAATGTATACCATTGTCATAGTTCAGATTTGAGAAAGGTTCCAATTTTTTATCGTGCGGGGTTGAACATGTGCTACCGCTAAGAAAATTTTCAAGTTCAGAAATTAAAAGTAAATCTTCTGATTGTGGCCCTCACATGCCAGGTAAGAATCCTAAATTTAAGAATGTCAAGCGTAAGAAGACCCTAATTGGGAATGGAATTGAGACAAGAAAGGCATTTAATGCTTTTAATTTATTTGTAGTTGATCATTTTCACTCTTTTTATCTTTCTCTCTTTCCTTTGTATATGTGTGTGTTAAACATTAATAAGTATTCCAATTTTCGAATTAATGATTCTTATTCATTTGTACTTGATTACATTAGCGCATGTACCATTTGTACTAGTGGAGGTGGCGAGGGCTCCTCGCCCCTTAGGCTCCCAAAATGGGACAAATTGGGAATAGCAGTCGAGAACAAGATGGGGATATTAGCTAGATCCCTCAAGCTGCTAAAGATGATTATCGGCTCAGGGTACACAAGTTGGAGGGAGGTGCCAAATGAGCTCAAGATAGCTATTTGGGAGGCACCGCAGGTAATGTATTTATATTTTAATTTCAATTTCAATTTATTCGCAACTAACATTGTATTTGTTTGACGGGAAAAATGCAGCCTGGCCCCAGAACTTCGCGATTCTGTCTTGGAGGAGTTGAGGGAGCAACACAAGACATGGAAGAAATTTTTTTGGGCCCGATACTTTGGGAAGACCGGAGACTCCATAATCAGTATGCGTGAGTCCGTCCTGCCGAAAGAGCCGATCTCATTGGCACAATGACAAAAGTTCATTGACAATGAGATCGAGGAGCAATTGGCATCTCGCCAATCGGGGAGGGCAAATTGGTCAAAAGAGACGTACGTGCACTACTCCGGCAGGACGTCTTATGCCGAGGTGGAGCATAGGATGATGGTATGTTTTTATTTTTCTATAATTACAGAAATATGTTATTCTTCATTATTTTACTTTGCGGGCCCAACAATAATTTTGCATTATTTTATTTTAGGGGAAGAGGAGTGGCCCTAGGGGTAGGACACATAAGCTTGATGCCTATGTGGAAATTCGGATGAAGAAGGATAAGGATAAGGAGGTCTCCCCGAGCGTCGTGACCATGATTGTAAGTAATTCAACATTTTCCTTTTTTTAAATTACATTATAATTTTTTATTTACTTATTTAACTAATCGTGTGCTTTATGTCATTTCAGGCAAAGCTTAAGGAAGTGCATGAGTCGCAGTCCGATGCCGACAAGGCATCTTTGCCCACGGACGCAATTAGCTAATTGCTTGGTGCTGATCGTAAGGGGAGGACAGGGGGTGAGCTCACGGGTGGCCAAATATAGGATCATCGGATTGGAGATGAGCAACACCGGGTTGGCTTATTAGGTGGACTCGCATGACGCGAAGCTATCAAGGTTGGAGGCGATGGTCCAAGATATTTTCTCATTCGTGAAGCATTCGTTGGGCGAAAAGGTAAAGGGGAAGGGGAAGGGGAAGGAGGTGGAGGAGGACAAGGACGAGGACGAGGAGGTGGACATCATTACTTCATCACCGACACATGTAGACTCACCGATTGATGATCCAGTCCCTTACTTGTCTCCCGTCGAGAGGCATATATCGGTAATTTGTTAGTCGAGTGTGTTAATACTCAACGTATTTGATGGCAAGAGAATAGGGAGGGGGTTGAGGGACCCAAATACTGTCCAGGGTATGTTGGTTTATGGACGTACGCTTTAAGACATCGAGACCAAGGTGCTCATCACACATGTAATAACTAGGAAGGAGAACTGTCCATTGTCGTTGTGCGAACAATGCGGGGTGATGCATATTCAGGGGTGTCTCAATGCGTTTGTCGTGTGGTCTTACCTCCTCCTCAAATCTACGACACGACATTATTTGTATCTATTTTATTTGGACACTTGGATTGTATTTGTATTGTTTTGATTTGTTACATTTTGGTGTGGATATGGAATTATATATGCAATGATTTGGTGCATTATTTCTATTTTATTAGGATATATGCTGTTTAAACAAGTAAAATTTTTCTATAATAGGTACAAATATATTACTGGGTAATGGCAGTGGCCAAACTGCCCAATAGATTGTTTTTAAATTCTGCCCAAATTTGTCACGATCATTAACCGTGACAAGTCCGTGAGAAAGAAAACTCATCACGGACTTGTCACGGTCACTAATCGTGACAATTTTTTAAAGGTTGTCACGGGTTTCTCATGACCTTTAACCCCGACAAACCTTTTTAAGGTCAAAGACCGTGACATGACCGTGATAAGTCTTATGAACTTGTCACTAACAATGACCGTGATAAGTTCGTGATAATAAAAGTTATCACCCCCATAATTGTCACGATCATTGACCTTGACAAGTCCAACTTTTCAAGGTCAATGACCATGAAAATTCGACAGATTTGGTGTAGTGTATTCATACACAATATCGTAGTAAATTGACACTCGCACCTAAATCGAGCAATGCTTGCTCAATTTTACTGTTTCCTATTAGACATGAGATAGTGGGATATCCCGGGTCCTTATATTTGGGGGGAAACTCAGATTGGATGATAAAGCTCATATTTTGAGCCAAAAATATCTTCTTCCTCACAAATAGTTTTCGTTTCATTGTAATTAAGTCCTTGAGGAACTTGGCATAAGAAGGAACTTCTTTATCACATCTAGGATTGGGATGTTGTTTTTAACTTTCTTGAACATCTTTAAGACATATGCATTATTAACATTGCTTTTTAAAGCTACAAGACTTTGAGGATAAGGTGCGGGTATGGGGAATTTCATAACTACCTCCCTCTTTATGCAAGGCTCCTTTTCACTCTCTCTTGGGGATCTGTCTTCGACCTCCATTGGGTTGGGAAAAACTTCCTTAGTGATTTGGAGTTGGGGATGGATAGACTTATCGATGACTTTCCCGCTCCTTAGAATGGTAATAGCCTTCGCTTGATAGGGAGGGGGACTTAAGCCATAAATATTCACTCTATTTTGCTCAAGGGGACTTTGAGGTTGTGATGGAAACTTACCCTTTTTCTTGAATGCTCAACGAGGTGGTCAACTTAGAGATGGAATATTAGAGTTCTTCAAAGTTTTGCATATTTTGATTGTTCACCAGTTTTTGAGAACTCATAAAATCTTGAAAAGTATCTTCAAGACTTTCTTATTTGAATGCACGTAGGGAGGTATAACCGTAAGAGGAGGTCTCAATGAGGGACCTTGCATGTGCATTGGGGGAGGATGAGGCTGTAAGTATATTTGTTGGTAATTTGGAGGTGGTGGTGGATCTTGATAATTCAGATGAGGGGGATTTAGAGCTTGTTGGGGTTGACTATAGGAGAAACCTTGGTTTTTTTCCAAGAAGGATTGTATCCTTATCCAAGTGGAGTTATGAATTGCTTCTTATAAGTGGCCATTGCGTTGTCTTAATCATCAAGCATCACTTTATAAGTCGAGATTGTAGGTAAATCCTTCGTAGAGTGATCTTCAACATCTCAAATAACACAAGCCTCCTCAATCTGAGAAAAAATTAGGATAACGGGTTCATGACTTTTTAAGTCCATTGCCTCAACTTGCTTTGCTAGCTGGGCGAATCTAATTGACATATCATCCCCATCGGCGAGGTGATATATCCCATGGCTAGAGGAAGTCAGAGTAGAGGATCACGGATTGTCTTTGGATGGGTTTTAAGTGTCCCATGCTTGAGTGGTTTTGGCTCAATATTTGAAGTGTGCCTCGGCATCATCCGAATCTAAGCAAAAGAAGTCCCCGGAGCACATGGTCTCCATAATTTGTTTGGCATTGAGTGTAAGCCCATTGTGGAAAAAGAAGACGAGTCTCTATTTTTTGAATCCATGGTGGGGTTACTTAATAGCTCATTAAATCTCTCCCAACATCTTTTAAAGGTCTCATTCTCACCTTGGGAAAAGGCTTGAATCTGTCCTTTGAGGCTGTTGGTACAGTACGTAGGGAATAACTTTTTCAAGAATTAGGCTTGCATGTCGCACCAACTCCCAATAAAATTTGAGGCTAAGGACGAAACCTAAGTTTTAGCCTTGTCCTTAAGAGATAATGGAAAGAGTTTGAGTCATGTGACACCAAGTGGACAGTTTTGATCATTTAAGATAGCGCATAGTTCCTTAAACTCCTGCACATGTAAGTACCGTTGCTCACTTTCCATGCCTTGGTATGCGGGTAGTGCTTGTAACATGCCATTTTGAAAATGGAATTGTGCGACATTGTATGAAAAAATGATGCACGATGGAGAGGTGGACCTCTTCGGTTGTAAGTAATCTTTTATTGGCTGATGTTGAGGCTCAGTCTCTCCTCGATTACCATGCCCGCTTTGATTATCGCCTATGGTGGTGGAATTGGTGTGGGATCTGGAATGTGAGGAGGTTGACTGGATAGGATATGGTCTCCAATAATCTGAATGTTTTCTAGACGATGATGATTTTACTATGGGATTCGAATTTCTACCACTCGCGTCTTGCATTTAAGGGTCTTTTGGATTAGTTTCGTAAATCGTGCTATCACGATGGCCACAGGGAACGAAAGAATGTATAGAGAACATTGTATAACCTAAATTTGTTGCTAGTCCCCGATAACGGCGCCAAAAATCGAATCTAAAAATAATGTTTGCTTCAAGTGCAAATCATTCGCAATAAGTAGTCAATGATCAAGTCCAGGATCGTATTTTACAGGTGCTGGACTCTCCTAAGAGAACGAAGATGGGCTATAGGATGCTAGCTAAATGTCACAAAAGGAAAGTGTAAAAGATGACTTTTTATTTGGAGTGATGGAGATTAACTGACCACTATCCTAATTCGCTTTTAATTAATAGCGGAAGAGTAAACAATGAAGAAACTATGAAACAATTTAAGAAAAACTTGAGTTCAAGAGATAAAAGGAACGGGGGATCATTATCCCACCTCGGATTTTCTAGGTAGATGATGGGATTTGATTCAAATTGATTCTAACCGAGAATAACTAATTAAGTTCAAACATCAACCATGTAAAGACCAAACTCATCAATGGAGGATCAGGGATTAATTAGTTATGGTGCTAAATGTGTTGGGGTTATAGTAAAACTTCAAATACTACCCTTGCAAAACAAGAGAAGTTAAGAAATTAAGATATTCTATTACTAACACATGAAATTATTTTAGAATAATTATAAACCAAACCCTAACTATGAAGCTCAAGCATCCATAGTGGGATCATGATCCCTAACTAATAAGACTAGACACTTATGATAGAAACAAAGTAAGACATGCAAGAGAACATCATAAATGAATAACCAATCTATTTATATACCAACTAATACAAGATAGATCAGTAAATGCAAGTCAATTCAACTAGAACAAGCAAAGATGAAGTAAGTGAACAAGTAATGCAATAAATCCAACTATATTTATGTATTTAATGCTTAACAAGAGAGAGAAAACCATAAGAGTCTTTGACCTAAGAGACAGATCAGAGAGTTTCTGATCCTTTATGAGAGGCAAAATAAAGGGATATAGCACAAGACTTTGCAAAATGGAACACTAGTAAATACAATAATATATAGGCGAACCGATTCAGTCTGAAACCCTATAAGGATATATTTTCCATAGTTCATAGTTTACATATAATATGTCGTATACCGCTACAGCCAACGAAGAAGTTCACGTTCATTGTTCATGAAGATAGATCCGAATTTCAAGCATGTTCAACATATGGAAAACATGAGGTATAATTTAATATATTATGTGTTTAAGTTTCGTAAATGATTTACTTTAGTATTGTGATATTTTTCGAAACTGTTTTTATAAAACTAAAGAATTTTTTCTAAGTCAAAATTAATTTTTTAAGACATGTAGGCGAGCTTTTTAAAATAATATTTTCTCAATGCTCTAAAGTTATTTGATTACTTTACATTATTTTCGAAGTAATAGGCTCATAATTTACTCTTAGTGTGTGAAGGACTATTGATCATGCTTTACCTTGATTACCACAATTTTTTTAAATATAATTAAAACTAAAGCCTTGAAGTCCTTGTTATAAAAAATACATGCAACAACTTGAATAGGTAAGATAAAATCCCTACGAAAGATCCTTAGGAAATAAACTTACTTAGCTTGGTTGACTAAAATCCTAAATGGGAGGATTACCCATAGACAAGGTGCATTTTTGGCATTGTCTTTTATAGGCCTACGGGAGTGCGACGAAATGACCTAAAAAGTAAGACAGACAAAACAACACATGCAAGCCATAACGAAGTGAAAAAATGCATGAAGAAATGGTATTAACTTGATTGATTTGACAGAGCCCAATGACAAAGAATACGAACTACATGATAATTATGAAAAAGCACAAAAAATTATAACAGTTTATGGTCGGTGAGACAAAGATTGTTCTATATGCTTCCTCCGACCACCATCAAGGTTAGGTCTATACTCATCATCCCTATCATGACCTTACAAGTATCTCTTGAAAAGTTGAAGAGGAATAACATCTAAAGGAATCCCTATCTCATCACGCCAAAATAGGGGTCGGCTATACGCAAGACAATCAACCTTGTACATATACCAGAGATGAGAATCCCGGGGCTCCTTAATAGCCTTGAGGGTGTTCAGCCAGTCGTTCTTGTAGGCGAAGTCTTGAGCTTTCTGCAACCTCATTGGGGCATCCTGCGAACCCTCATCATAGCCTATCACCCATACCTCTCGGGAACCCATCTCGTGCAAGTAACGAAGCTTCTTATTATCACGGCTTAGACTTGCCATTATGTTGTTTCTCTGTCGAGCTTGGTCTACGAACTTAGATTTTCTTCTTCAAGTCATCATTTTCTGACGAGATAAGAGCACTGACCTTGCCCATATCCTTAGAATATGCTAACTGGGCCTTCAAGTCATTTATTTCTTATTGCATAGAAGCTTACACATCTTCTTGGTGACCCAAGTGAATTGATCTTTATAAGCCTTAGTACTCTTTTTAGAGCTTTACACGTGGTTAGAAAATCTCGATGATCTTGTGCACTAGCATCTCATCCAATCACATTGTCTAAGTTATTAGAAGAAAGAATTTTCGCAGCATAAATCTACAACAGAAAAGAAGAACAAAAAAATAGATTAACAGAAATATACGTGAATTGTAACACTCAAAATGTTATTTTCATTAAATAAAATAAAGGATAGGCAGAGCCATTACAGTCCAAGGAAAGGAAAAAAGAGTATATTAACCGAGCAAAAGAACAAAAAAAACTAAGACCACGGGCTTCACTTTTTCACCTACTTTTTTGTCTCAACCTCTTTCCCCATGGTCACCACCTCCTTCTCTTTAGGCTCCATCTCCTTCGCCTACTCGGCATGATGGTTGGCAGGATGTTCCTCATCAATAGTAGGAGGGGAACCTGGATGGTGCCTCCTCATAGCTCAGACTCATAGGGGACTCTAGATTCTACCAAGGCTTTATCCCATCCTTTTGTTAGGCTTGCCTTCCAAACGTAGGCAATCTGGATATTGGCATCATCACACGCCTCGTTCTAACCTTGCTCGAAGATGGCATCCTTAAGGGAAGGGATCCCCTCCACCTCATTGGTCAACTTAGAGTTCTCCACCCTCAGAAGGTTATTCTCAGACTTCAAGGAGGCCATAGCTTCGACAATGGTATTCTTCCCCTTCTCATGGGCCTTCCTGGCCTTATGCATGGTATCCTCTAATTTTTGGAGGGCCTTACTTAGTTCATAATTTTTCTTGGACTGGTCGCTGCGACCATCCAAAAGACTGGTAACTCTACCACAAACTGCAAAATAAGTAAAAGATCAAGTTTTATAAGAAATGGCGAATAACAATCAAGCAGACCTAGTACAATAAATAAAAGGAATACTCTTACTAAGGACAGAGCTTGGGATGCTCAGAGAGAGAGCTGGTCAGGTTCTAACATCTTAAACAACTCGCGATCACCTATGAGCATTGCCCCTTCAATAGACTTGGGGCAAAGGTTGGATTATGGGCCATGTATAGGACCTCCAAGACATTTGGGAGAGAAGTGGGAACGCCGCTACTCTCCGTGGAAGCAAAAAGAGCCTTTTTCTTCTCTACTCCTTCTTTATATCCTCTTCCCTCCTCTCTTTCTCCTCTTAGTTATCCCTGGCGACCAAGTTTGGGTTGCCATACCTTGAGGAATCACTTTTTGCCTTTTGTTAGGACTTGTCCCTGAAAGAGAGGAGCACATCATAATCATCATCACACATCCACATAACTTTCTTCCTAATAAAACCATTAGGCCTTATTCCTCCTCTAGCTGAATTGACCCAACATCCAATGACTCAAAAGAAGAAGACGTTTCCTCATTCGACAGAGGAATATCAGTTATATTATCCAATGGACAAGTAGTGAAGTTACTGGTGGTGTTGGTGTATTAAAATAAAAAGGACCCCGATCAGGGATGCTCATTGTCGGGCAGACTATCTTTAATCCTCCAAGTCTTCGGAGGTCTTCAACCTTGATATCTTTGAGGGAGGGCCCTCTATTTTTTTTTGTAACCATTCATAAGGCAATAGAAAACCAAAATCAACAGCAGCAGAACAAATATTAAAGCAACAAGATAATTAGAGAACCAGATGTTAATCTATATGATCATCCCCTAGTTAGGGCATAAAAATCCTACATAATCTTCACCCTGAGGGAGCGGTGGACATTGCCAATTCCTGGCAATGAAACCCTGAACCCAATACCCCATAATGGAATTAGTAAGGTTTACGACCGACCCCCTTTCACCCTTCCTTGCCTTAAGATAATTGAGGCCTTCATAAGTGTGAGGTCACAAATAGAGAAACCTAATCTAACGAATGCCCAGGGTCATCCCATAGAGCTCATTTATGTGATTGACCCTATTGACTATTCGCTAAGTGTTGGGGGGAAAACTGAGCAGGCACCACACCAAAGAAATAAAAAAATCTCTAAAAAAATGAATTTGGGGGAAATATTTACCCCATTTGGACCACACCCAAGGTGTCAATTCAGTGCCCCTCTCTGACATCTTTGGGCATAGGGAAAGGTCGATTCCCATCCCGAGGGAATGGAATATGTTTTTTTTAAATCCCTCAATGCTATTCTCGTGAATAGTTGACATGGTTAGAGGAATAAAACTACCATTACAGAAGATAAGCACTAGAAAGATGAAGAAAACTGCGAGAGGAAGGAGTAAAGTTGAAGACTTACAAAGATAGAAGAACGTGAAAGGATGTTCTGAAGATTTTGATATGCAGAAGAAAAAAGGCAAAGTGACAGTTTCAAAGTGTGTATACCCTATTTTAATCTCCATGCATAATCATAAGATACAATTCCCAAAGTGGGTTTTGGTGCTTCACCTGTTGCTCGGACGAGCATACCCTTAAGACCTCAACATAATTACAAAGTTGCCATGCCAATTCACAACTATCAACAAGTTTCAAAGATGGCGGGGCCCAAATAATGAATAAAATCTACCGGCCTAGATAAATCGCAACCCAGAGATTTTAGGGGCAATTGTGTGGACCTAAATAATTAACTAGGCCGAATTTATGGAACAACCAACTAGGCCCAACAGGATGTTGAAATACTTGGCCGAAGATACTAAAAGATGATCAACGATTGCAGTTATCACATTGATAAATATGAATATTTATCACATCAATCTCGATAAGATCAAATGGTTACCAATAATCTCGGAGGATATATTTAGGAACACCACACGAGCCACTAATAAGCTGAGGGAGTTCCTTGTATAGCTCCACCACTTGACACTACTATAAATATAACCCTCACCCTAGGGTCAAAAGGGATGTAAAATCGAGACCTATGAGAACTTAATAGAAAAACAGTGACCTCTCAGTAGACGTAGGCAATTTGTTGAATCATGTATACCCTGTGTTGTGAGATTGGCATCTCTTTAATTTCCTTCTTTAATTGCTTTCTGGATCAATTTGGTTATGATTAATTTGCGCTCACACATACCACTAGAACAAACCATTTTTTTAAATATTAAATAAATCATTTCTGAGTTGAGTTCTTTTTCTGCAGTATTTAAATATTTCAAGGGACCCATATAAACATAATTAGCTAATTTTTTTTTTTATTATTTTAAAAAAAAACAGTCAAATTTTCGCAGCTTTTAAAGCTGCAAAAGTTTAACTGATTTTTTTAAATAGCAAAAATAGTTATTTTGATATTTTTTTATATGAGTCCGTTGAAATATTTAAACGTCTTACTATTTAAGAGAAATTGGTATGTATACTTGGTATGTACTAGAGCGTGTCCGCACACACATGTGTGTGTGGAAATATGTTATGGAAATAAATATATAAGGTTATTTTCTGAACAATTCAAATTTTGATTTTGATAATTTTAATATATGTACTTCTTTTTTGCATGTGGCATTTCACTACTTAATTATTTGAATATGTGTTTTCCTATATGATGCAAAATATGATGCCAAGATGATTTTTTTTTATTGTTTTTAATGAAATTAGGCGTAGTGATTACATTGTGTCAATAATTGTAATTTGGGACCTAATTACAAAAAATGAAAATTGTGGAGAGATACTATAATTAATCTGAAACTTCATATTTATCTTCCAATTAACCTAAATTGAATACTTAGTTTATTTACAAAAAATGTGAAGGAGAATAAAGAGGAATGCATTCCTTATTTTTTGACACAAATTTTATAAAAAGCCCCAAGTACAAATCAATATTTTTTTTGCATATTTAACTACTTAAACTGGCCATTTATTTTGCAAATGGAATACGTATTTAATACGAGAGCTTGAAAAGCAATCTTGAAAAAAATGTTCCCATCAATATAAAAAATTTCAATAATAAATAATTTTTGTGAGTCTCATTCATCATGTGACATGTTGTCAAATAACGTAACAAGAGTCATAATAAATCGTGTCATGTATATTTAACTTCAAATCTTATCCAGTGTATGTCTTGTTTGATTCATATTCAAACTTTGTATTGTATATTTTTACTAAATGACTAACCTTTAATTTTTCGGGGCTTTTAGATACCATCCCCTCTTATAAGAATTTTAAATATTTAGATCCACCTCCTCTTAAATTAAACAAATCGGCCCCTCCAACCTATTCAACCGGTAAACCTTCATTTTCGGTCATGCTATGATATGAGGATCTAGAAGATACTTATTATAAATCGATGAACTAGACAATTGCTAGATATCGTGATTTTCACCGGAGCTGGCACCTGAGTTGGCATCGTCATCTACACCAGAGTTGTCCTAGTTCATTGATTTATAATAAGTATCCTCTACACCGGAGCTATTAATATAAGTGGGTATCTTCTACACCGGAGCCGATTCCAACCCCTCTTAATATAAGCGGGTATCTAGATACCGTGATTTGCACGGAGTTTCTTGGTATATTGACACTCACAATACATTGAATTAGGACAATTATTAACCTGCTTGAATAGATACCCACTTATATTTGTATGCAAACTAACTTGATTGAATAAATACTCTTTGTCATAACATAGAAAAGTTCATGAATTCATGTCCATAGTATAAGATTTGTTGAAATTTTTGGAAACAAGTGATGCAAAATTTGTATACAAACAGGTGATGCAAACAGGTACAACCAGGGGATGCAAAATTTGTGGCGGAGGGGCCAATATGTACAATGAAATTTTATGTGGGTTTAGTTATATAAAAACTTTTAACTAAGGGGTTATATATAGTTATGTATAATTTTTTTCACTATGTTATTATGTTCAACAAACTCATCTATTAAGCACCAAAATTTGTAAATACAGCACCTAAACCCCTTACATAAGTAATGATATGTTACCAAGTCACGTGACATTTTAACACCTCCAACAATATTGAATAAAATTATTCTTTAAACATCTTTGAAATGTCGACATTTTTAGAGAAGAATGATCCTATTAAAAAAGTAACTAATAAAACAATCAAGAAAAGGATATAAAAAGTGACATTTAGGTAATATGATTAATAGCTTGCTGACAACCGCACATGATAGCATAAAGTAATTTTTTGATTATTCACTTCCCAAATATGTATGCAAGTGTCTGCAAAATGAAGCACATGAATATCTTCCACGAAAGGTCCTTGTATTTTCACAAATGTATGCAATATATATAATGACTTAGGTCACTAATAATGTTTGTTTTGTTTAGGTCAATTTGATAAAGTTTGGGTTTGATAAAATCATATTGCACTTAATTTTTTTTTTCACAATAATTCGATTGTTCATTAAAATTAGTCATATCGTTAAAAAAAAATTCAAAATACCTTTTCTTTTCTAAAACATCATCTATTTCTCTTTTCTATATATATCTCTCTCCTCACAGTTTTATATTAATAATTTTTTAAAAAAAAATTATAAAAACAATTTCTTTGAATTGTCTTATATTTGTAAAAAATTATATAGAAACTCATATAAAAAAGTGATAAAAACAGTTTTGTTAAAGAGATTGTTTTTATTAAAAATCTATCTTTTTAAAGTCTATTTTTTGTTAAATATTTGGTAAAAAATTTCAATTTTTTAAAATGTGAGTCTTATCGTTAAAAATTTGTTTTTAAACTGCAATGGATTTTTTAACGTTGATATTTACATTACATAAATTTTTTATTGTTAATGTTTACATTAACAAAATATTGTTTTAAAAAAGAGGCAAATACAAAATAGTCTCCCGAATATTTTTTAATAAATGTTTAGTCCAAGTCATTTTATTTTGTTCCAAAAAGTTCCTCACAACATAAAAACACTAATAAAAAAGGAGCTCCGGTGTGGGTCTCCGGAGCTCCGGCAGTGGGGGGTGGGAGGGAGGGGGTAGGAATGCCGCTAGCGCATAACAAGGCTAAAGTAAGAGTATGGGAAGATAATATTTGAAATAGGTAATCCACCACTGTATTCTATAGTAACTTTGATGTACAAACGATGCCTTTTATACATGAGCTGGAATAGTTGTTTACTAACAAAAGGAAAACATTCAAGCTAGTTTGAATATGTATATTCAAAATAATTTTAATGCGTCATACTTCCCATTCTTTTGCTACAGTGAGATAACTCTAGCATGCCTCCTCAAGTTGATGGTGAATGGCAATGAACTTCTAACTTGTCCTATAAGAACTAAAAGCGGGTGGACGCGAGACCTTTCGTCAAAATATCAACAATATATGATCATGGGTAAATATGAATTGAACCTGTAGTTCTCTTTTGGCAACTTTATCACGGATAAAATGAAAGTCAGTTTCAACGTGTTTCATGCATGCATGGAAAATGGAATTGGCAGAGAGATATGTGGCACCAATATTGTCGCACCATAAAATTGGCGGATTTTGTAGAGGCACATGTAATTCTATAAGAAGTGATTGTAACAAAGTGATTTCAGCAGTCACATTCAGAAGGGCTTTATACTCTGATTCGGTGGAAGAACGAGCAAACATTCGTTGTTTGTAAGAAGACCACGAGATTAAGATGGAGCCTAAATAAAAAGTGTAACCACCAGTGAATTTTTTGTCATCAACACAGGTAGCCCAATCTAAATCGAAAATGTGAAAGTGGAGGTTTTGCTAAGAAACAAACTGTGGGTCATAGTATGCTTTTAATGACAAAGAATACGTTTGACGGCAAGCCAATGATTTTCGGATGAATTATGTATGAATTGACAAACTTTGTTGACATAATAGGCAAGATCTGTCTCATTAGTGTAAGGTATTGAAGTGCTCCAACTATTTGACGAAACTTGGTAGGCTCACCATCTTTGGAGAGTTTATAGTCCGGTACGTCGGGGGTTTGAATGGGATTACATGAGTTCATCACGGATTTGTCAAGAAGGTTTTGAATATATTATTGCCGATGTAAATACATACCTTGTGACGTGGAAAGTGCAATAATGCCTAGAAAGAAATGTAAAGGACTTAAGTCTTTGATTGAAAAGTGAGTCCCCATTTTTTCAATCAAACGTTCAATTTATATGGGTGTGTTGCTTGTAATTAGTATGTCATCAACATAAATTAGTACGTAGATGGTGGCATGTCCACTGGAGTATATAAAAAGTGGGCAATCAGTTCTGGATGGTTGAAAACTATGAGATGAATTAAATTCATGTATCCAAGAGAACCATGCATGGGGGGGCCTGTTTTAAACCATAAACAACGCGATACAACTTACATAAGAAGGCGTTGTTCATATCAAGTTGGCAGATAGGGTCACTAATGATAACAATAACAGAGAGGACAAGATGAATAGTTATCGGTTTGATAACGGGGTAAAATGTTTCACCATAATCGATACCCGATTGTTCATTAAATACATTAGCGATAAGGCATGCTTTGTACCGCCCTAGTGTCTCGTAAGCCTTATACTTGATACGGTATATATAATACCTCATATTTCATGAATAAAATACAATTTAGTAGGAATTAATTTGATTCGGTGTGACTAGTTAATTGAAGTTGTGAACATTTGAACTTAATATTATTTATGATTTTGAGAGTAGGACTTTAATGGCTCCAATAAATCTAAATTGGATTTTATTTTTGAGTAAAAATAATTACACGTGGCACGCCAAAATTCAAAAACATACTTATGGGATAAAAGTAATTGGGACACATTTCAAGAGACTTTATGGGCTCATTTAGGTGTTTTAAACCTTTAGCAATAGTCCCAGGGAGTATATGTATAAGTTAGGAGGTTACTGGGCTAGTTTTATTATGGGTTCGGGCCCATTTGGGGGGTCCAAAAATGGGGAATTAGGCTTAAGTCAGGAATTGGGAGTAATATAAGTTTAGGACCAAGATTAATAATGCCCCACACTTAATCTAGACCTAACCCTAACAGCCACACTTCAAGAGAAAAGGAACAAAGGCTAAAGAGGAGAGTAGACAAGGGATTCAAGAGGAAATCATCAAATCGCATTATCCAGGCAAGAATTTTCTTTCTTAATTTAAATGTCCATTGTATTTCTTGATTCATCATAGTAAACCCCATAAAATTAGTAAGACTTAGTATGAAATTGGTGATTAAATGGTTGGATTTGATCTCATGTATGTTGAAGAAACTAATCTGAAATTAATAGCTTAGACCTAGAAATTTAGAATGATCTTGATCTTGATTTGGATGACGAAACTCATGCCTTAGGATTCTTGAATTAAATTAGATATATTGATATACATGTAAATGAGTATAACTTATGTTATGATCTGAAAAATTAGAGAACTATTCTAAGGACACAAGTCTCCGATTGAGTCTTAATGTTGTGTTAGCTTAATTCCGGATAACAATGTTTGAGTCATAGGATAGTGTTCAAGTTTATCCATTCAAGCCTATGACGTGTTAGTTGAAGACGTAGCGACCAATATTAAAGCTTCATCAAATGCCTAGTTTGTTGTGTCTCGTTTCTACGTCAACAACATGTGTTCCACTTACTCCTAAGGTACGAATGCACTACATATTTATATAGGAGATTGGAACAAGTTTAATTGGGTGAATTTTTATTTTAAACTGATGGTTATTTTCAGAAGGTTTATTTAAAACTTTAAAATAAAGTTTCTGGGCTAAAATCAAAATTTTAAGCTTTCTGATTTTTTGTTCAAAATTGTCGTTCGAACGATTTTTTCGTTCGAATGAGAATTTCGTTCGAACGAGGTTTGCCAACTAGTTCCCTCACTGGAATATCGTTCGAATTTTCGCTCGAATGAGAATGCTGTTCGAACGAGAATTTTGGCGAGTTTACTAACAACTTTACAATTTTATCCACTGGAATTTCGTTAGAAGGGTCGTTCGAACGAGACTTCGTTCGAACGAGATTTGGCGGGAACAGGTATTTTGGCAATTTTTGACAGTTTTTCCACTTTCCCCACAACTTTATCCCACTAAATTTTGACAGATTTATCTAGTGTGGGAATCAAATTTTTCAAGGTAACTTTTTCATATTCTTCCATCTCCTAGAGAGAGTTTTGAGAGTTTAATTTTTCTATGAAAAAGTTCATGGTTTGAGCGTTTTACTTTCCAAGAAAGTCACCCTTAAACACTTTTGGTTTACACCCATATTGTTTATTCCAAGTTTCAATATATATATCTGTGCTTGGAGTGTTTGACACCGAGTTTACTCTACCAAGTTGAAGAGTTCGTTTGGGTTTGCTTCTACATCCCTCAAAGAATAAGTTCATTTTTTTGCTGCGGCATTCTCACGCGACAAAAGGCACCATGTGTGGTCGACGCCTGTTCCTAAAGCCTCATTGGTGGTTTCCAAGGTTCTAGTGGAGTCCGAAATTGTCGGCTAAGCAGAGGTTGGTACAAGAAGACGCGTCAGGTGCTTGAAGGGATTCGAGTTGAGTTGAGTAAGCCATTTGTCTTGTACTTGTAAACATACCATACTTAGTGGACTTAAGGCTAGGGCCGTCCGAGGTTTTTTCCCGTTGTGGGTTTTTCCTCATACATCGCGGCGTTGTTATTTATTCATTTATTTTATCTTTTGCAAAATTCACCTTAGATGCATGCTTAGGTAAAAAGTTAAAATTTGATTTAAATCACTACTTACTTAATTTGGTGCAAAATTAATTTTGGTAATGTTTAATTAATTTAGTTCAAGTCATTTACTTTAATTTGATAAAATTTGGTTTGGCCTAAAATTGCAAAAATGGATTAATTATTTAGTTAGGAAAATTTGTAGGACTTGAATTGAATTAGTTTGTTCAAGTGAAATTAAAAATGTATTTGTTGATTAATTTAATTTCACTTTGAGTTTGTTTAATTTTAATTTGAAAGAAATTAAAATTTGGTGTTTATGTAATTGTTTAATTGAACCATCTCTATTCCGCATCTTTGTAATTGAAATTACTTTTGGTAAAATCAAATTTAAATTGGGGACCTTGTGTTCCAACAAGTGGTATCAGAGCATTGAGTGAGATAGCCTCACATTTTCAAATTGGTATCAGAGCGGGATCGCTAAATTATTGTGTTTAAGATCCTTTTAAATTTTTTGACAAAAATGAAAATTTTCCAATTTTCAAAATTTCCTATTTTCGGTGGTTCTAACTACGCGTATTGGAAAGGGCGGATGAAATCGGTACTAAAATCTATCGACGAGAGATTTTGTTTATCTGTTGTTAACGGGTGGTCCCCACCTACACATTTAGTAGATAATGAGCGTGTTCCCAAACCGCCGATAGATGGAGTGAGAATGAATTTAAACTATCTAATTTTGATTCCTGAGGTTTAAATTCCTTGTTTAGCGTGGTCACATCGGATGAATTCCGTCGCATTATGACGTGTGAAACCGCTAAAGAAGCTTGGAATATTTTACAACTCACTCATGAAGGAACTAGTGTCGTAAAAGCTTCGAAACTCCAAAACCTCACCGCTCAATTTGAAACCATAAAAATGAATGAAAAAGAAACATTTGATGAATTTAATGCTAGACTTTCCGATATTATTAATTCATCTTTTAATTTGGGAGAGAAAATACCCGACAACCGAGTAGTAAAGAAAATTTTAAGGTTCCTACCCGATAGATTTATTCCTAAGGTGATCGTGCTAAATTCTTTACCCACTTTAGCCTCTACAAAATTAGAAGAGCTCGTAGGTGATTTACAAACCTATGAACTAGACATATTTCCCTCCAAATCTGAAAAGAAAATTGAGAAGGGCGTTGCTTTGAAAGCCCAAAAGGAGGAAAAATAAGTAGTATAAAGTGAAAGTGATAGTGACTCAGAAAATAGGGCTATGTTTGCTAGAAAGTTTCAAAAATTTCATAAATTTAACAAAGACAAATTTGAAAATGATTTTAAGAAATTTGAAAAATCTAAGCATGACAAAGTCGAAAATATCCCTAAAACTTCTAATGAAAATGTAAATAGGGACGAGTCAGATAAGTGTTTTGGTTGTGAAGGATATGGGCATAGGGATTTTGAGTGCCCCACTAAACTAAGGAGAGAGGGTAAGAAAGCAATTTGTTTTAATGAAACCCTTAGTGATAGTGATAAGGAAGAGGGAACCAATTCACCCTTTGAGTGCAACTTTACCACGTTCATTGCTAGTTATGTTAGTGATAGTGAGGAATCATCCAATGATGATAGCTTAACACATAAATATTTCGAGGCCTTTATTTGTAAGGCTTTAAAAGATAATGGTTGTGGGACTGGAGAAGAAAGAGAGAGTGAAAGTGAAAATGAGGTTGATGTGAGTGATCTTCAAAATTCTTTTCAAGAACTTTATGAAGAATCTATTAAATTAAAAAGAGAAAATTTGAAGTTAGAAGAGTGTTTAAGAGAGCGTGTCAAAGTCGTTGAGGATAGTGTGTTGGTTAAAGACCTTAGGACACGTGAGAGGACTCTTCGAGAGAAGCTTGAATATATCGAAGGCGAGAGAGATAGCCTTAGAGGTTTAATGGAATCAACGAAAAAAGAGATTCTCGAGTTTGAAGAGAGAAATGTTTTGTTAGATTCTAGAATTTTAGAATTAGAAGAACAATTAAAAGACTCTAGTAAAGTCAAATTTGATTTGGAGTGTAGGTCCGAAAAAACTAGATAAAATCTTAGGCACAATCCAAATAAAAAATGACACTTGTGGTTTAGGCTTCGATACTTGTTATGAATCAACTCTAATGCCAAAACCAATTTTCTAAATGAATCGCTTAGGAAGGCCTTTAGAGATCATTCCTTAGGTAAGTCTTTTCGTCGAGTCTTTAGGTGCTCACATTGTAGTAAAAAAGGTCATCTTAGAAATTTTTTTTCTGATCTTAAACGAGGTCCTAGAAAATCCCAATGTAAGGCAACCGAGGTAGCCAAGATTCCTACACCCCGAGATTATCATTCGTCATTAGTTTGGGTTAGGAGATCCGACTTGGTAGCTTTACAAGATAGGATTTTTGATTCTCATTTACTTTCATATGCTTCTTCCCTTGCAAAATATAAAGGTTGAATGTGTTAGTTTTATTTGCATACTTTAGCTTTTGTACTACATGCTATATTGTCATGCTAATTGTATGCTTCTTAGTCATTTTTTAGTCATTGCTTTATTTCATATCTCATGCTAGAAATCATGACTTGTTTATCTTTTGTATTATATTTGCTTCATTTTAAGTATACACTAAATGAAAAATGCAAAAAGATTTTTGTTTATCATTTGTTTTTTTTTTTGTAATTTTAGATTAATGAAAAATAGAAATGATTTTTTGTGTGTCTTTTGAGTAAATATTTTTATTTTTAGTTAAAAAATTGTCAAAAACTCCAAATGATTTTTATTTTTATTTTTGTTTGACACACTCTATGTGGCATACACTTGTGCTAGAATCCCTTCTTTTTCACTTCCATGTGGCTAGAACTTTTGGTTTAGAATCTCAATCCTTAAAATGTTCTTTACCATGCTTACATGAAGTAGTTTGATTTTGTGTTGCTTAAAAGGATTCTATTTTTCATCTACATATTATGTGACCTAGGAGGACTAGTGCATGTTAAAATCCATTACACGTGAGATTTGTGTGAGATATAAAAAATATTGTAATTAAATGTGCACGGGGAAGGGCTCAGAAAGGAAAAATCATCCTTTGCGAGTAATCCACCGTTTTCTTGGACCTAAAAGAAATACGTTGTCCAAAGGCCTAAAAGATTAATGGCATTAAAAGAAAAATTATTTTTCAAGGCCTATTTTGTTTAGTTGATTCATTCATTCAAAAGATTAAACTCTATATGCTTAAATTGAGGGAGATTGGGTGGTATATCAACGGTTTGCATAATGTTTGTTTATCCTTGTTGTACTTTCAATGTCATAACTCTTTTGGTTTGTAGAATCATCAAAAGTATAGGCTTGTAGGCATTGTGTATGTTTGTTCATTGAGTTCAATTTATATTATCACATGAGGTTATATTCAAATGTGATGAAGTTTGAAATCAAATGAGAACTCCGTGAACATGTTTTATGTGATTGGGTCTACATTTAAGTGTTACTAGTTCACACCCCAACACTTCCTTTTCCATATGACACATTTTTGCCATAAGAGTGTGAAATGTTTATTTTATTTTGTGTCATGTGTGTTGTTTATACCTAGTATATGTGCGAGTGCGTTAATGATATTTATTATGTTCTCATATACGAGGTATTCCATTTGTCTTTGCCTTGCTTTCTAGTCCATCTATGCTTCTACTTCATGATTAGTATCTATCTTGTTGCATTATTTGTTGATATCACATGCTTAATAGTGTTCAAGTTTATCCATTCAAGCCTATGACATGTTAGTTGAAGACGTGGCGGTCAAGATCAACGCTTCATCAAATGTCGAGTTTGTTGTGCCTCATTTCTACGTCAACAACATTTCCACTTACTTCTAAGGTATGAATGCATTACATATTTATATAGGAACTTGGAACAAGATTAATTGGGTGAATTTTTATTTTAAACTGATGGTTATTTTCAGAAGGTTTATTTAAAGCTTTAAAATAAAGTTTCTGGGATAAAATCGAATTTTTAAGCTTTCTGATTTTCATTCAAAATTGTCGTTCGAACGAGTTTTTCGTTCGAACGAGAATTTCGTTCGAACGAGGTTTGCTAATGAGTTCCCTGTTTGGCCACTGGAATATCGTTCGAATTGTCGTTCGAATGAGAATGCTGTTCGAATGAGAATTCTGACGAGTTTACTAACGACTTTACAATTTTATCCACTGGAAATTCGTTAGAAGGGTCATTCGAACGACACTTCGTTCGAACGAAAATCTTGTTCGAAGGAGATTTGGCGGGAACAGGTATTTTGACAGTTTTTGACAATTTTTCCACTTTAACCACTACTTTTTCCCACTAACTTTTGACAGACTTATCTAGTGCGGGAACCAACTTTTTCAAGATAACTTTTTCATATTCTTCTATCTCCTACATAGAGTTTTGAGAGTTTAATTTTTCTATGAAAAAGTTCATGGTTTGAGTGTTTTACTTTCCAAGAAAATCACCCTTAAACACTTTTGGTTTACACCCAAATTGTTTATTCCAAGATTCAATACATATATCTTTGCTTGGAGTGTTTGGCACCGGGTTTACTCTACCAAGTTGAAGAGTTCTTTTGGGTTTGCTTCTACATCCCTCAAAGAATAAGTTCATTTTTTTGCTGCGGCATTGTCACACGGCGAAAGGCACCATGTGTGGTCGACGGTTGTTCCTAAAGCCGCATTGGTGGTTTCCAAGGTTCTTTTGGAGTCCAGGATTGTCGGCTAAGCAGAGGTTGGTACAAGAAGACGCATCAGGGGCTTGAAGGGATTCGAGTCGAGTCGAGTTGAGTAAGTCATTTGTCTTGTACTTGTAAAAATACCATACTTAGTGGACTTAAGTCTAGGGACGTCTGAGGTTTTTTCCCGTTGTGGGTTTTTCTTCATACATCGCGGCGTAGTGATTTATTTGCTTATTTTATCTTTTGCAAAATTCACCTTAGATGCATGCTTAGGTAAAAAGATAAAATTTGATTTAAATCACTACTTACTTAATTTGGTGCAAAATTAATTTGGGTAATGTTTAATTAATTTAGCTCAAGTCATTTACTTTAATTTGATTAAATTTGGTTTGGCCTAAAATTGCAAATATGGATTAATTATTTAGTTAGGAAAATTTTTAGGACTTGGATTTAATTAGGTTGTTTAAGTGAAATTAAAAATGTTTTTGTTGATTAATTTAATTTTACTTTGAGTTTGTTTAATTTTAATTTGAAAGAAATTAAAATTTGGTGTTTACGTAATTGTTTAATTGAACCATCTCTATTCTGCATCTTTGTAATTGAAATTACTTTTGGTAAAATCTAAATTTAAAATTGGGGACCTCGTGTTCCAACAAGTGGTATCAGAGCATTGAGTGAGATAGACTCACGTTTTCAACTACGATTCATATGTTTTGATTAACACATGATTACAATCTAGATGAATTTGAGTTGAAAACTTGGGATTTGTAGTTATAGCCATTGATATTAATTATAGGTTATTGAGGACGAATTTGATGTTAATGTATGTAATTAACTATCCTAAGGTGATGAACTAAGACATGGGGACCTACTAATATGTGGTTGCAATGGTAAAAAAACTTGGAATAAACTTTAGGGCTAAATTAAGAATTTTCGTGTTAAGAAAACGTAGTAGATCTGGGCTTCTGCCCAGATCCCAATCGATTCGACCTCTTAGGAGAATTGATTCGACTGAGAAAATCTATTCGGACTAAGTGGCGAATCGATAAGTCCTCTAGGGAAGGATGAATTGGGCCCAGGGATGGATTTGGAAGATTTTTAGAAGGTTATATAAGTTGGTAGGACCATGTTTAGGCATTCGTGGAGTTTATCAAAAATATAAACGTGTTGCTATTTGTTAGAGAAGGACTAAATTAACTAGATAATTAGTGTTAATTCTATAAAGAGGGACTATTTAATAAGTTATCTTTTAGTTAATTATTAAATAAGGGTAACTATACATTAATGCTTTTGGGGCAACTACAACGTAATTATTAGGATAAATACCTTTACATATGGTAATATGTAGTTATGTTTTTATGTGAACGAACCTATGTTTGTGGATCGTCCTATCTGTTGGGGTTATGCGCATTCAGGATCATAGCACACATAGTCGCAGGTGGGCTAGTCGCTGTGTACAATACACCAAAAGTGTCGGATTGTCAAGGTCATTGACCGTGATAGGTCAAAGTTATCAAGGTCAATGACCGTGAAAAGTCTGGGGGTGACAACTTATTTTTCATAAACTTATCACGGTCATTGACCGTGACAAGTTTACTAGATTATCATGGCCATGTCCCGATCTTTGACCCTGACAAGTTTTTGTCATGGTCAAAGACCGTGATAACCCAGTGACAAAACTAAAAAAAAATTTCACGGAGAATTAATGTCCTTCCCCTACTATCTGCTTTCAACCATAGTAGTGGCTTAATTTTCAACGCTTTAAGGTCTTTACGTGCATTTTCCCATCTTTCGAATGACGCCCCCAAGGCATGTTCCCACAATATGTTCAACGATGTTCTTCTCTATGTGCATCACATCCAATACATGGCACACTGAGTTAATTTTCCAATAAGGAAAATCAAATAAAATTAACCTCCAAGACAATGCCTTTCTTGTCTCAGTTTCATTCCCATTTGGGGTCTTTTTATGTTTGACATTCTTAAATTTAGGATTCTTACACTGCATATTGGGGCCATAATCAGAAGATCTACTTTCAATTTTATGATCCTGAAAGTATTATCGTATGTATCCTATGTGCAACCCTGCCCGATAAAAAATTGGAAACTTTCTCAAATCTAAAACTATGAGAGGAGGGTAAAAACCTCCTATGGAAATGGTATATATTTTTTGAGCTAGCGTGGAGACAAAGAGATTCAGCCTCCTCTCCATAAATAGGGAACCCCAAATAATCATGTACTACACAATCGGATAATATCCCATAAGCTGGAAAATCATGAATTGACCACATCAACATAGCTTTCAGTGTAAACTCTTCTTTTCTAAAAGAGTAAAATGTTTGCACACCCTCTTTCAACAACTCATTTAATTCTTATATCAAAGGATCCAGGTTGACATCACTTGGTGCCTTTGGCCCAAGGATCAATAAAGACAACATTGAAAATTCAAGTCTCATATACTGTGAAGGAGGGAGGTTTAGTGGGGTTAGGATCAATGGCCATATACTCTGATTGGCGCTTAGATTTCCAAATGGATTGAAACCATTTGTTGATATTGCCAAACGAATGTTATGTTGTTCTCAAAAAAAATTATATACTCAAAATTCATCTTTTCCAAACTGTAGAATCAATAGGATGGCGCATGGGATTTCCTCCTCCTTCTTCCCTCACATGCCAAGTCATTACCTTTTCTCTCCATGGTATTATGAAAAACCACATTAATCTAGCCCCATTGGGAAAATATTTGAACACTTTTTATGGAACTTTTGAGTTTGCTCCTTCTTTGTCAATAGATTGGACATATCTAGGTTCATCGGATACCGGACATTGATCTAGATTTTCATACTCCTTTCAGTATAATATGAAGTCATACACACAAGCATGAATTTATTTATACTTCATTCCCAAACCTTTCAAACTATTTTTCATAGTAGGATAGATATTTGGGAGCGTATTCAGCTTGGGTAGAAAGCCCTTCACCGAATTCGAATTTTCTATCACACTAGTGCAAGAAAAACCTTATTTAATCTTCAAATTATGCAAACCAACAGTGGCATTTAAATTTGTTTGATCTTTCTCACAACCAAAGTATAACGACTGGGTCGCCTTAAATTTTAACATTTCGTAGTCATCGTCAAGGTTTATACCAATATCTTTATGAGCGCCTGCAGCTTATACATCGCCACTGACCTCATTCTCTTCCACTTCATGAAATCCATACGTGTCATCAACTAAATCCTTTATAATATTATGATCTACATTGTCATCCTCCCCTTGAACATTTATTCGACTTGTTGAAGGTTGTTGTGAAGTTTTCTCGAGGACAAAAGGAACTTTCGGTTCCCCATGAAAAACCCAACTTCGATAACTATCTTGGATACCCCATCTTAAGAAATGTAGTTTAATTGTTTTCCACTCAAACACCTTACTATTCTTACACTTAGCACATGGAAACTTTTCATTATCATGGCATCTCTTTATGTATTTGATAAATTCATTAGCACCTCTACGAAACACATCCCCTAATCTATTTGTCCCACCCATCCACTTTTTGTATTTAGGATATCCCATCACAGCTACTACAAACAATCACCTATTATGGGTAAAATAGTATAAAAAAGTGTGAATAATCACCTATTGAATGCGTACGTTCGATGGGTAAATTTATTCGTGCATTCAAATTCAAATTCAAATTCAATTTTAATTTGAAATTAAAATTCAACTTATAATATTAATTCCTATTTCCTCCATATCCTCTAAAGGGTGAGTGGTACTATCCTATTCAAGACCGTATATTTCTGTAATATAATTAACAACTCATGCACATTGTTCCAATTTGAGGAAAATTCGGTAGCATATCACCATAGTTCTCCAAGTATACGACATAGATTCTCAAGTGTGAGTGTTTTTTCAGTTTATCAATTGAAATAACACTTAATGTCGCATCATCTAGTATGTACCCAGAGAACATTAAGATATGACTGCAGAATTTCCCCCAAAAGTAACAAGTTTAAGCCACGAAGAATATTCTTATACATAAACTATGCAGTCCCAAACTGTCCAAAAGAGACAATTCGAGAGATCTCATTACAGGGGGGTAATGACTCTCGAACGGGCCTAAGGGCTATTGAATCCGTACGCATAAGAACTAGAAATATAATATATATGCGCACTATCAGTAATTTAAAGTATTTTTCATTTAATTATCATAAGTTTGTGGTCTTGCCACTCTCGAACGGGTAGTGGCACAAAGTAATTTTAGAAAAAAAGTTGAAAACTCCCCCCCCCCCCCCATTTAGACAATAATCCAGTGGTCGTGCCACTTCCTAAATAACCAACCCAACAAATTAAGAGAGTATAATTATTAAAGGATTTATTAGTGTGAATTAAATAAAGGATTTTAAATAAATTAAACAACCAACTTCCATATCGAACAACATCCGTCCAATATAATCCAACAGCAACAACAAATCAACAAATGTGGATCCCGTACTATTTCTAATTCATCTACTCAATTAATTCATTTCCAACAACATAAGAAATTAAATACATATGACAAATTAGCTTCAATCCCTAAATAATAACACCCAATCAACATTACCAATTTCAAACCTCTATAACAATACCCAAATAATATTTATAATGTCAAATTAATTTCATTCTCTAAACAATAAGATTTAATCAATATTAACAATACCTATTAATTTCAATCCGAACTAACACCACACAATCAACATTAACAAATAACAATAACAATCAATTGCAGTCCCTAAACTAAAAATATCCAATCAATATTTGTAATGTCCAATTAATTTGAAGTCCTAATATACCCAACTAACACCACCCCCACACACCCTACCACCTGCACCCCCACTGCCCCCAACATCAACACCCCTTCCCCCTACCCCCACACACCTACACCCCCCCCACACATGTAGACCCACCTACACACACACACGGCACCTCCACTGCCCCCCAACACCCACCTACAGACACCCACCCATATATAAACACACACAAAACAATACACACACACACAACAATACATACAGACACATATACACAAAGGAACATCAAGAGAGAGGAGAGAGATAAAAAAAGCTGACCTGAAAATCGAGAGAGAGAGAATTGTCGCACGCGAGAGAGAGAGAGAGAGAAAATGGAGGGAAGAGAAAGAGATGGGAAAAAAAAGAGGGGATAGGGTTTTTTGTTAAAAGAGTTTTCACGTACCTGTCAAGGTTTTTGACCGTGACAACTTTCTAAATTTGTCACGGTCAATAACCATGACAAACCATTGTCACGGATTTGTAACGATCAATGACCGTGACGAGGCTAGATGGCTCAAAGATGATAATTTAGCCATTTTGGTCTAGTGGTAGTTGGTTATTATAGGTAATACGTAATAGCGCCACTTTCGAGAGGTAGGTGTAGATGTTGGGATCCTTTGTCATCGCTGGGTATGGGGCATGAACTGATGTATTGCGTAGGGATCGCCTCACTTGTGTGTGTTTTGTGTTGTCTGATTAAATAAGGATTCTTTCGGACTTACTGATAGAGCGCGAACAAGACACTACTGTTAGATGCCTTTGAGTGTCGCCTACATGAAAAGACACACACACACACACACACACACACACACACATATATATATATATGAATTTAATAGGATTAATTCATTTGTCTAATATGTATACAATAAATTATAAACCCAATACTATGTAGTGTGCATAATAGATGTTTATGTTACTCTTACAAGTAATATGACCGGGATACTCTAGGAAATGGTAATGTGGATGTAGATGATTACGTTTCAGGATGTAGGATATACTAAATGCATCTTAAATTAAATTGGTATGATTATCATTTATTATCTCGGGACTTGTTCGGTTATACGAAAATTATCACACTTAGATGAGAGGTGAGACACTTAATGTATGTGAGTGACGGTGGTGGATACTTACTTTAAATTGACTGTATTAATGCACTTTAAATCAAATAAGTTAATTCTTGCAACTATAGGGCGCTGATCCAAATTATAAATGTTTTCTCCCCCAGGTGCTCCTAGATAGGGATAGTAGGTATGTTGACCCATCAACCTTACAGTCTTATTTTGCATATCGGAGTTCAAATTGTTGATTCTATATTAGGTTGCTCCTTTATTTCAATATTTCACTTTTGAGACTTTTGTATGATCATAAGACCGAAGTTTACTTTTTTTTTTTTTTTGTTTGAGATACTTATGCTAGTGTTGGGTCTTCATTTATATTATGTGAATGTTGAACTTCTCATTGTCTTGGTTATAAACTTAGATTCAGTTTTAATTTAATTATGTTATAAATAAATATTTTATATGATTTGATACTGAGGATGGTATTAATTGACAAACAAGCCCCATCTTTCGTGTATTATGCCTGGCTAACCTTTAAGTGAGAAAATATGGGTTATTACAGTTGGTATCAGAGCATCTAGGTTTTAGTGTCCTTAGGATCTGTATTGTATTCATTACGTTATGCACTGCGTTCTTTAATATGTAGAGCCTATGCTTAGGATTCACTGTATCCTTACAATTTGTACTAATTTAAACTTTTTTTTTACTTTTAGATGGAAAATGGAAGGAGGTTAGACCTAGGCACATAGTCAAACCCACTGTAGAAGAGGAGGCTCAGTCAGAGCCATGACAACCACCTCAGGCCCCACCGGGGAAACCTTTTACCACTTCAGCAAATATCGCTATCATCGTGACCCAGGTGGTCTCCATCGTAATGGCAACCATGCTCCAGTGCTTTCCATCACCATAAGCACAACAACATCCACCACCACCAAAGTAGGTGGCAGTACTAGCCCAGGCACCGGGGTTAGTCTGGGGCAGAGCTAGGTAAGCCTTCGTAAAGGGCCAAGCTCCAAAATTTATGGGAAGTCAAGACATTTTAGTGGCGAGTAGGTGAAAAAGGGATATTCAGTGGCACTAACAAATGGTGGAGTGTACTCATATACAAAAGAAAATGTTGTCCTCGTTTTGACTTGTTGGAGATGCACTCTAGTGGTGGGAGTCAGTTACTTTAACTGTAAATAGAGACATTTTGACTATAGACGAGTTATGAGAGAGATACGAGTGGAAATATTTCTCTCAGGTGATGAAGTTAGAGATGAGGAGTCGATTTATGGACCACAAGTAGGAGGTCCACAATGTGGTGGAGTATGAGGAAGAGTTCATTGCTCTTTATTACTTTGCAAGGGAGGAGGTGAACATAGAGCAGAGAAATATAGAGAAGTTTGTGTCGGGAACATCCAGGCACATCAGACAGTCATTATTGGGAAATATGACTTTCACTACATATAACTAGATGGTGAATGCTTCCATATTGCACTACCAAGATCATAGGGTATTCCAGAAAATAAGGGAAAAATAGACACCATTCTGAGATGTCGAACCAACAGGGTAAGGCAAATGGGAGTGATAGCCAAGGGTTCCAATAGTTTTGGGGTGATCAATCTTCAAAGCCACATAAGAGATTTAGAGGTTCCGATGATCGAAACAGACAGGGTCAGTAGGGCCAACAACAGAATGGCCATAAGGTCAAAGTTCAGTAAGGTCAGAGACAACAAGGGAAACAACGAGATAAGCGACAGTTCCAGGGGGATTGCTATGTTTATGGTGAGAAGGGACATTTTCCTAGGAATTGCCCTCAGGGAAATATAGCAGCACATGAGCTAGGGGACAACGAAGACACCGGGCACCTCAGAGGGAGTTTTAACCAATGCAAGTCCATCCAGTGAAGGTAGTGCTAACCTATTTGAAATTACAAGCTTCACCTCAGGGACAGTCACTACACCAAAACTGCCAACTAATCGCGATAAAAAACTTTGATAAATCAATCTTATCACAACCTTTGACCATGACAAGTTTAGGGGTGACAAAGGCATTTGTCACGAACTTGTCACGGTCAAAGACCGTAAAAATTTTGTCACAAACTTTAACCATGACAATGGAAAACTTGTCATGATCAAAGTCCGTGACAAATACAAAATTATTACGAACTTTGACCATGACTAGTCCATGACAAGTTTCATTTGTCACGGACTTATCACAATCAAAGTTCATGATAAGCTAGCAGCCACCACTGCAGTATGGGCGTGTGTACCACATCGCATTAGGAGAGGGACCAACACCAACATAGACAACATATTATGTGTTCCCTAATTTTTATCTCATAAGACATGCTTAGTCTAGTATTAGTGCGTAGTACTCCATTTTATATTAGTACCTTATTAGTGCATCGGGGAAGGTAGACTTAACTTTTTGACATAGACCTTTGCGTTACTTCACCCGTGAGCTGAAGGATATGCGTCTACGTTATTTCTTATGTGAAGATATAGGTATTACCTTGGGAAACCTTAGAGGTCATGGTATATCCATTCACATAAATTACGATAGAGTATGATAGTATCCCGGGGATGGATTGTCAAACAAATCATAGTGTTTGTGTTGATTTTATGGGACTATTTAGAGTTAAATGATGAATGTAGTGTGACTAGTTGAATGATGATGTTCACCACAACCATGGGAACTAATTATGGAAATTATAATTCTTTGGGTCTATATAGTAAAATAAGCGGTAATAGAAACTTAGGACTTATATGATGTTTTATAGAGGTTAGCGTGCTTGCGAGAAAGCGACGTATTGAGGCAATAGTGAACATTTGAAGGGGAGAAATTTGGCACCGACTTAATTCAACATAGGTGCCTCGTAATTAAAAAGTTTTAACAGTGATGCTAAGAATGAACCAAATGAAATTACTGTTTTTTTTATAAAGGACCGATCACCCATGGTTAAAATAAGCGGGGTGTCACATGAAATAGTGGTGCAAAAGTTCCCCAATTATTTTTATACAACTCTACCTGATCCACTGGTCGTATATAGTATAAGAGCTCTCAACGTTTAATTCGTGTTCAGGTCAATCCATTCAACAACCCAATGGAAACCTTGACCCCTCCACGATTTTTACCAACCTGAGCATTAATTCCATCTCTGGAACCATAAAATTTCAAAAACTTCTTTATTGATACCCTCAAATTAACCTTTTTCCCATTCATAAATGGTCTATCCGGAAACAAATTCACTATGTCTCACTCAACACCAATTCCCATGCTCAAGAACTATATTACTTCAGCAGTTTTTGTCAGATAGGAATCTACACCTTGTCTATGCTAACTTCGTTGATTTTAATAGTTTTATAAGTTGATTATCAATCTGTTAAAAACTGTTGTGTTTGGTTGATTTTAATAAGAACAATTTTATATTAAAATTCCTGTTTGATTTTTAATCTATTAAGAAATTTCTGTTTGATTTTTGTTTAAAAATCTGTATTGAAAGTGTCTTGATTAATCTGATTTGGTTGAAGCAGTTTTGATCGTTAATCAATATATTTCTAATTGTTTAACATATATGTTCAAAATCTGTTTAAACAAATAGGTTGAAAACACTTTAATTGTTTGAGAAGATTTGTACGAATTTTTAAAAGAGTTAAAAATTCACATAAAGCAGTTTAATTTGATGCGATGAACCATTTATATATCGTTTTGATGTCATTTTAATGGTTATCTAATCCGTTTCAATCAACCCTACCAATTTCAAGAAATTCGAGAACAAAAATTTTCGAAAAGTGTTTGTAGTGAATAGTGTTTTTATCCCCGAACTTGCTCCGAATGTGATGAAAATTGGTAGTCTGATTGAAAACGGGCCAAAGATCGAAAGCTGGTGGGGTTGAAATTTGGAGTCCAAACAATTGGTTTAAAGGAGTCTAGGCTAGATTGAATTGGACGAAATAGCCATGCTCTTTGCATATCATCAACATATTCAAACAAAAGAGTATAAAATCCACTACCTTTAGGTATGATTTTCCATTATTTGGATGCATTCCAAACAAAAAATAATTTTTCTTTTAGCTCTATAGAAATAATCGATTTTTCCCCTTGTTGAAAACCAAACGATCCAGCAATCTTTTTTATGTGTTTGATAGCCAATATTTGCCATGGAAATTTTCTCCATGTAACATGCCATTTGCCACTCTTTGTCATCTTTTTATGGAAATTTGTTTGCTTTGCTCATACCCAATGAAATTTTTGTCCCCAAAAATTGGCACCTTATTTTTTTTTTATTCAAATAATGTTTTTTTAAATCTAGGTATAATTTTTTTTCTTCTATAGAATATAGTTTTGACAATGTTAAAAAAATAGAGGGTTATTTTTTTTTTCGGGTACGTTTATTCTTGTGTATGCCTCATTGGGTGCCATAGTTCCTTTTATTTATTGTTGGGTGCTAAAACACACAGTTGTCGCTACAAACCCATAACCCCAATGTTACTCAACCATTCTCTGCTTGCCAATTACATTAATACCCCTATAATATAGTTGTTACAAAAATGCACTACAAAACTCAACTTTCAACTTCAGCATGCATTTTTCTATAAAGTATAGCTACTATAAAAAATATTTAAAGGAAAATGAATTCAAGGTCATATTTTCCAGTAAAAGTGGGAGGCGACCATGGACAAGAGGTATGTATTTAATTCTTAAAATATTTATAAAATTACATACTAACATGATAAAATTGTGCCATATTTATGATGCATAAGGAATTGTGCATTAAATGACCTTTTTGTACTAGAACTGCTATGCAAAAAAAATGCTCTAGTTTGATGATGGTTATGACTTCTGAAATCAACAACACATATGGAAAAAAATATATGAAATGCTAACATGATACATGTGATATATGGAAGTGCTTAAAATATGTAATCAATAAGCCTAAGGATAATACTATACAAGGATCCTCACAAGTTAGAAGCTAGGAATCATTGTAATTGAGATAAAAAACTAGAAAGCTACATTGGGCCAAAAGGATGGATCTTCCATTGGGTGTACATATGAAAAATATACTTTCATGTATGTATCCTTGTTAAAAATGGACTGCAGAACCATTAAAAGATGAAAAATAGTTATTAACAGACTTGATTACATAGTAATGGAAATTAAATTATGACGGGTTGTTTAAATTATTAATCAAAGAGAAATGATTAATGTTTATTGAATAAAATTACTAAGTGAATAGTAATTATATAATTGATGTCGAGTGCTAGTGACGTGACAATATGATATCTCAACTGAATGTCGTGAGCGAATTAAATGAGGTAGAGATAGAAAATAAATTATAAGTAACTTAGATAGTGGTTTTGAGGATACGATTGAGTTCATAAAGGTCGAAACAGTCAAAATAGTGTACCCGGGTGTATAGTTTGAGTCTCGGGACAGTTTTAGACGTAATTGACAATCCAAGAGGGCATTTTCGTCATTTTATAACCCCGGGTTAAGAGAATTTCGGGATTTTTAGTATTATATATAGTAAAAAGCAAGTGGAGGCCAGTAGAGAGGAGATGAAGAGTTTTTTGGAGCTCAAGGAAGGGTTTTGAAAATTTCAATCTCATTTTAGCATCACAACAACTCTTGGAGGAAGGATTAAAAGAGAAGCTCCATCAAAGAGGATCGAATCAGATAACTCCAATATAAGGCAAGTATTTGTCTTGCACATTTTATTAGTTATTATACTCATGTAGAATAGGAATTTTGTATTAAGAACAATTGATCTCACACTTGTAATTTGATGAGTAAAAATATAACAAATAATAGAATTGGAGGTAGAATAAAGCCAATTACATGGAGAAACAAAAATAAGAATTTTGGGAGTTAAATCATGGATTAAATCTGGATTTTGGGTGAATTTATATGAAGAACACAAAATTATAGGATTTATGATTATGAGGTGATAAATCTGACTATATGATGAAATTTTATGGATTTTATTCATGATTTATATTAGAAATCATCCTTATATATATCTTTGATGTTTAGTTATGTTAACTTAGAATTTGGGATATTAGTATGAAACTTTGAGGAGTTGGATGGTATAGAAATTCGTAACAGCTATAAAAAGAAGACAACTACTACATTTCGAACCGATTCGACCCAAGGGAAAATCAATTTGGCAAGGAGAATCGATTAGGCCACTGGGCGAATCGATTTAATTTTGCCCATAATTGAAATTTTTTCCATTTAAACTAAGAAATTGTGGATAATTCATGAGAAAAGTTTTAGGATATTTTTAACTTATTGAGAGAAATGTAAAAATGTCAGAATACATACAGTAGGGATTAGGTTTATAGAAATTGAGACGAGTTAAAAATTGGGATAAATGACAAGATGTCCAAAATTGATAAAGGAAGGAAATTCGAGATGGATTATGAAGAGATGAGTGAACTTATGCGTATAAGTAGTACTATAGGACTGGAATAAATAAGTAATCAAGAATGGGTAATTAGGAATATTAGAGTGAGTGAAACTCGAAATTATTCAAATTAGTAGTTTGATTGGAGTTTGTGGTACATCAAATATATGAGTGATATATACTACGTATGAGTTGATGAAATTGGGCTGTGTGTACACTTACTGAGTAAAATATATAAATATGTCGTGTGAATACCTGCAAATATGATTTGATTATGTGTGTGAACATACCTACACTGCCTGCTATCAAGAGGTTTACGCACAGAGGGCAATTCCACCTTGACGATTCCAGTGAGGTCTGGATTAGTGCCCAAAACATAGAACTTGGGGAGGTCCACTGTGTGTCGTGTATTAGTAGGATTGGAAGTTCGTTTCAGTACATTAGGTATGTGCATATTCCAAAGTCTTAGAACCATGTTTGCCTCCACTGTTATGTTGATTTATTTTGGGTTCGAGGAGACATACCGAACTAATCGTCCTTATTTGAGTACGAGAGGTACATGGACATGATAATAGAGTATGCAGCATCATGAGGGGCAATTCGGGGATGCTATATTTGTATATATTATAACTATGATGAAAATATACCAATGTAATATACCTACTTATGTGCAAGAGTTGAATTGGTAGACGATGAATATCTAAGAAGGAGATTAAGTGATGAAACTTAAATAATAGACTAAATAATATAATGGGAATAAATAGTTTATTATTGAGACCATAATACCCGAATATATGTGAGAGTTAGACTATCGAGAGTAGTCACATACCTTGGCTAGTTGGGCAGGGGATGCTAGTTAGCTAGATTACATTAGGCGTGCACATTAGTTGAGAGGTGGGGATCTCAAATGAGTGTATGTGAATAATACATGTGTAACAAATAACTGAATTAAAATATGATTTAAATTCTGTAACACCCCGCGCAAAACACGAGATGGTACTACGATTAAAACTAAACTAAATCCTCAAAAAATAGTACAGAGCATCTGTATTCCACAAAAATAAATGTAACAAATCCAAAATTTACACTTCCAAAATAGTTGCAATTAAATTCCTCTAAAAATAATACAAAGGTCTCCAAATAAATTAAACTGCCAAGCTATTCAAAAATAAAATCCTCCCAATGACGTGCACTAAAATCCTCCAAAATTCCATAGCGTCCAAATCCACACTAACCTGCCACTAAAAGAAAATTATGCTTAAGTACACAATATGACAAGAATAAATGATAAAAAAAATAACGGTGAATAAATCCAATAGTACGAACCTGAATTCAAGTTCATTGCGACATCCGAGCACTATACCAATTTAATTTCTTAATAATACATGAATAGGTCACCAGGCCTCACCTCACCGCACCTAAGCTTCTTAAATCCACGTCCTACCTATTGAACTTTTGGAATATTAGCGGGTGACCATTCTCCATTCCATATAAAAATTTTCATGACACCATGCCTATAAACAAAAACAATATCTCAAATCGAATCAATATTTTAGATTCCGATAAACGTCATGATATCAAAAATATGAGTAAAAATAAATGAAGAACAAAACGACTACTCTCGAGAGGCTTAAGGAGCATATTCCATAAACTCATAGTATTCTGCCTCAAAAGAAACTCATAGTATTCTGCCTCAAAATTTTGATCACACAACTATGTTCCTCTTGTGAAAACAATAAGAACTCGTTCTAGCCCAAACTCGAGAAAACACCAAATAAGCCTTCAAATCATGGTTTAAAACTTAATAACTTTGGGGGTAGGGTTTGTAGGAGGGAGAAGATGAAAATTATAAGGGTCTTCAACACTTAAAGGTTGTGAAAATATGTCTGAAAAGTCCTAACCATTCATTAATTTAAGTGGATAATGATTATAGAATTTAAGTTGAATTAGAATCCTTTTAAAACTAAAACAGTTCGCCTGTTAGTCACGCTCTAGAATCGTGAAAAGCAGTTAGTCACGCTTTAAGGACATGTCAAATTATCTAAAGCCGAATTTCTATTTTGGCCCTATTTTTTTTTCCTAGAGAGTTTTATGTTATGAGGACTATTCTAAACGACCCAAGACTTATATATAGTCATATTAGGAATATTTTAAGATACCTTTCTGAATTTTGAATTAATTTAATTAATTACCGAATAAAATTACGAGTTGTTATATACTTCCCCACTAGCACAAGAATTTTATCCTTGAAATTCGACGAAGCGTAAATGCACAAAAATAAGTCTTACATGTGACTACCCGTAAAAAAACCATGATTAGGCGCACATACACCCAATTCTACAAGCATGTTTCTCCACGCTACCTCTCATGAATCACTATTCAATTCTATCTCCCAAAAATCATCATAACACTAAAGTTCCCAAATCACTTCTAAACATCCTCCCATTAAGATTACTAATCCTAACCTCAATGCCTATCATGTCCTCAGCAAAAACTCCCTATCTCCAACGAAACACATCTAACCCGCACGGTAGGCCCAAACCCAAAGACCCGAGGTTTATCATATAACCCGACTCTGATACCATCTGTAACACTCCGCATAAAACACGAGGCGTTACTACGATTAAAACTAAACCAAATACTAAAAAATTAGTATATAGCATATATATTCCACAAAAATTAATGTAACGAATACAAAATTTACACTTCCAAAATAATTACAATTAAATTCCTCTAAAAATAATACTAAGCTCTCCAAATACATTACATTACCAAGCTATTCAAAAATAAAATTCTCCAAACTTAGTTCTTTAAAATACTCCAAAAATCCATAGCGCCCAAATCCACGCTAACCTACCACTAAAAGAAAAATACATGGATGTACACAATATGACAAGAATAGATGCTAAAAAAAATAACGGTGAATAAATGCAACAATACGAATCTGAATTCAAGCTTAATCTGACATCGGAGCATTATACCAATTTTATTTCTTAATAACACATCAATAGGTCACCAGGTCTCACCTCACCTCACCCAACCTTCATAAAATCTCAACCTGGCTATTGGACTTTCGAACTATTGGACGACGACCATTCGCTGTGCCACATAAAAAATTTCATGACACCATGCCCATGAATAAAAATAATATCTCAAATTAAATTAATATTTTCGATTCCAATAAAGGTAATGATATCAACAATATGAGTACAAATAAATGAGGAATAAATCCCGTACCTTAAAATCATCACAAGAAACTCATTAGATTCTGCCTCAAAATTCTGATCACACCACTGCGTTCCTCTTACGAAAAAAATAAAAAATCATCCAAGCCCAATCGCGAGAAAATACCAAATAAGCCTTCAAATCATGCGTTAAAACTTGATAACTTTGGGGCTAGGGTTTGTAGGAGGAAGAAGATGAAAATTATAAGGGTCTACAACTCTTAAAGATTGTGAAAACATGTTTAAAAATTCCTAAACCCCGTATTAATTTAAGGGAAGAAAGATTAGAGAATTTAAGTGGCATTAGAACGTATTAAAACTAAAACAGTTTGCCTGTTAGTCACGCTCTAGAACCGTGAAAAATAATTAGTCACGCTTTAAGTCCATGACAAATTATCTATGGCCCTATTTTTGAGCCTAGAGAGTTTTGTGTTGTGAGGACTATTCTAAACGATCCAAGACTTATATGTACTCATATTAGGAGACTTTTAAGCTAGCGTTCAGAATTTCGAATTAATTAAATTAATTACCGGATAAAATTACGAGTTGTTACATACTTCCCCACTAGCACAATAATTTTGTCCTCGAAATTTGACGAAGCGTAAATGCGCAAAAATAAAATAAGTCTCACATGCGCCTACCCGTAGAAACCATGATTAGGCTCCCATACACCCAATTATACCCACATGTTTCCCCATGCGCTCTCTCACGAATCGTTATCCGATTCTATCTCTAAAAAATCATCACAACACTAACGTCTTCAAATAAATTCTAAACATCCTCACATTAATATTACTAATCCTAACCTCGATGCCTACCATGTCCTCAGTAAAAACTCCCTATCTCTAACGAAACACATCTAACCCGCATGCTAGACCCAAACCGAAAGACCCGGGGGCTGTCCTATAATCCGGCTCTAATACCATCTGTAACACCCGACGTAAAACACGAGGTGCTACTACGATTAAAAATAAACTAAATACTAAAAAATTAGTATAGAGCATCTATATTCTACAAAAATAAATGTAACGAATTCAAAATTTACACTTCCAAAATAATTATAATTAAATTCCTCTAAAAATAATACTAAGCTCTCTAAATAAATTACACTGCCAAGCTATTTACAAATAAAATCTTCCAAACGTCATACTCTAAAATCCTTCAAAAATCCATAGCGCCCAAATCTATGATAACCTGCCACTATAAGAAAAATATGGGAAAGTACACAATATCACAAGAATAGATTCTAAAAAAATAATGGTAAATAAATGCAACAATGCAAATCTGAATTCAAGTTCAATGCGATATCCGATAATTATACCAATTTAATATCTCAATAACACATCAATAAGTCACCAGGACTCACCTCACCTCACCTAAGGTTCATAAAGCCTCATCTAGGCTATTGGAGTTTTGGACTATTGGTGGGTGACTATTATCCGTGCCATATAAAAATTTTCATGACATCATGCCCATCAACAAAAATAATATCTCAAATCGAATCAATATTTTAGATTCTAATAAATGTCGTGAAATCAATAATATGAGTACAAATAAATGAGGAACAAAATAACTACTATCAAGAGATTTAATGAGCATATTGTGTAAATTCCGTACCTTAAAATCATCATAAGAAACTCATAAGATTCTGCCTCAAAATTCTGATCACACCATTGCGTTCCTCTTGCGAAAACAATAAAAAACCATTCTAGCCCAAACTCGAGAAAATACCAAATAAGCCTTCAAATCATGGGTTAGAACTTCATAACATTGGGGCTAGGGTTTGTAGGAGGAAGAATAAAAAAATTATAAGGGTCTACAACTCTTAGAGGTTGTGAAAACATGTTTGAAAAGTCCTAACCCCATATTAATATAAGTGGAGAAAGATTAGAGAATTTAAGTGGCATTAGAACCTATTAAAACTAAAACAATTGACCAGTTAATCACGCTCCATAACCGTAACAAATAGGTAGTCACACTTTAAGGCCATGACAAATTATCTGAAGCGGGATTTTTATTTTGGCCCTATTTTTTAGCCTAGAGAGTTTTATGTTATGAGGACTCTTATAAACGAACCAAAACTTATATATACTCATATTAGGAGTCTTTTAAGGTAGCTTTTTGAATTTCTAATTAATTTAACTAATTACCGGATAAAATTATGGGTTGTTACTAATACTAGCTAAATATTTTCAATATGTTTTACTTGGGCTCTCACCCATGTCAAAATATTTTCAAAACATTTTAGCTGTCCAGCCACAGGGATGCCAGCTTAGGGATCCTATCCACTGACATGTTACTGCAGTATTGTAGAGGCTCGCATGATATTTTTTAGACGCTTCAGCTCGTTCTTTCTAGATATGAGATTTCATTATCAGTTCATCATAGCGTGTTTCCATCAGACTATTCATTTATTTTAGTTATGCAGCAAACTATATTCAGATTGTATTTACTTATTGCAGATTGTGGTTGGATTTTCTGCTTAGAGAACAAACGATTTATTTGGTCACCTTTATTTAATTATTCGTATATGTCGTGTGATTGTTTAGATTACATTCATGTGGTAATGGTTTAATTCATTTAAATTATTGTTGAATGTGTTAATAATCAAAGACAAAATTGGCACTCGCTTGATTTGACATATGTGATTAGTAAATAAAAAGTTTATCGACAGTGATGCTAAGAATGAAACCATTAATGATTTCGGTTTAATTTAGTAAAGAATAATCATCTAAGATTAAATTAGGCTGGGTGTCACAGATAGTATTGATGCGACTTTAAAAGTGTGTCTAGTGCGTGCTTATATCGGTGCAAGTGTAAACCGGTTGCGTAAGTAATAATTCCAGCAGGTCGGGTATCGAACTCAGGGACAAAGACATGAAACATAATGGCTACTAAGAAAGACGACTTGTCCTAATGATAGACTCAAAAAAAGAAAAGGAAAAGATGATGATGTTATAATATCTTCTACTGAACTAATGCAACTTAATCAACAAATGCGAATTAACTAAAATATGCAAAGACTGAAAACTTTTGATTTTAAACTATGCGAGAAAAGTGGGAATTGAATACACTCCCCCGAACCGTAGGCAATTGTGGCGGATTTAAAATTTCAAGAATAAAATATATAATTGAGATAATACTTTAAATATATCAAAGAATTATATATATGAGGACTTTACTCCGCATGATAAGTAGTAAAAAATAAATCTAAAACGAATGACAAAATTATCGACACTCGTATCACACCCTTAAATGAAGTTAAAAGTCTTACAATACTCATACCGACAAAGTATCAAACCTCTAAGTATTTATTTAAATCAATCATGTTTTATCCATAATACCTAGGTTGGGTTCATGTATCCCAACCCGCTAAAAACCTAGTCGGACATGATTGTATTAACTATGCAATAATTCATTAACAAGCATGTAAACATAATGAAACAATAATGAAAGTGCTGAAAATAAAGGTTACCAAGATTGAAGAACATCAACATGCAAGAAGAAGAAAAACTTGAAGAAGAACCAAAAAATCTATTGAATTCAGGGCGCAAAACTTGTAAATTTTCCTCCTAGATGTTACTCCTTGATTAAGAGCATTTACATGAATGAAATCTGAATCAAAATTACCCTAATGGCTAAATTTATCAGTTAGAAGTCGTTTAGAAGAGTCCCCAAACCACAAAACTCTTTTTGCTAAAAGATAAGGACAAAATATAAATCCCGCTTCTGAAAATTTGTAATGATTTTAAAGCACAACTAATCTTTTTCTCGGTTCTGAAGCGTGACTAAAAGAGGACCGTTTAAACGGAACGGTCCTCCTTTCTGCCTTCTATAGTTTTGCCTCATTGATTCTTCTCATCTTTGAATGCGCATTACTTATTCATTGTAACTCGAGTCAAGGTGCCATTTTTATTCAACTTTCCAGTTTGTCCCACCTCCGGATTAAGGCTTCAATATGATGAAAATTCCCTTTAACTTCTCGTTTCTTGGTTTTTTTCCCTATTTTGAGCTTTCTCTCTCACTATCTTGCATGAAATACCAGTAAAACACATAAGAGATACACAAAACAGGAAATACTTGCCAAAAAGTGTTAGTAGCATAAATAATAGACAAATCCAAGTTAATTACAATACACGAGATCATAAAAATACTGAAATTAAGGGGATAAATGTGAAGAATTTATGTCTAATCAAATGTCCCTAACTTAGAGCTTTGCTTGTACCGAGAAATGTAAAAGAATGAGAGTAAGAGTTAATAGAATACCTCTTTCACGGGCAATCAATTGCATTTAGCCTATGCAACAAGTCGTTAAACCTCTAGGTTACCCTAGTAGGACGAGTGGTGTCTCGTCAGGGTTTGCAGTGAATATACCCACAAAATTCATTTTTTGACTGAAAGGAAAATCAAAATACTTAAAAATTGTAAATTTAAATTCTCCAAAAATGATAATCTCAATCTGTAGTATGTGTGTACGAAGCCAAAAATTTAACCGCTAACTTCCACCAATTAATCATTACGTTAGTTTTTTAAAAATTCGTTTTGATTCAATTTCTCACGTATGCATTCACAAATGAATCTCTCAAAATGTGGCTAGTTCTCTCGATGTGTGTGATTTATAAGAGTAAATATAATGGACACAAGTTCACGCACATTAATTTGAAAGACGAAATTTTTATGGTGAAAAGATCTCATCATCGGAATATGGTCATTAGAAAACGGAAAACATCGTCTCTTATTCACACCAATTAATCTCTCACCTTATCTTTTCGTGTCTTAGTTCTCCACGCGATAGTTAATTTTGCAATTTGGACCCAGTTATGACTTTCTCGGGTCATAAGGTGTGTTGGGTGAAATTGGGAATGGTTGGAAAATTCAAAATTAGAAAATCTTCTTATGATGCCCGTTAGTGCTTTTTTGGGCTCTTGCTCATTTTTCTCTTCTTTTTTTAGTTTTTTTCTATTTTTCACATTTTTCTTTTATTGCTATTTTTGTTACTCATATTTCTTCTATTTTTTTGCCCTTTTTTAATGAACCATTTGGACGTAATTGATGAATGTTCAATTTCCACAATTTTGGGCCAATTGATTTTTTGGGTTACAAATGAATAGGGAAAATTTTATTAGGCTCAACTTGGTTGCAAAGGGATAATATTTTTGGGTAAACAATTAAGGGCCTACTTCATTGTCCGAATCACTCATTAATTACCCATATACATCTCAAGAATAATTTAGTTCGGAGATATTTTAGCACATTTTCAAGACAACATCTCGCTCATTTCTCATAACCAATCAAAACAAAGGAGCAGAGATCCTCAACGACTTATTTGTAGCTAAATCAAACTTTGAGTTAACTGTTAACTCAGATTTATTTAAGAACTCACAAAATTCGATAGGCTTAAAATCTCACTGGATTTAATAATCTCCACACATATTCGTTGAGTCGTCAAATTTTCCTCAATTTTCATCTTTGGTCAATTCCAGCTTTATGCATTTGAATTTTTTTTACAGTTTGAGCCTTCAAACAAAATTTTAGTGACATTTTTAAAAATTTAAATTTTTATTTATTTAGAAGAAAAATATTTTTAGCTTTTTTAAAATTTATTTTTTGGGAAATTTTCTATTTTTTTTTTAAATTTTAAAAACTTGTGATGTTTTTAAAAGGCGCACTTGTCGCCCACCGTAACTTAGACTTTTGTATTGTCCTCAATCAAAAGGACTAAAAGTGAAAGAAGAAAATATAATAAGTGCGACAAATAAAACAAGAAAATATTTAAAATTTAGAACGACACTATATAACTCCAACACATGACTCAAAAATACAACAAAAATCACACCATACGCGTCGAGGTGTGATGACCTCTCTTTCTCTCCTAAGACTTACTCGACCCCATGAAGGGGGTTCGATGCTCTCCCAATCTTCCCCGTACTCACATCATAAACTAATAATCGTAATGAGTTGGAACCAGCCCAAAAGTAAGGGGGACACCTTGAGGCTCGTGATGACTGAGGTGAATGAGATCCTCGTGGTGCCTAATCGAATTGCAGCATAGTTGTCCCGACTTGAAGATAACATCTCGATCAAAATAGGAGGGACACGCTAAACCTAGATCTCTTTTAACTTCGAGAGTGCATCGGTCGGGCTCTAAATCAGACGAGAATCGATTCCTCTCCTCGATTGCATCCAAGGACTCAACTGGCACGGGTGGATGGTCACGCCGAAGGACCTTATCTATTCTATCTTTCCCTTTCCTCTCTTCGACGTGACTACATGAGTCTAATAGTGATTGGACTTTGACAGGGAGTCTTTAATCCACTGGCTCAACTTCTTTTTCACTATCTTCTAAGATCATATCTCCCGCCTCTCTCTCTTGATTACTTTCTAAATCCTCTCTCGCTTGCTCAATCTCCAAATCATCTCTCTCGCTCTCCACAACAGTCACTAAATACGTCTTCTCGAACTCTATCTCAACTTCATAATTATCGCTCTCACTTGATGTAACATGGCATGCCCTTAACGACTCTCTAATGTGATTGCTCTCGTACTCGTGTACTATTTGTTCCATAAGACCCATCTCTCGTGATTTTCCCTCATCACCCTCGATCTTGGTGATGTTGAAGATATTTGTTTCGAGAGTCATGTTCCTGAACGTGAGTTGTATTTTCTATAAAAACTATTTACTTGATTAATAACAAAATGTTATAAGTTGAGTAAAGTCCGAATAAACTTTTTAGACAAAACTCTTTCCTATTATTAACACAAGATGTGTTTAAACTTGTTTTCTGAATGTGTAGTCTATATTTGTTATTTAATTACCTCATGTTTTAGAAATTAAAACACCATATACTAAGTCTAACATGCAGTACCAATCACAATAGAAATTAAGAACATTTAAAGAAAAGAACACAGGTATTTAATGTGGTAAAACCCTTAATCAAGGGAAACATCCACGGTGCCCTCTACGGCACAAACCAAAAATCCACTAAAATAAAGTGTTGATGTAAAAAATTAGATCACTTTAATTATTCAATCATAGATAAATAAATGAGACAAAGAATTTTAAAGTGGTTCAGCCTTATAAGAATGGCCTACGTCCACTGTTGTTTTATTGCCGAGTGTATGGGAATTCTCGACTACAAGTTCTATCAAGAAATTACGGTTTTGATTCGGATCCCCTCTCCAATGAGGACTGTACAATGTATTTATAGCCCTGAGGCTGTAATGTGAAAGGGTAACACATTAAATGATATACATATGAAAGGGTAATACATTTAATGCCCTTTTTGCGTGCGCGTCTGAATGATAAGCATTTAATGAGCAGTTAAGCTGTTGGTATCCTGCTTCGAGGAGCAGCTCGGACCGCCTGAGCTTCTCGGTGCTAAAGAGTTCCTCGGAGAATTCTTGTTCCTTGGAGCATATGAGTTCCTCATAGAGGTCTGTTCCTCGGAGCGTATGAGTTCCTCGGAGTAACATGGTTCCTCGGAGCGTGTGATAATCTCGGAAGTGCTTGTTGTTGCCCTATAGATAGCCACGTGTCTTCATATGATTGGGCCATGTCAGCAGATTAAATTTGATATCAACAGAAGCCCCCAATGTTTTATAGTTCGAAATTTGAGGAGTATGGAACATTCTTTCTCGGAATACGGTAGCTTTAAATAGTCTTCCTGATTTTTAGGAGCGTTTTCGTTGTATTTATCTCTCCTTCCCAATTCGTAGACTCATGCTTTTTTGGACTTTTCTGCGTGCTTCGATTCCCACGCTCTTTTTGTCCTTTTAGCCGCCGGTAGCGTAATCGTTTCTTTTTGTAATCATTACTTTTTTCCTTTCCCAAGTCAAGGTATTTAAACCTCACAGACAATCCCATCGTCTTCAACTTTTTAAATTTGTATCTTTGAGTTTTTCGTTGTCTTCTACTCTCTTGTGCGTTCGTCTCTTCCATCGTTCGTTATCAACATCTCTACTCTTTTTCTGTAAGATCTTATTCTTTCTTCTTCATTTCTTTTATTCATCATCATGGTTTACCCTGTTGAGTCTCTTGAAAAGTTTCGCTCTGATTTCTCCATTCCCTCCTGGGTTGTTTTGGAAGAGCTTTCTGAGCCTTCTGATTACTTCCATTTGGCTGATGGACATTGGTTCCCCAGCCTCTTTATTGCTGAGTGTGGATTTTCTTTTCCACCAAATCCCTTGTGTCTGGAATTCTGTCATTACTTTGACGTTGTTCCTGCAAGAATAACCCCCAACACATGGAGAATAGTTAATGGGGTTTATAAATTATATCAAGTCCATGGAACTCGCATAGGAATTCCAGAAATCATGTACTTCTATAGATGGGCAGTTAATGATAATATTTTTTATTTAAAAACTAGATTTTTAAATAGAGCCTTAGTAGTCAACCTCCCTGATGCCAATAGGGATTATTTTCAACACGGGGTTGTCATAAAAAATGGCAACACCCTCCATTAACTGGAGATAAGGTTTACCAGGGTCCCAGTGCCCTCCTTATGGCAATGGGATAGGTTATTTTTATTTCATTTTATTTATTTTGAAATCATGCTTCCTTTATGTTTGATAAAATGTGTCACTGATGTTTCAATGTTTGTTTATTTGCAGTTGATAACAAAAGAAAGTGTCCAAAGGAAGCAGATGTTAATATAAGACATCTGAAACTTATCTGGAGTCTGCATCAGAGTGTTGCCGATGAACACATTAGATCTGCCTCATATCTGCTGCAGTACAAGAGCTACACAACCTCTTTTACTGCTCGTCCAGCGATCAGTGAAGCAGGGCCAGTACCAGCTTCCACCAGCTCCTCGCCTGAATCTCACGTCCCTTTAAGCGAGAGGATGAAGAGAATAAGACCTCCCACCTTGTTCGAGAAACCTGCCTCTAGTTATGGAGAGGAAAAAAAGAGTAAAACTAATGTCCCAGAAGGGACAAAGAAAACTGATGCGCCTTCCTCGACTGCTGCAGTTGTGAAGGTTGTAGAGAAACCCGCAGTGGCTCCGAGCAGGTCTGCTGCTCCAGGAGAGGTGATTGTAATATCACCGACCAAGGGTTATTCCTTGGTTGAATCTGTTGCTGTTCCCCCGAGGAGGCTGAAGAAGAGCTCCTCGGTCCATTTGGCTGACACCAGTACTCAGCCCCCAAAAACTGGAACTGGGGTTCCAACTTTTGTTCCCCCGAGCTCTACCATGATCTCGGTAAAGTCCTGGATCATTCCCGAGGTCCAAGGTACTGAACAAAACCTTACTCGGGACATGGTCACCTCGTTAGATGCTCGTCACCTTGCTTCTGTAAGTTTTCTTACTTTGAACTTTTCATATTTCCTTTGTCATTTCTATTTCTGATTTGCTTTCTTTTCACTTTCACAGTTGACGAGCTTGTTTAATATAATCCTGAAGAAGGATGAAGCAATTAAAGCTTCATGCTCCTCATCCAGTGTGGAGGGAGCTCTGGCAGAAGCTATCAAGTCTTTGGACGATTCTCGCCAGACATATGCTACTGATAAGGCTGTTTGGGAGAAAAAGCTTGCCTCTACCGAGCAAGAGAAAGCTCGAGCTGTTGATGCCTCCAAGGAGTTGGAGAAGAGAATAAATGCCCTGGAGAAGGCAAATAAGGAGCTCGAAGAGAAGCTCAAGACTGTTGGGGAGCTTGAAGATAAGCTCAGGGTTGCTGAGGAAAAATTAGGCCAACTTTAGGAAGTAAGTCGGCAGAAGGAGGAGGTTGAAAGAAAGCTGAAAGCTGCTGATGATCTGCTGTCCGAGAAGCTTTCCTCGGAGAAGTTGAAGAGGAAGATGGCTGTGAAGAAGTCCTTCAGCGCTGGTTGGGACAAGGGGTGGAACAAGGGGTTGGCTTCCATGGTGTCGTAAGTGGACTATGGAAGCCTCAAATACTTTAGGGATGGATGGGTTGCTGCTCTCCAGAAAATAAAAGTTGAAGAATCTTCTGAGGTTTTCCAGCAACACATTCCTGGTCCCCCTCCAACCCCAGAAGATCTAGAAGAGGACGAAGCTGCCTCAGAAGAGTCTTCTATGGTGATGGGAGATCATACCCCAGCCACTCAGCCTACTTTCAGCAAATTGTTATTTCCTCCGAGCAATTGCCAATGCTCCCCGAGCAACTTCCTACTCCCCCCGAGCAACCTTCTTCCTCGTCCCAGCCTCCCGAGAAGGTTTTAGGCAACAAGGAAAAGGTGTAGAGTTGCTCGAGTTTCTTTCTATTTTATTTCTCTTTTGTCAAATGTAATCCAGAACTTGTAACTCTAAATTTTATCCTCTAATAAAACTTGAATTTTCTTGCATACTGTTGTCTCTTCTTCATTATCTGTCTTGATTCTTATTGATTACTACTTTTTCTTTCTCTGCTGGTTTCTGGCCAGGATGGAATTGTTATCTGCCCACGATACTGTGCTGCTGAGGCAATGCAATGATTATTTTAAGGCTGGTCACACAGACCTAAGTGCAGCACAAGTTGTAGACATCCTCGGCCAAGATGCTTCAGAACAGGCAGTGGAAGCATATCAATATCTGAAGTGTCTACTTGATCGAGCGGTGGCCAATAATGTGGCCTATTATGATATGATCGAGGATCTCCAAGGCACCCTCGAAGACCTTCAGCTTTAATACAAAGAATCCACTGCCCTGTTGCATGAGGGGTACGAGAAGAAGTACAAGCTGATTATTGCCGACAAGGGCTACGAGAAGCTTTTTGCTGGGTATGATGTGAGGGAGAGAACCTTGAGGGGTGAAGTCGAGGAATGCAGACAAACTGCCGAACTGCTAGAGCAAGAGAATAACAACTTGCAGAAAGAGATATCACAGTTGAAGTCTGCAGCCTCTTCTTCAAAAGCCCTAATCCCAGTGACTGATGAGGGATTTTCATTCCTGGAAGTTGAGAACGCCAACCTGAGGGACGAGTTGGAAACCTTGAAGAGGTTGGGCCCTTCCACATCTTCTCGGGGACGAGCAAGAGCTCCTCGGGGACGTGCAAGAGCAGCTCGGGTTCCTATCGAGGAACAAATGACTCAGTCTGCCCTAGAGAACCAGGCCTTCCAGCTGATGGCGAAGAACCAAGCTTTGGCTGAAATGTCAAAGAAGATCAGAGATGTGGAAGAACAGCTCTCTACACAGAAATCTACCTTGGAGGACAAAGAGATCTTTATCAAAAGTCTTCACGAGCAGCAGGAGAGGCTAACATATCAGTTCCACAAACAACCCAGGGAGTTCTGGATGGGTGGATACAACGAAGCACTATACCACTTGGACGATCGTATCCAGAATGCCAATAATGAGGGCTACAAGCAAGGCTGGATGAATGCCTTAGGTGTGCTGAAGCTCGAGCAGGGTCATTATGTGTGGGACTACTATGATCCCGGGCTACTCGACCTACCTGTTCCTCCATACAAATTGGACATGAGTTGGATCCCTGCTAGGGCCATTGCTCGGAGCTTGATTTCCAAGTATCTCAATGACTACAATCTCCACTCAAATGCCGAGATATCTCGTCCTGAGCATCTCTTAGATCGACCATCCGTGATGAATGTCAGGATGTTGAAGGATCTTAATTTCATCAATTCTCCTAAGTCTTTAAATGATCCGCCTGCTGGCGAGGAACCTGTGTCAAAAGCAGAGGGGAAAAGACCACTAGAATAGGAATTTTTTGATGTAATAGTTAGTATACATTTTAATATCAATGTACTTTATTTTGAATACAATGAAAGACTTTCATTTTTGTTTACAAATCTCAATTGCTATTGTCTTGTAATACACTTTATATTTGTGTGTGCATATCTGTTGAAAAGATAACAGTATTGTGTTGTTTGTCGACAAACTCAGGAATAGTTAAAAAGTTACAAGTATCAATAATGTTGCTCGATCACTTAATAATAAAGTCCCGAGTATAAAAAATGTTTTAAATTTTTCCACCCAACCAAGGTCGTTAAATTATGCTTGTCGACCAACTATAGTTAGTGGGTTTTTATCCCCGACCAACCATACTTGGTAGATTTTTCTCTTAAATGTTTCCGACCAACCAAGGTCGGTAAATTTTCATTGTCGACCAACTACGGTTAGTGGGTTTTTATCCCCGACTAGCCATACTTGGTAGATTTTTGTTTTTTTCATAAAATGTGTCCGACCAACCAAGGTCGATAAATTCTCCTCGTCGATCAACTACGGCTAGTGGGTTTTTATCCCCGACTAGCCATACTTGGTAGATTTGGAATAGTTGTAGCTCCCGACCAACCTTAACTGGCATTTTCGAGAATAAATATTTACCTCCCGACCAACATAAGTTGGCATTTGCGATAATATTTTACTTCCTAACCAACATAAGTTGGCATTTTTAGGAATATTTTGTTTCCTAGCCAAACAGGTTGGCATTTTTAGGAATATTTTGTTTCCTAACCAACCGAGGTTGGCATTTTTAGGAATATTTTATTTCCTAGCCAAACAGGTTGGCATTTTTAGGAATATTTTGTTTCCTAACCATCCGAGGTTGGCATTTTTAGGAATATTTTGTTTCCTAGCCAAACAGGTTGGCATTTTTAGGAATATTTTATTTCCTAGCCAAACAGGTTGGCATTTTTAGGAATAGTTTGTTTCCTAACCAACCGAGGTTGGCATTTTTAGGAATATTTTGTTGAGTAGTCTGAGCTTTGCCGAGTAGTGCGTATCACTAGTATTCCCCAAAAAACTTCTAATAAAAAGAGAGACTTGCAGAATATCTTCATTTTATTCATACCGATGGAACTGTGTTACATGGGAATATACATCAATGATAATACTTGCGCAGGTGCTCTGCGTTCCATGCATTCTTAAACTCCTCCCCCTCTAGAGTTGCTATTCGATAAGTTCCTGGTCGAACAACTTCTGTAACTTGGTATGGTCCATGCCAGTTTGCCTCCAGTTCATTGTGCTTTTGAATTACTTTCTTCAGCATATAGTCTCCTTCTTTCAGGTCGCACTTCTTCACCCTCTTGTTGTAAAACAAAGTTGTTCGCTGCTGGTAAGCAGCATTTCTAATGGCTGCTTTTTCTCTAACTTCCTCGAGCATGTTTAAATCCATCCTTCTCATTAAGTCGCTGACAGGGGAATTTAAATTTAGTACCCTGTGTGTTGGGAGGCCCAACTCGACAGGTATAACAGCTTCACTTCCAAACGCCAGCATATATGGTGATTCTCCAGTTGCTACTCGGGGAGTAGTTCGGTAAGCCCGGAGTATTGATTGTAACTCGTTGATCCAGTTTGCTTTCGCATCATCCACTCTTTTCTTCAATCCATTTAGCAGCATTCTGTTTGTCACTTCAGTTTGTCCATTGCTCTGAGGATGGCCTGGTGCTGAGTGGACCTTCAAAATATTTGATTGATGATAATAGGCAGCGAACTCCTCATTATCAAATTGTGTTCCATGGTCTGTGATGAAGGCATGAGGAAGACCATATCGACAAATGATGTTCTTCCAAACAAATTGGTACACCTTCTCGTACATCATGTCGATGAGTGGCTCAGCTTCTACCCACTTAGTAAAATAATCCACTGCGACGACGAGGTATTTGAACCTTCCTCGGGTTGTTGGCAGTGGCCCAACCAAATCTATCCCCCACATGGCAAATGGCCAAGGAGAAGTGATAGGTGTCAACAATGCTTGTGGAGTTCTTCAGATGGAGGAAAAACGCTGGCACTTGTCACACTTCTTGGCGTAGGCTACACAATCAACCCTCATCGTCGGCCAGTAGTATCCCTGCATCATCACCTTTTGCAAAAGTGTCCGACCTGCTACATGCGCTCCACAGGACCCTTCATGGATCTCTTCAATCAATTCTTTCACCTCGGAGGGATGTACACATCTCTGCAAACCTGCCATAATACCTCGTCTATATAGAATACCATTAGTTAATACATACCGAGCAGCCTTAAACTTCAATTTCTTGGCTGCGAGTTTATCAATTGGCAATTCTCCCTCCTCGATATACGCCCTGATAGGATCCATCCAAGATGTTCCTAAATCAAGGGTGATAAAGTTCATCGTCAGATTTTCATCTATACTCCGACCAGCCAACACTTCAATTGGGATTATTCATCGTAGCTCGGTGCGAGTAGCTGATGCTAGTCGAGCTAGGGAGTCTGCTCTCGCATTCTCCATTCTTGGTATTCTGACTAGATAAATTGCGGCAAATTCTGACACCATCTCCTTTGCCTTTGCATGATATCTGATCATTAATTCTCCTCTAACTGCATATACTCCCAACATTTGATTTACGATCAATTGAGAATCACTGAAAACAATAACCTGTTGCGCCTCCATAATTTTTGCCAAGCTAAGTCCTGCAATCATGGCCTCATACTCAGCCTCATTGTTGGAAGCTTTGAATTGGAAACACAAGGCATATTCCATGTCGACCTCGTCCGGAGTGCTCAAAACTATCCCCGTGCCACATCCTGCGGTGCAAGATGAGCCATCTACATATAGCCTCCATATAGGTAACTCGTCTTCAAATTTCTGATCAGTTAGAGTTCCTTGGTGAAATATTTGCTGCTTCCTTTCCTCCTCGGATTTTTCTTGCTCTTCGTCGATCATCTTTTCTTGCCCTTTTACCAACCGGAGTTGGTCTGAGCTCGAATTTAATGATCCTGTAACATCCACTTACCCTTTTACCAACCGGAGTTGGTCTGAGCTAGTGTTTGTTGATCTTGTAACATCCACAGGTTGATCAGCGAGCAACTTTTGTTCCTCGTCCAGAGTCCTCACAACTATCTCTGCGCCACATCCTGCAACATCCACACGCTCTTTTACCAATCGGAATAGGTCTGAGCTTGTGTTTGTTGATCCTGTAACATCCACAGGTTGATCAACGAGCAACTTTTGTTCCTCGTCCGGAGTCCTCACAACTATCTCTGCGCCACATCCTGCAACATCAACACGCTCTTTTACCAATCGGAATAGGTCTGAGCTTGTGTTTGTTGATCCTGTAACATCCACAGGTTGATCAGCGAGCAACCTTTGCTTCTCGGGGGTATCAGGATAGGTGAACTCCGCTATAAAATCTGCTACAGCCTGTCCTTTCAATGATGATCTGGGTTCATAGATTATATTATATTCACCGAGCTCTATTGCCCAGTACATCAATCTCCCTGATTTTTCTGGCTTATGAAGGTCTTGTCTCAATGGCATATCGGTATATACTACTATGGTATGAGCCTGGAAGTATGGCCTCATTCTTCTACTCGCCTCAATCAACGTCAGTGCTAACTTTTCCAGCCTTGGATATCTGATCTCTGCTCCTCGGAAGGCCTTACTTGTGTAGTAAATTGGTTTTTGCACTCCATTCTCCACTCTGATCAATGCCGAGCTAACTGTATTCTCAGACACTGCAAGGTACAAATACAATTTTTCTCCCATCACCGGCCTGGACAACTGTGGGGGTGCTCCGAAGTATTTCTTCAAGTCTTGAAAAGCCTTCTCACATTCATCATTCCACTCAAAAGTCTTTCTGAGTGTCTTGAAGAATGGGAGACATCTATCAGTTGCTCGTGACATAAATCTCTTGAGTGCTGCTACTCTTCCTGTAAGACTTTGCACCTATTTCTTCGTCGTTGGAGATCACATCCCTAATAGAGCTTTGATCTTTTCAGGATTCGCCTCAATGCCTCGTTGATTGACAATATACCCAAGAAACATGCCTTCTCGTACTCCAAATATGCACTTCGTCGGGTTCAACTTCATTTGATATTTATCCAGTTGATCAAAAGTCTGATTTAAATCAACTAGATGATCGGCAGCTTTCTTGCTTTTTGTCAGCATATCGTCAACATAGACTTCCATATTGTAACTGATTTGTTCAGTAAAGACCTTGTTCATCAGCCGCTGATATGTCGCACCTGCATTTTTCAAACCAAAAGGCATAACATTATAACAGTAAGTTCCCCTAGGGGTAATGAAAGAAGTACTCTCCCTGTCTTCAGGTTTCATTTTAATCTGATTGTATCCAGAATAAGCATCCATAAAGCTCAGCAACTCATGTCCCGAGGTAGCCTCTACCAGTTGATCAATTCGGGGCAGTGGAAAGTGATCCTTTGGGCATGCCTTGTTGAGGTCGGTGAAGTCTACACACATCCTCCACTTGTTATTTTTCTTTTTTACCATCACCACATTGGCTAACCAATCTGGATATTTAACATCTTAAATGAAGCAAGCTTTCTGGAGCTTCTCGACTTCCTCCTGTATAGCTTGGTTTTTCTCGGGGCTGAACACTCTTCTTCTCTGCTTTACTGGCTTGATCTCCTTATTCACATTGAGCTCGTGACATAAGAAATTTGGGTCTATCCCAGGCATATCCTCATGACTCCATGCGAAAGTTTATCTTCTTCTTCTAAGGAAAGTTATCAATTCCTGTTTTAATGAGGCTTCCAACGACGAACCTACTTGAGTAGTTCGCTCAGTGTGTTCGTCGTCCAGAATGATATTTTTAGTAGCTTCCACCACTTGACCCTTCACGAGTTGCGACTCATCTCTAGGATCCAATGTTTCAATTTCTGCACCTTCATCGACTTGATAGGTAGTAGTCTTTTTCTTTGATTCTTCCAATTCGTCTTGCTCGGCGGATGAATAATAGGATTCCCGAGCTACTTTCTGATCACCTTTCACAACTCCTACTCCAAAGTTTATTAGAAATTTGAGGCATTGATGCACTATAGATGGTACAGCTTCAAACTTCTTCAATCCTACTCTTCCCATGATGATATTGTATGATGATTGAACATTCTTATCCATCACGAAGAAATGTATTCTTTCTGTCCGACAAGCAGGCCACGTACCAATGAATATATCCAACTTGATCGTCCCAAGTGGAAATACTTTCTCGCGAGCAAAACTGATGAGGTGTCTGTGGTAAGGCTCCAGTTGAGATAGCTTTAGATTTAAACTATTGAAGCACGAGTAGAACATGATGTCTATCGAGCTACCATTGTCGACCAACACTCTTGAAATCATTACCTCCTTCATTCTCATCTTGATCACCAATGGGTCATCATGAGGATACAGAACACCTGCGAGGTCATTCTTTGAGAAACCGATGACCAATTTTTCTTTGTTCACCTTTCTCGGGCGATCCTCCTCAGCTAGATTTATTTTCTGAATGTACGAGCAAGCTTGAGCTTCCCCGAGGTAAGCTTTTCTTTCTGCAGTAAGGTCTCCTCCTCCTGCATCTCCACCTGTTATAACATTACAGTCAAATGACCCAAAGCGTATTGAAAATATCTCTCGTTCTGGTTGCCCTGGTCTTTTGGGAAGATCGGGGTCATCTTCTGGATCTACTTCATGGTTTCTTTTCTTGTTCTCCTCTACTCGACGAGCAGATTTAGACCTCTCTCTTGTTCGGTCGTTGTTTCTTCTTTCATTTCTACGATCAATTTACTTTGCCAGTTTTCCTCGTCTAATGAGTGTTTCGATCTCATTCTGAAGAGCTATGTAATTTTTGGTCATATGGCCATGATCTTTGTGAAACTCGCAATATTTTTCCCTATTCCTCGTGTCAGGGTCTGCCTTCATTTTCTTTGGCCAGCTTAACTCCTCGTTGTTCTTAATTTCTTCCAGGACGTGGTTGATATCTATCTTCAAAGGAGTGTAATTATCAAATTTCTTCAAGACCTCCCATGACGACCTATTTTTGGATTGTTTATCACCACGATTGTTCTTATGCTCTTTCTTCTTGGTTTTGTCGACTTCCACCTTGGTTTCTTTAGCATCCATATTCTTCTTCGCAGCCATAGCCTCCTCGGCATTCATAAATTTGGACGCTTTTCCCATCAGGTTTGACATGGTTCGAGGTGGATCTTTGGCCAAAGTGTAGTAAAACTTGTTTGGCAGTAGTCCACTCATCAAAGCAGTAATCGCTGTCTTCTCCTCGTAATCGATGACTTCCAATTTCTCGTTATTAAAACGAGTTATATAATCTCTAGTACTCTCACCAGCTTTTTGTCTAACACTTAACAAATGTGCTACTCGTTTAACTGGCTTTGCTCCAAAGCAGAAATTCCCAATGAATAACTCGGCCAGTTGAAGAAAAGTTGAAATCTTACCCCGAGGAAGATTATTATACCATATTTGAGCAGATCCGGTAAGAGTTCCCGAGAATGCCCTGCATCTCATCTCGTCTGGGACAACATAGATGTCGGCAGCAGCTTGATATTATTCTATATGAAGAACAGGGTCAGTCTTTCCATCATATTTGGGAGTCACAACAGGCGCTTTGAACTTTTATGGTGTTGTAAAATCCACAATGTCCTGGACAAAAGGTGTTCCTCGAACAAAGGTTCGTTGTAGAGGGTACTTGGCCTTATCCATTTCCCCTAATCTATCCTCCAGCCTCTGAATAGATCATTTCCATGCATCATTTCCTTCCTCGGGCCTATTGGTTCGAGCAACTGATCGCGTTGAAGTGGCTTCTTGAGATTTCTCTTGACGAACAGTTGGTCGTTGATGGAATCTATCTTGACAAGCAGCTGGTCGGGACTGGGCAGATCCTTCCCTTATATCTGATGGTCATCAAAAACTCCTCGATGCTCCATTAAGAGGACTTTTGTTCCTCCTAGGGCCTAATCGATCGAAAGGAGAAACCCTACTTAATCTTTCCACTGCGCTGGTTCTTTCTGGGGAGAGAGTGACACATTGTTCAGTATCTGTGGCTCGCACTGACGAAGTTCGTCCAGGTTAATAAGAAAAATCTTCAGATTCCTCATTGCGATATGAATGAGTACACCTAGTACGTGAAGAAAGTGCACGGGTATTTCTTTGAATGGTTCGTGGTCCGAAATGGGCTGATGCACCGCCATGGAGGTTTTGTATGAGTTGTCGCATTGTTTCTTGCATGACAATCTGGCCCTGAGCCAGATTTGCCATTATTCCAGTCAGATCTGGAATAATTGGCGGAGCAGATGGATTTGGAGGGGTTCCAGCATTTCGATTGCTAGATTCAGGAATATCAGTCATTGATAATGGATTGTTTTTGGTGAAAAATGATATTACCAGTCTCTTTCCACAGACGACGCCAATCTGTTGATGTAAAAAATTAGATCACTCTAATTATTCAATCACAAATAAATAAATGAGACAAAGAATTTTAAAGTGGTTCAGCCTTATAAGAATGGCCTACGTCCACTGTTGTTTTATTGCTGAGTGTATGGGAATTCTCGACTACAAGTTCTATCAAGAAATTCCGGTTTTGATTCGGATCCCCTCTCCAATGAGGATTGTACAATGTATTTATAGCCCTGAGGTTGTAATGTGAAAGGGTAACACATTAAATGATATACATATGAAAGGGTAATACATTTAATGCCCTTTTTGCGTGTGCGTCTGAATGATAAGCATTTAATGAGTAGTTAAGTTGTTAGTATCCTGCTTCGAGGTGCAGCTCGGACCGCCTGAGCTTCTCGGTGCTAAAGAGTTCCTCGAAGAATTCTTGTTCCTCGGAGCATATGAGTTCCTCGGAGCGTATGAGTTCCTCGGAGTAACATGGTTCCTCGGAGCGTGTGATCATCTCGGAAGTGCTTGTTATTGCCCTGTAGATAGCCACGTGTCTTCATATGATTGGGCCATGTCAGCAGATTAAATTTGGTATCAACATAAAGATTCAAGTTACAACACTTAAGCAAACATTCAAGGATCCTAAATCTATGTTCAGAAATATGCCTATATGAGCTACTCCACTCCAAAGGTTTTCTGACTAGAACTGATCTTCTCTTGTTGCTTCTTTATATTTTCCTTGATCTCATTGTCCTTGATTTCTGATTCGAGCAACTCTTTCAATTTCCAAATTTCTGAAACAGAACCACTATGACTAAGTGTTCACATGTGAGAATATGTTTGTGATGTGCATTAAATGTATATTTATGCAACTCACCCTCTCAAGATATTTATATAGACAAATTCCAATAAATCAAGCGGTTCTATATGACATGCAGATTCTGATGCAACTTATTTGGAAAAATAAATTCTTCTCAAGATCAGATCTGAAAAACAACCTTTCTTTTAAAACTGGCAAAGGTCCTACGTGTTTCTATGTATTTTTGTACAAATCTATTTCACAAATCGTGAAATATAAAGCAATAAACACAAACGTTCTAGAGATCTGATATTACCTTGAAATACAAAAGTTTAATTTTCAAAATCTCTTGAAACATAAAGGATCTATAACAAAAGATCCAAAAGAGAATACAAATATAAACATGTGATTTTCTCTTTTAGAAAAACTCAAGTTTCAACAGTGAAACTCAATATTCTCTTAGAGATGAGTTGTGAGAGAAACTAAGACTTCAATAGGTCTTCAATTGTCGAACAATTCCAACACTAAGCTCAAAGAAACCCTAAATGGATCTAACTCTTACGGTTTAGGTTTTCTGGTGTATGAAACTATGAAGGTTTTAGTGTTTGGATTAAGGGAAAACACTTAGAGGTTGAGCTTCGAAGATTAGGACTTCTTCTCTCTTAATTCTTCTCTATTTATTTTCCTCTCTTTTCTCCCTTCTCTCTCTTCTCTCCACTCTCTCGATTTCTCTCTATTTGGACGAAGGCCAAAAGTCTTAAATGGTTGAGACTTGAGGGGTTAATATAATTGCTGAGGAAGGATCACGAACCTCAGAGGCAATCCTACGGTTGGGATCAATCTTGACCTGTTGACTTCCAATCTAACGGCTCAAATTATGCGGTGGGAATAGCTTACTGTGATTTGTTAAAATTGGTTGCACATGGATTGATTTCAATCACATGAAGATAATCGATTAGGTTCATCCAAGGGCTGAGATCGCATATAAAGTATGTGTATTAGAGTAAACACAAATTTATTTGTTAAGGTGCCAACACGTGTTCGACTGTTACATGCTAAAAAATGCATGTAAAAGATATTGTAAATTCTCCCCCTGAATTCTCTACCGCTTTGAGATCTTATCCAACAGAACTTTTGATGAATAAAAATTGCAAATTCCAACTTTTAACCCCAACACTTTTAAAACCAAATTTTAATAATTCCAAAAATTATTTTAAAATGTTATAAAGGAATTAACTTGATTTGAAAATATGGTTAAAGTATTTTGAAAGGACATTTTTATCCATTATCCATTTGTATGTCTTACGCCGTTACACCGTTGAAGAAATACAAGATCGCTTCTACTTCAAACGTATCCGAATATCAAAGCTTCATGGAATCAGGTTTCTGCATATACCGGACCGGTCAGCCCTGTATAAAAAAGAACCGGTCCGCCCCGGGTCGATCCGCCCATTTGGAAAAAGAACCAATCTGCCTCCGGACCGATCTACCTCAAGTCAGACTGATCCACTAATGCCTCAGTCCAGCATACCCCGGATCGATTGCGAACCGAAGAAACCCTTTTAAAAAATGAACCGATCCGCTATCAGATCGATCCGGCTCAGAAGCAGACCGATCCGCCTGAGATAAAATTGTGCTGATCGTGTTGAGAATTTTTAGGGCCAGTTTTTCTTTTATAAACCAACTCCGGGGATTTGTTTTTTGAGACTTATATAGACGATTTTCAGAGTTCTAAATACTCTAAGTCTTCACCTTTATGAGTCCTAAGACTCATGTTTCGATTCACACAACTTTTCAAACCCTTGTGAATATGTTTGCAACCCAAGAACACATTGTGTGTCTATTCATACCACTGTGGAGAAGACCGTCCTTCTTCTTCATTGCTTCCCTCCTGGAAAGGCAAAGTTCCAGCCGCCAACTACAGATCCGATGTCTGCGGGAAATTCTGTGTCACTGTATTTTTATTGTAATCCGAGAAATTGTATGTTACAATATTATAATGAAAATAAATGGTTTTGCCCCTTTGGGGGATTTTTCCTCACATGTGTGTGTTTGAATGTTCTTGCATGGTTCATCATCTTGTTCAACCACATATAGCTGCATGTTTAGGAATTAACTAATAAAACCGAGTTTAATTAAATAATATCTCTATTTGGACGCACGCACACTCTTTCAAATTGGTATCAGAGACAATTACACAACTTTACTGTGTAATTTTTCACAATTTTTTTTCTAAGATATCAATTTTCGGAAAAAATGATTTTTGAAAACGAGTGTGTTCATAATGGAGAAATTATATAATTAAATGCATGTTTTTGACGAGACAAACTATGCATATTGGAAAGCCCGCATGAGATCTTCATTAAAAGCCATTGATGAACGTGTCTAGATTTTGGTTGAAAGAGGGTGTATACCTCCCTCCGTCCCTGTTGAAAATGTGACCAATTTAAAACCTGTCTCCTCTTGGACTGAAGAAGAATTGAAATGGTCATCTTTTAATTCTAAGGGTCTAAGTTCCATTTCTGGGTTTGTTACTCCTGATGAGTTCAAACGCATAATGATGTGCACCACATCAAAAGAGGCATGGAATGTTTTACAACTCACCCATGAAGGAACTAATGCTGTAAAAGAGTCTAAATTGCCAAATTTAACAACTCAATTTGAAACCATCACCATGCATGAAACTGAATGTTTTGATGATTTTTATGCTAGGCTATCTGACATTGTTAATACTAGCTTTAATCTTTGTGAACATATTCCTAATTCTAGAGTTGTTAAAAAGATTCTTCGTTCCTTTCCTAAGCGGTTTATCCCTAAAGTCAATGTGCTAAATTCTATGAGTAATTTAAATACGCTAAAATTGGAGGAACTGCTAAGCCTAAAGATAAGGTAATTGCACTTAATGCCCATGAGAGAAAGAGTGAGGGGTCGACAAGAAAGAGGGGAGAGTCATCTAGAAAAAGAGAGACATATACGTCAGACTCTGAGTGCGATTTTGACTTAGATGATTTGGCCCTTTTTGCTAAAAATTTCAAGAGAATTCTCAAATTCAAGAAAAATGGTAATTTTAATGGTAAAAAGAAGTTTGAAAAGAAAAATGAAAAAGGTTTTAAAGATCCTCCTAAGAAAGAAAGTGAGAGGTGCTTTGAGTGCGATGGTAGGGTTCATAGAGCTTTTGAGTGTGCTATTAGGCTAAACAGAGAAAAGGGCAATGCTAGTGACAACAGTGAGGTCAAGTCGGTGGATTTCGGAGACGATTCACCGCATGATTGACACTTCACCGCATTCATGGCTAGTCATATGAGCACTTCTAGTACTCCTCACGATGCTAAGGATGTTCCATCACAGGGACACCTCGACAGTGAGATCGATGTAAGTGAGGGGGAGGATGACACAAGTGAGAACGAGAGTGATCTTCAACGTGCCTACACCGAGCTATATTCTGAATATTTTAAAACTAAAAAACATAACAAAGCGTTAGTTCTAAGGATCACCTCTTTAGAGGAAGACTTAAGAAAAACGAGGGAGAGAGAGCCCTCCACCTGCACTACCTTAAGAGAGAGAGAGTCTTCCTGTGTTGAGAGAGAGAGTTTGTTTAGAGAGAGAGAGAGTTGTTTTGAGAAAGAGAGAGGGGACTTGACTAAATAAGTGGCTAGTCTTACGAGTGAGATCCATTACTCCGTGGAGACTCAGAAGAAACTTGAAGCCCTTGTAGCCCAGCTTACTGATGATCTTGAGAGAGCACGGGAAGTCAAGGTACCATTCGAGTACAGATCTCGGAAGATGGGAAAGATGCTCCACGGCCCCGCTTTAGGTTTTGGTGATCGATAGGGAATTGGTTATGATGGTGCCTCCACGTCCAAAATTGCACCTGGATCAGTTCCTGAGTTTACTACTACTCCTTATGGTCATCGCCAAAATCCACGAAGGAGAGTTCGACCAAGAAAAACAAACCAATGTCCGCCTAAGACTGTGTTCTTTTGTACATATTGCAAAAGAAAAGGACACTTGAGAGAGTTTTGCTACAGTTTGGGTTGGACATGACATTCTACTGCTCCACCACGTCATAGTGATGAGTTTACCAATCTGAAAGAGCGTGTTGAGTTTTTAGCTGCCACATCACATAGTCTGATGGAGGAATTCCGACGGATGTCTTTGCTCTCAGTGAATGCTTCTCACATTCCAGCTAAAACCAACAATAACAAGGGTAAACAAAAGGTTACCACTTTTGGGGTGACTAAGAAGGATAAGAAAGACCTTGTTGTTCATGTTGCTCTCAAAGAACATAATACCTCATAGTGGTATTTTGATAGTGGGTGCTCCAGACACATGATAGGTGATGTCTCATTTTTTACCTACCTAGAGGAGTATAAGGAAGGTAGAGTCACCTTTAGAGATGGGAAAAGGTCTATCATTATAGGACGAGGTACTGTAGAGTTACCAGGATTTCCTAAACTAGAGAATGTTTTGTACGTCAAAGGTTTGAAAGAAAACCTTCTTAGCATTAGCCAGCTGTGCGACGCTGACTTTGCAGTAAAGTTTGATCGGGACGCGTGTAATGCCTACAATCAAGCAGGTAAACTTTTAGTGCAAGGGGTGAGGACCGAGGATAATTGCTATAGGACTATTCACACTTCCTCACTTGTCTGCAACAGCGCCACGATCACTCCTATCGATTTGTGGCACCAATGTCTAGGCCATGTGAACGTTAGAGATTTGACTCGTTTAGCCAAAAAGGACCTAGTACGTGGCTTACCATCTCTTAGAAATTCAACTTCCACCGTTTGTGGACCCTGTCAGTTGGGAAAGCAAATTTGGAGCCCCTATAGGAAGTTACATTCCATTACTACCTCTCGAGTACTTGAGCTGATTCACATGGATCTTATGGGTCCTACTCGTACTGAGAGTTTGGGTGGTAAGAGGTATATCCTCGTGATGGTAGACGATTTCTCCAGATTTTCGATTATAGGTTTTCTGAGGGAGAAATTCGATGCTGTAGAAATTTTAACGACCAAGTGTCGTGTCCTACAAAATCAACACGGAGTCACTATTAATAGGATCCGTAGTGACAACAACACATAATTTAAGAAAGCAAAGGTAGATCTTTATAGTGATAGCCTCGGGATCAAACATGAGTTTTCTGCTGTGAAGAGTCCTTGGCAAAATAGGATTATTGAGCGAAAGAATAGGACGATCCAAGAAATGGCTAGATCTATGCTTCTAGGTCGTAGAGTGTCTAGGAGATTTTGGGTAGAGGCAGTGTCTACTGCATGCCACACGGTGAATAGGGTTTACTTGCGTCCACACACTCGCAAGACGCCTTATGAATTATGGACCGAAAAGAAACCCTACCTTGCATATTTCTGTCTCTTTGGGAGTAAATGCTACATCCTACGGGATAGAGAGAAATTAGAAAAGTTTGACTCCCGGAGAGACGAGGGAATATTGCTAGGATATTCATCAAATAGTAGAGCATACCAGGTCTTTAACTTGAAGAGATCTAAGGTTATGGAATCAATAAACGTCACCGTGCAAGATGACGAACCTCCGACGGTTATTGATCCTAACCTTCAGTGTGAGGATGAGGACTTTTCTGGAAGTAATTTACTTGTCCCTCACCCACACTCTGTGGACCCTACTCCTGTGATAGGGAACACACCTGCTTGGGTTCGCAAGAGTCATGACCCTTCTGCCATTGTTGGTGATCTGACTCTAGGGGTCAAGACTCGTGCTCACCTCGAGAACGTTGTTAGCCATTTTTTCTACACGTTCAAAGTCGAGCCCAAGAATCACAAAGAAGCACTCAAGGATGAACATTGGATATCTTCTATGCTGGATGACTTGCTTCAGTTTAAAAAGAATAATGTCTGGGAACTTGTCCCCCGACCTAGTGAGACTAATGTGATAGGTACAAGATGGATTTTCAAGAATAAAATGGATAAAAATGGTACCATAATCAGAAACAAGGCTAGGTTGGACGCTCAAGGCTACACACAGATAGAAGGTGTAGACTTTGGGGATACATTTGCTCTGGCAGCGAGGCTTGAGTCTGTCCGCTTACTACTCGCATCGCATGTCATCTGCGCTTTAAGTTATATCAGATGGATGTCAAGAGTGCCTTCCTGAATGGCATTCTACATGAGTAGGTCTATGTGGAACAACCAGAAGGGTTTGAAGACCCTCAGCGCCCTAGGCACGTTTATTGTCTTAGGAAAGCCTTGTATGATTTGAAGCAAGCACCTCATGCTTGGTACGAAAGGCTTACTTCCTATCTCTTAACCCGTGGCTACAAGAGAGGTGGAGTTAATATGACGTTGTTCGTCAGGAGAGATGACGGTGCTATTTTGGTTGCCCAGGTCTATGTGGACGACATACACTTTGGATCCACATGCTACCAGCATGCTCACCACTTTGAGGAGGAGATGAAAAGTGAGTTTGAGATGAGCATGGTAGGTGATCTTACTTTCTTCCTTGGTCTCCAGGTTCGTCAGCTAGAGGATGGGATGTTTATCTCCTAATCCAAGTATGCTAGAGATCTAGTGAAGAAATTTGGTTTAGACTCCGCTAAGCATGCCTATACACATATGAGCACTTCTATCAAGCTTAGTAAGGACATTTCAGGCAAGGCCGTAGAGCAAACCTTGTATCGGATTATGATCGGTAGTCTTCTCTACCTGACTGTCAGTCGTCCCGACATAGCCTTTAGTGTTGGAGTCTGTGCGCGATATCAGGCGTCCCCGAAAGAGTCGCACTTACTCGCTCTAAAATGTATTATTAAGTACGTGAGTGGGACTCTCTCATATGGTATTTGGTATTCCTTAGATACCAATGACCGTTTGTCTGCCTATTTGGATGTCGATTGGGCCGGGGATATAGATGGTTGTAGGAGAACTTCTGGTGGGTGTTTCTACTTTGGTTTTGCTCTTGTCTCTTAGTTAAGCAAGAATCAAAACTCCATCTGTTTGTCCACTGTATCGGCTGAGTACATCGCCGTCGGGAGTTGTTCCACGCAACTCTTGTGGATGAAGCAAATGTTGGAGGATTATGGGATTTTACAGGATACCATGACCATTTCCTGTGATAACACGAGCGCAATACACATATCCCGCAATCTAGTCCAGCATTCGCGCACAAAGCACATCAGGATACGCAAGCACTTTATACGTCAGTTAGTTGAGGAGAAAGTCGTATCCCTGAGTTTTTTTCCCACCGACCATCAGTTAGCCGATATTTTCACGAAACCTATAGATGCCCTTAGATTCAAGAGTCTTAGGAAGTCTTTGGGGATTTGCACTGTGGACTGAAGGGTTGGTCCGTGTCTATCATAGGATGCATTTATTTCATATCATCTCATGCCTATTGCTAGATTGTATCATATGTTTTGTTTTCCCTATTTTTTTTTTAAAATCCAAAAAGTTTTTCTTTTTATAATTTTTTTTATAAAAGCTCAAAAAGATTTTATTTTGATAAAATCTTGAAAAATCCAAAAAGATTTATGTTTTTTTTGTGAATGAGCAGTTAAGATAGCCGAGTCACAATTTCATTCCATTTATCCATGTGACTATTTGATAGAGATTTGAGACGCTACATCATTTCATCCATGTGCTTTGCATTGTTTGGAGTCTTTGAGATGTGATTAGTGACATCTTTGTACATGTTTGACTCCTATCTCCTTTATGGCACACATGAACGCCTATATTTGATTGTTGTACTTGTTTATTACATATTGGCTTGAGTGTTTCCATTTCAATTTTGTCTATACAACGTACAATATGCGATAAAACTTGACGAAATTGGAATGCATGTAAAAACATTTATTGGTGAGACTGTGTGTTTATTTGAAAATGGGAAAGGGCTGCGAAAGGTTCATTTATCCTTTGTGATTCTAAGCCACCGTTAAGAAGGACCTAAAAAATGGAGGAATTTTATTATCCGAGGTCCAAAGAGGTTAAAAGAGCTAAAAAATATTTAAAGGCAATACAAAATAATACATGCCAAATATGGGCCATTAGGTTTCACCATCAATTCTCCAAAGTTTTGTGACACCCCGACTAATTAAATACCGGGTAGCTACTCCTTTATTAAATTAAATCAAAATGCCAAGTTGGCTCAGTTAATAGCATCACTGTCGAAAACATTTTTATTATTACTAACCACCTAGTATTTAAAAAGTAAGTTGCCAAATTTTAATTAAAGCCTGATTAACATGCAGTAAAAGATTTAAAATACGAATAATATCACCATTCACCATAACGAAATAATAGAATAACCATCACATGATATAAATAAATCCGGAGGAACTCCTCATAACAAATCCCACAACTGAAATAAGAAATGAAATACTGAATGCTGAATTAATACATGCCAGAGTCTGAAAACTGAAATGGAAATGTCTCTAATAGAATTTGGGCAACATGCCTTACAACTGAGGAATACTGAGAATGGAATCCAAATGATATAAGCGTCTAAAAGAAAATCCCTGTAGCTTCCACAAGCAGCTACAGCTCGTCATCTGAGTGAGAATCCTATGCATGGTGTCCTCGTGGCTGGGCACCTAAAATGGTTTTACAGAAAAATAGATTTGAAAGCAAACGGGTCAGAGCCCGAATGTGGAGATATTTTAAAAACCTGCAAGTGCTTTAAAAACATTTAAAACATTAAATGCAAAATACATGTTAGGACGTGCTCTCACATGAGATACTCACCTCTCGTCTAACTGTGCACTCCTAACGTTCCTGTACCCATTCATGTGTTATCCCATAACTATCTAATTCTAAAGAGTTTCTAACACTTCTACTCGGTTCACGTTTAATTTCCAACCTTAACAATTAAATAGAGATTTCTACATAAATTCTCGGAATTCCCAATTATTAACAAAACCATTTATATATATAAGTTCCCTTTTATCTTTTCATAACATTACCATAACTATACTCACATTGTAACATGGTAAATTCCTTCTCGTTTAACCGTATATTTTCACATCATAAATATACAATACAAGCACCCAAAGGCTAAGCTGCGGTGCACACATACTCTGCTATCCATCCCGGTACATCACGTACATAAGGATCATGCATTCCGAATCTCTCAGGAATCGTTCAGATAACAACATCAGAAATAGTGGAGGCGAACACAGTCACATCACATGGGTCACGCACATACCTACGCTCCCACGATCAGCAAACTTATTAATATCCCAATAATTCCTTCTATGACCTATGTTCATCGAGGTAACCAATCTAAATTCGGGCAACACAAGGATAAGAAGGCCCTAAGCGAACGTAAACCTCTCGTGATAGCAAGTATGGTAGGTATGTCATACACATAAAATTATATACTAAGCATTCACACATCTTAGATATCTCGATATTAATAAAGGTATACTCTACATCCTTATACCATTATTCCAATCATATATTTCAAGTATCCCGATAATATAGAAATTAAATTGTCGACACGTCTCACGTCGTAGTTTCTATAACTTAAAACCTATCTCAAATAGACTATTAAGTTCCTATTATTCCCATATATAACATCTTTACACCTAAGGTTTTTACTTCTGCCCCAAACCTTATTTCATCAAATTATTCAAATTTACACTATTAACCCAAATATTATCTCACTTATCGAATTTCATTAATTTATAATAATTCCTCAAATTGAATTCTAATTACGGTCCAAGTTTCATAATCATGCCTACTGGTCCTCTTTAAGTTTAAGGTAATCATAAGGTCTCCAATAATATTTTCCAAGGGTTACAACCATTAAAATTTAAATAGGGAAAAACTTTACTCATTCTGGGAAGGTAGATCGATCGACCTTTACCTTCGATCGATCGATGGTGGTCGATCGATCGACTGAAGAACATCGATCGATCAAACGCACCAGGTATGGTTACGGACTGCTTCGTTTTGCAGTTTCCAATTCATCCCAAAACATACTTTTAATGCATGAAACTCTAATGTAACGTTATAGTATCATCATATAACCATCCTACAACATTATTAATGTTCTAAAACCAATAATTCATCAACCAAGGACTATATATGGATCAATCTTCATCAAGAATTTCCAGATTTCTATTTCTTTCAAGAACATTAAAAAACTTCTTCTATAATCCATTTTTAGATCATCAATGGTTCTGTTTAGAACATATAATTCGTCCAGAATATTACTACATGCAATCCCTAACATAATTCATAGCTTTTAACTTCCAATTTATGGGTCTAAATCATCTTCCAAGATCAATTTCGAAAATTCCTAAACATGGAAAATCATAGCTTGAATTAATTGAATTTAAACCACTTGCCTTAATCTTTCTCTGAATTTGGTGTTGAATCTTGAAGGCTGAGTTCTTCTCCCTCTCTCTTTCTGCAAAATTCTCTTCTCTCTCTCTCTCTCTACAAGTTTCTCTAAGGATGATGACAATGGAGGTGTGGTTGGTTTTTGGTAAGTTGAGACTATATCTCAACTTCTCCCGTAGACCATTTAGTCCCTTAGTGTAGTTTGTGGGTTTAGTGGATAAAGAAGAAGTCAGATTTTTGTATCTAATTTTCGTGGGTTTTAATTCCCAGATTTCCGAAATTACCAAAATGCCCCTATAAGTTACCGGTATGGCCCAATAATGCCCCGGGACCCAAACTTAACCCCCGGCTAGTGTTTTCTGACTATTTCGACCCTTTCGGACGCGTTGGCGCACTCAAAATGACCATACGGGTGATAAAAATAAAATTCACTTTTTAATTCAAATAATTATATTCCTGACGCGACTGTCACGCGCGTCCCAACAAAGTTTCCCAAATTGCCGTATTTCAATCTCGTGACAAATTCAATATTTCCAATATTCATATATTGCCAAGTATACACATTATAATTAAATACTAACTCATATCTCGTTAATATTTTATCCGGATTAATTTCCAATTAATAAACATTTAATTCAATTAATCCCCAAAAATAAATATCACAGAAAATACGGGGTATGCACTTCCTTGAAAGAAAATATATGTGAGGGAGTTTGGTTGGAAATGTTAAAACGGGTATGCACTTCCTTGAAAGTCCTGAAAAAACATTAAATCGTTTTGGACGTTATTGGTGTGAAAATCACTTTGAGCTTTGATTTGTTGATTTGATTGAGTCAATGTCTCATATTTCCATTTTTTTAACACCAAAGGAAGATTTTGAGTTCATTCGTTAGGAGTATCCGATATTCATCGTGCACATATGTCATATTTGTATGCATTGATTTTCCTATCGAATTTGTTCACATCCATTCATTTACGCTATCATGGACTTGGTTGTTTTGTGTTCATTCATGGTATGTGTCTTTGGTTTTTGAATACCGTGACACCTCGATTTTTCTTATTTGATTCATTCTTCTTATCTGTCTATTTGGGGACATCATAAAAAGGGGAGAAAGAATTATCTTATTTTGGGGGAGTTTGAGTTTGGAGGAGTTTTGAGATTTATCTTATGGTTATCTCTCATTTCAAAATCGATACGTCACTTGGTATTTTGCTTTATCTCATGTGTGTAGGTACCGATCGATGATCATATGTTACACACCCTGGTGAGAGAAGCGTTGATATTTATGAAGATTTGAAGAACAAACGATGAAGTCTTATTCATTTGTATCTTTCCAGTTTTGGGTTCATGGAAGGGTAGATTTATATAGGCAATTTGTTAGTTGATAATTCGGATTTTTTATGTATGTACTGGCATAGACATGGGGGGAGATTTGTAAGGACATTTTTGTCCATTATCCATTTGTATGTCATACGCCGTTACACCGTTGAAGAAATACAAGATCGCTTCTACTTCAAACGGATCCGAATATCAATGCTTCATGGAATCAGGTTTCTGCATATACCGGACCGGTCTGCCCTGTATAAAAAAGAATCGGTTCGCCCCGGATCGATCCGCCCATTTGTAAAAAGAACCGATCCACCTCCGGACTGGTCTGCCTCAATTCAGACCGATTCGCTAATGCCTCAGTCCAGTATACCCCGGATCGATTATGAACCTAAGAAACCCTTTTCAAAAAAGAACCGATCCGCTATCAGACCGGTCCGGCTCATAAGCGGACCGATCCTCCTGAGATAAAATTGTGCAGATCATATTGAGATTTTTTAGAGCCAGTTTTTATTTTATAAACCAACTTCGGGGATTTGTTTTATAAGACTTATATAGACAATTTTCAGAGTCCTAAATACTCTAAGTCTTCACCTTTGTGAGTCCCAAGACTCATGTTTCGATTCACACAACTTTTCAAACCCTTGTGAATATGTTTGCAACCCAAGGACACATTGTGTGTCTGTTCATACCATTGTTGAGAAGACCGTCCTTCTTCTTCATTGCTACCCTCCTGGAAAGGGAAAGTTCCAGCTGCCGACTACAGATGCGACGCCTGCGGGTAATTCTGTGTCACTGCATTTTTATTGTAATTCGAGAAATTGTATGTTACAATATTATAATGAAAATAAATGGTTTTGCCCCTTTGGGGGATTTTTCCTCACTTGTGTGTGTTTGAATATTCTTTCACGGTTCATCATCTTGTTCAACCACATATAGCTGCATGTTTAGGAATTAACTAATAAAACTGAGTTTAATTAAATAATATCTCTATTTGGACGCACGCGCACTCTTTCATGTTTAAATCAACATATGCACATTGGAACTCAATAATATGCAGTGTAGGTGTTCTATAGTGGTTATAAGGTAGAATTAACTTCCCTTTAGGCTGATCTTGAGGATTTCTTGGACTGGATTTCTTCAATATTGCTCTGAACCTTTGAGAGATAGAGAAACTCATAAAAATTAACCTACTTTGTCTTGATATCCAAACTAGTTGGAATTGCTATATAAGACTCAAGTAAGTCATATATATAGTGTGTTCTGAATTTCCCCCTTTGGATTTTAGAGACAAAATTCCCTTGAGTATTCTAAACTTATGGGAGAAAAATGAAAAATCCTAGTTCCTATACAAAAGATTTAACTACCCATTCCCATCCTAGAACCTAAAATAAGATGAAAAAAATATATCACCCAACTACAATACAAACTAATACCTTAATAAATAGAACAAGCTGTACAATGGGTCTGAGGAAATGCATGTAAAAGATAAAACACTGAATGGCATATTAGTTGAGTTAGAATAGGAATATATGTAAATCGTAGCAAAGATACTCAAGTTCTTCTCCCCCAATTTTTCTCAAATATACAATGGGATAAAAATAATAGAGAAAAATAGGAATATGTAAAAAGGTTTCAATGACAAAGCATATCATAAGCAAGGACTGAATCAAGGGTCTCGTACATTAACTAGTGTTAGGAGGCGTCTTTTGTCATTTGAGAGATGTCCATCTCCTACAATGTCAGAAACCAATTATTAGCGTGAAACTACTGAGGTTATGATAAATGTGATAGAAATTATGTGAAAACTATCATACCTATAGCTGTTCGCAGATACTCAAATCGAATGTTATCCAAAGGTTTGGTAAACTGATGCGCGAGATGTTTTTGAGTGTTAAGTTATTCAATAATGAGTTCTTTATATTCTACAAGATCATTAATGAAGTGATGTCTAATCTTAATGTTCTTAGTTCGGGAGTGCTGTACCGAGTTTTTCAAAATATTAATGGCACTCTAATTATCACAATACATGGCGAATTATTTTTCATGATACCATAATCTCTAAGCATATGTCTAATCCATAATAGTTGTGTAAAACAACTACCTGCTGCTATGTATTCTTATTTTGCGCTAGATAAGGAAATACAATTCTATTTCTTACAGGACCAACCTACTAGGTTATTTCCTACGTAGTAACAAGCACCAGAAGTGATTTTTCTATCGTCAGAACACCCTGCCCAATCGGCATCAGTGTACCCTATAATAAAATTAGTTATGTCCTTTGTGTAACAAACATCAAAGTTTGAAGTACCCTTCACATATTTAATAATGCTCTTCACACTCAATGAGTGAGTTTCCTTAGGGCTACTTTGATATCGACCACAGACACAGACTGCAAAGGAAATCTTGGGTCTAGAAGCAGTAAGATATATGAGACTCCCTATCATACTTCGATATAGAGTATGATCAACATTTTTCCCATTATCATCCTTAAATAGTTTTATTGAAGTACTTATGGGGGTTCTAAAAGGTTTAGCGTTATCTAATCTGAATTTTTTAAAACAAGTTCTGCAACATATTTGAACTGAGTGATAAATAGACCATTATTGCATTGTTTTACTTATAGACCAAAAAAATATTGAAGTTCACCTATAAGTGACATTTGGAATTCAACATGCATGATATCAGAAAAATTCTTAACTTGTTTAGAACAAGTGGATCCAAATATTATATCATCAACATACAGTTGTGCTATCAAAATATCTTTTTCCTCTTCCATAATGAATAAGGTTTGATCGTTTCCTCCACGGACAAATCCTTTTGAAACCAGAAACGTGGACAATCGCTCGTACCAAGCTCTAGGAGTTTGTTTCAAACCAGATAAGGCTTTCTTAAACCTAAAGACATAGTCTGGGTGTGATGGATCAACAAACACTTTGGGTTGTTCTACGTATACATCCTCAGTTAAAATTCTATTTAAAAATGCGGAATTAACGTCCATTTGGAATAATTTGAATTGCACGTGATATGATATGGCAAGGAGGAGATGAACTGACTTAAGACGAGTAACATAGTGCAAAAGTTTCGTCGAAGTCAATTCCCTCTATCTAGGAGTAACCTTGTGCTACCAACCTATCTTTATTTCTAATAACCTCCCCATTTTCATCTGTTTTGTTTTTAAAAATCCATCGAGTGTCGATAACCTTTAAATATTTTGGTCTGGGAACAAGATACCACACATCATGACTCTGGAACTGGACCAACTCTTCTTGCATAACATTAATCCACAATGAGTCAAACTGTGCATCATTTACATATTTTGGTTCCTCAAAGGAAACAAAACATGCAAATTATGCCATATTTCAGAGTTGGGATATTGTTTTAACAAGATCAGATGGATTACCAACTATAGTTTCAATTGGATGGTCTTTAGAAACCCAAGTGGGTACATAAGGATTCTCGGGTGGCTGTAAATCAATGTTTTGTGAGGGTTTAATTGTAGAATTTGGTTCAGCCTCAAGAGGTGGCCATGATTAACAGACACTAGTCCCTACAGTAGTATCATCTACAATCACATTAAATGATTTCATAATGGTTTTGGTTCTATAATTGAAAATACGAAAAGCCCTACTGTTTTGGGAATAACCAATAAATATTACCTTCTCTCCTCGGGTATTAAATTTTGAAAGTTGTTCTCTGTTTTTACAAGCATAACAAATACTCTTGAAGGTTTTAAAATGCTTTAAGTTTGGGTTTTTGTGGACCCAAAGTTCATAAGGGATTTGTTTAGAATTTTTCCTATGGTGTACACGATTAATGATATGACACGCGATTTGAACGGCTTCTACCCAAAAATATCTAGGAAGACTTTTAGTGTGTTGCATAACCCTATCCATCTTTTATAATGTTCTATTCTTACGTTCATCAATGCCATTTTTCTAGGGTGTTTTGGGAGCACTAAACTCTTGTTTATAGCCATTGGCTATGAAATATTCAGTAACACCAGAGTCTTTGAACTCTCCACCTCTGTCACTCCTAATACGACACACTTAGGAATCCTTCTCGTTCTCTATTTTCAAAAGGATTTTTAAGAATCCCCCGAAGGTATTTAATTCTTATTTCATAACTGCAACCCAAGCATATCATGTATAGTCATTTACCCATGAGGTCCATATGGATAAGTTCAAAAGTTTTTGTGGTCAAGACGTCCTTGACTTTGTTATGAGGGGATTTACTTGTTTTCCCTTCCTGGCATGGTCCACATATCGGATTAAAAGAATTTTTTATTTTAGGTAATCCTCTAACTATTTCTTGAGAGCTTAATCTTCTAGGATTATAAAAATTCTTATGTCCCAATCTATTGTGCCAAAGGTCAGAATCCTCTAATTTGGTAACATGGCATGACTCAAACCGAGGAATTACTGTGTAACATTTTTCCTGAGTTATGTTTCCTATTAATATACAATTTCTTTTTTCATCTATAATTTTGAAATCAATTTTTGAAAAAGTAATGGTATGATTGGAATCACAAAATTGGGATATACTTAAAAGATTAGCTTTGAGGCCTTTAACTAAAAGAACATCATTTAGATCAGGAAGCCCATCCTCACTTAATGCTACCTTACCTATGATCTGAGACGAAACACCATCTCCAAACATAACACTGCCTTCGAAGAAGTCAATCTTGTTTTTCAATTTGGTTTCATCCCCGATCACATGTTTAGAACATCCGGAGTCTAAATACCATCTAATTGAAGTGTGTTGTTCCTGTAAAGCATCAATGACAATACTGCACTTGAGCTGGGGGTAATGGATCATCTTTTCCAATCCAAATAGGACAATTTTTAATCATTTTGTGTCCTTTTGATTTAGAAAAGGTTCGTTGGTTATTTCTAAATGGCTTTTTCTTAGTCTTGGACCCTACCTTTTTCCTTTTATGACTAGAGTTATTTGTAGTCTGTCTAGGGAGAATATAAGTATTTCTTCTTTTTCTAGAATAGCTAAAGTTAAGGTATGTTGGTGTATATATCATTTTTTGAAAACATTCTTCAAGAGTGTGGCAAAAAACATCGTAGTAAGAATAGTACTGATGGGTGTAGGACTTGACTTTATTGCTAAAGTCTTTGAAGTTTGGTTTAGTTCTATGGGGTATAGTTGTGCAATTATCATCAGTCTTAAGTTTCCATCTTTGGTCTCTAATGGGTGGACAAACGTATTTGGATTTACCATTTGATTTAGGCTATTGATCATACTGATCATCTGTTACTTGAGAGACTTTAAAACTGGATTCCCCCTTTTGAACAATAGGATAAGTTTGGCCTTGTTTGATAAATGTAAAATTTTTAGGAGAAACTTTGGTCTTACTGGTGTGCACTATTTCTCCAAAACCTAGACCAGACTTATCTTCAGAGTCAAATTTGCTTCCAACAACGATTTCCTCATAAGATTTAGCTTGGGTTACAAAGTGTTGACATTTTTTAAACACATTTGAGACATTTTTCTTAGACTCTTCTAGTTCAATAAGGGTTGCCTTGTATTTTTTTTCAAACTCATGATTTTTCTTTGACAAATCATCTATTTTTAAGAAAAAATCCTCAATCTCAGTCTCATGTGCAACACACTGCTAAGTATAGTCTTCAACATTCTTTCTAATGGTTAGGTTAAGAAGGTCAATACGTTCAGTAATTGATTTGATCATTTTTTCAAGGCGAGCACTATTCTTAACTATTTTCGTGTATAATTCATGCAAATCAGGCAAATCATCATTAGACTCGCCATGTATGTCATGTGAAGTGTCCCCTAAAGCATTACTTGGTTCTTTTGGACTCACGCACACGTTCATTTCGTTGGCAATATTAATGCTTTGACTCACGCTTAGATTACTTTCAACAATAATAGGGGTAATATTAACATCAACATCAACATCAACAGGCATCACAGATTCATGAGTAGGTAAGCATGCATCATCATCATTATATATAATGTTGGCAAAAAAATACATGCAATACTCATCATTTTGGGTTGACTCTATTTCATCTTCATCAGAATCACTAGAGTTATCCCACGTTTTACACATATGAGCCTTGTTACTATTACTAAAATTGGTTGGGCATTTGCTGGCAAAATGTCCCATCTTACCACATCTATGACATTTCACATCTTTCAGTTCTATCTTAGGTCGGTTATTATTGTAGATCCTTTTATTGTCATGTGAGTGTTTGGCAATGTCTCTATCATGAGATCCATGAGTTTGATTACCTTGATAATTTGACTTACCTTTGTTAGAGGCTACAACATTTCTGAATTTCAATGTCTTCTAAATCATAGTCATCTAAATCGCAGTCATCAATACAATCAGTGTCAAAGTCATCTAAATCACAATCATCAATACAATCAGTGTCAAAGTCCAAAGGTCTAATTTTAGAAACATGCATTTTAGATGAAAACACAACATTAGAACTAGTGGGTTTCTTGTTCTGTCTAGTCAATTGCTTCTTGAAATCTAACTCTAGTTCTATAGTTCTTAGTTCACTACTAAGCAATTCAGGAGTCATATTAGGTTCATCCATTTCTTCAATGGCATATCTCTTATTGTCAAATTTAGAAGGTGATGACCTAATAATATTTTAAACAATTTCTTTTCTACTTTAGGTTATAGCATTTGCATGAATTTTTGTGAAAATATCAATTAACCTAATGTAGAAATCGTCGAAGGATTCATTGTCATCCATTATTAGGGAGTTGTATTGCTGGACAAGCATTTGAGTTTTTCCTGCCTTCAGTTTTTCATCACCTTCGTGAGCAATGACAAGAGTGTACCATACCTCTTTAGAAGTTGAACATATGGTTATTATTTTAAATTCGTGTTCATTAATGGACATAAAGATGGCATTCTTTCCTTTTGTTAGGGATTTCATTGTCTCTACCATAGTAACTTCACTAAGAAGTTTCTTAATCCTTGTTGGATCAGTTTGAAATATAACCTTAGTAGGATGTTCATATCCATTTTCAATCATGTCCCAGACATTATCACCAGTGGGTCCTTGAACGAAATCAACCATTCATACTTTTAAGTATGAAAAGTTATTTCCATCAAGGAGTGGTGGTCTGGAAAGGTTACCTAACCTCTCAAATCTTTCTTCCATATTCAGAACGTTCTGAAAGAAATTTTGAAAATAATTCCTGAAGTTTCAGGATCACGAAATATGGCCCTTCTCTGATACCACTTGAAATAACGGTTTACTAGATTAATAACAAAATGTTATAAGTTGAGTAAACTCCGAATAAAATTTTTGGACAAAACACTTTTCGATTATTAACACAAGATGTGTTTAAACTTTCTTTATGAATGTGTAGTTTAGATTTGGTAGTTGATTACCTTGGGTTTTAGAAATTAAAAAACCATCTACCAAGTCTAACATGAAGTACCAATTAAAACAGAAATTAAGGACATTCAAAGAAAAGAACACAGGTATTTAACGTGGTAAAACCCTTAATCAAGGGAAACATCCACGGTGCCCTCTACGGCACGAACCAAAAATTCGCTAAAATAAAGATTCAAGTTACAACACTTAAGGAAACACATAAAGATCCTAAATCTAAGTTCAGAGATATACCTATATGAGCTACTCCACTCCAAAGGTTTTTTTACTAGAACTGATCTTATCTTGTTGCTTCTTTGGCTTTTCCTTGATTTCTGATTCCATCAACTCTTTTAATTTCTAAGTTTCTCAAACAGAACCACCGTGACTAAGTGTTCGTGTGTGAGAATGTGTTTGTGATGTGAATTAAATGCATATTTATGCAACTCACCCTCTCAAGATATTTATATAAACAAATTCCTATAAATCAAGAGCTTCTATATGACACATGGATACTAATTCAACTTATTTTGACAAATAACTTCTTCTCAAGATCAAATGTAAAAAACAACTTTGGTTTTATAACTAGCCAAGGTCTTATGTGTTTCCATATATTTTTGTACACATCTATTTCACAAATCATGAAATATAAAGAAAGAAACACAAACATTCTTGAGGTCTGATATAACCTTCAAATACAAAAGTTTCCTTTTCAAAATCTCTCGCAACAGAAAGAATCTACGACAAAAGATCCAAAAGTGAATACAAATATAAATGTGTGATTTACCCTTTTAGAAAAACTCAAGTTTCAATAGTGAAACTCAAGATTCTCTTAGAGATGAGTTTTGAGAGAAACTAAGACTTGAAGAGGTCTTCAATCGTCGAACAAATCCAACACCAAAATCACAGAAACCCTAAATGGATCTAACTCTCAAGGTTTAGATTTTATGGTGTATGAAACTATGAAGGCTTTAGTGTTTGTATTAATGGGAAACACTCAGAGGTTGAGCTTTGAAGATTAGGGTTTCTTCTCCCTCTCTCTCTTATTCTCTATTTCTTTTCCTCTCTCCCCCCCCCCCCCCCCCTTATCTCTCTTATCTATACTCTCTCTATTTCTATCTATTTGGAAGAAGGCCAAAAGTCTGAAATGGATGAGACTTGTGGGATTTATATAATTATTAAGGAAGGATCTGGAACCTTGGAGGCAATTCTACGACTGTGATCAATCATAACTAGTTAACTTCCAATCTAACGGTTCAATTTATGCGGTGGGAATAAGTAATGGTGATTGGTTAAAACTGGCTGCACATGGATTGGTTTAAATCGCATGAAGATCATAGATTAGGTTCATCCAAGGGCTGAGATCGCATATAAAGTATGTGTCTTAGAGAAAACACAAAATCATCCATTAAGGTGCCAACACGTGTTCGGTTGTTACACGCTAAAAAATGCGTGTAAAAGATATTCTAAATTATCCCCCTAAATTCTCTGATGCTTTGAGATCTTACCCAACACAGCTTTTAATGAATAAAAACATTTGGCAAATTCCAACCCAAGACTTTTTAAAACCAAAATTTAATAATTCTAAAAATTATTTAAATTTTTTTAAAAAATGTTATAGAGGAATTAACTTGATTTCAAAATATAGTTAAACTATTTAAATCAACATATGCACATAGGAACTCAATAATATGCAGTGTAGGTGTCCTATAGTGGTTATAAGGTAGAATTAACTTCCCTTTAGGTTGATCTTGAGGATTTCTTGGACTGGATTTCTTCATTCTTTCTTTGAACCTTTGAGAGATAGAGCAACTCATAAACACTAACCTACTTTGTCTAGATATCTGTACTAGATGGAACTTCTCTATGTTGTGTCAAGTAAGTCATATATATAGTATGTTCTTATTTTCCCATTGCTTATATTCAGAAGTGCATTAGCTGTAGCTAAGAATGGGCGGCCAAGGATAACGGGAACATAATTACCAGGTAAAGCTGAGAGCTCCTCATACCAAATGACAAAATTCAACGGGAAGTAGAAAGTTTCAACTTGGACGATCACTTCCTCAATGACCCCCCGAGGTATCTTTATGGAATGATCTACGAGTTGAAGAGTCATCATTGTAGGCTTAAGGTACCCTAAGTCTAATTGCTTATAGATGGAAAAGGGGAGAATATTAACACTTGCCCCTAAATCTATTAGCTCTCTCTCAATTCGATTCTTCCCCATGATTCACGAAATGGTCGGTGCACCCAAATTCTCACACTAGGTTGACCTTGGGGAGGTCTTTCGACTTGGGCAAAAAATTTACCCTTCTCTTGGATACTCAAGGATGATTGCAAATTTAAAATGTTTGCATTTATCTCAACAAACATCCGGGTGTTTTGAGCATTGATTACTTGTTGGGCTTATATGAATTTATTCAAAGTATCCTCAAAATTTCTTTTTGGTGGGGTGATATAAGACGCAGGAGGTGGTGCTAGCATGTGTGGATCTTGTTGAAAGTGCGGAGGCGGTGGTGGATGAGGGGCAACATGTGCATTAAGATTCAATGCAGCATATTGTTGCCAATAACTAAATCCAGGATGGTTCCTCCATGAAGGGTTATAATAATTCTCATGAGGGGCATTGAAATTATCCTTAAAATCTCCTAACGTTCCCACTTGTCCTTGAAGCATAACTTTACAGGCGGGTATCGTCGGACATTCCTCAGTTGAATGGCCCGACTCACAAATGGCACACACCTTTTATTTCTTAGCTCGAGTGGATCCGATTGTTTCTCTTACCCATGATTCAAGTATGTCTTACAATCTTTTATCAATTTGGTTGACTTGAAGTTTCCACTTGGCGTCCTTGTCCACATGATGGAGACTCGATGCACAAGGAGCAGTGGACATTTGTCGAACCCAGTTTTGATTATTAGGATTGGATGTGTCCCATGCTTGAGTAGTCTCAATAACATACTTAAGGTGGGCCTCAACATCGTTTGCATCTAACCCCAAAAATTCTCCCTCACACATAGTTTCCACGAGTTGTTTGGAAGCTATACTCAGCCATTAGTGGAACATAAAGATAAGGCTATACTTCTCAAAACAATGATGTGGACATGTGTTAACCAACTATTGGAAGTACTCCCAGCATCGATCAAATGGCTCATTTTCTAATTGTCTAAAAGTTTGAATTTGAGCCTTGCTGGAATTTGTTCTATGTTGGGGAAGAATTTCAAAAGAAACTTAGATTGCATATCTCTCCATGACCCGATTGAGTTCGGTGATAAAGACCAAAGCCATGTCTTAGCTTTATCCTTTCAGGAAGAAGGAAATTTTTTTAGGCGAATGACGTCTTGAGTGCAATCTTGATTTCTAAATGTGTCGCATGCCTCATCGAACTTGAGGATGTGGAGGTATGGTTTCTCTGAATCCAAATCGTGATAGGTGGGAAGAATCTGGATCATCCCATTTCGAAAATGAAATTATCCCGCATTATACGGAAGTAAAATGCATCCCGGGGTGACAGTTCGCTCGGGATATAAAAGGTCTCTGATGGGACAATACGGTATCTCACCCTCACCCGTACCATATCTAGCCAGGACTGACGTCGCTCTCCCTCCAAATGACTCAGTATCCTCACTTGGTGCCCTAGAAGTGTGACTTGTAATGGAATTTGGTGGTTTAGGAGGTGGAACCCAAAATTGTGAAGCGTTAGGAGTGTGTGGACTATCGGGGTTGTACTCAACTATAGGATTTTCGTGAATGCGGGTAGGAGTGACTTGAGGAGTTTGTTGCATATTTTTTCATGAAAGGACTTGAGAGATGTTATATTTTTATTGCTTTTTACTTTTCTGATTTTTTTACTTTTTGATTTTTTTACCTTTTTTAGAATTAGAGTCAAATTTAAAATCAAATCGACCTAACATAAAAGTCTACCTAGTCCCCGACAACGGTGCCAAAAACTTGACGCGACTTTAAAAGTGTATCTAGTGTTTGCTTATATCGGTTCAAGTGTAAACCGGTCGTGTAAGTAGTAATCCGAGCAAGTCGGGTATCGAACTTAGGGACTAAGATGTGAAACATAATGAATACGAAGAAAAATGCCTAATCCTAACGATCGACTCACAAAAAGTAAAGGAAAAGATAATGATGTTATATAATCTTCTACTAAACTAATGCAACTTAATCAAAAAATGCGAATTAACTAAAATATGAAAAAACTGGAAACTTTTAATTTCAAGTATGCGAGAAAAGTGGGATTGGAATACATTCCCCCAAACCGTAGGCAATTATGGCGGATATAAAAATTTCAAGAATAAAATATATAATTGAGAGAATACCTTAAATTCATCCAATCACTATATATATGAGGACTTTACTCCGCACAATAAATAGTTAAAAATAAATCTAAAACGAATGACAAAATTATCGACACGCATATCGCACGCTTAAACACTCCGATTACTTACAACAAACGAAGTGAAAAGGCTTATAATGCTCGTATCGACAAAGTATCAAGCTTATAATTATTTATTTAATTCAATCATGTTTTATATCTATCGACAATACCTAGGTTGGGTTAATGTATCCCAACCCGCTAAAAACCTATCTGGACATGATTGTATTAACTACAAAATTATTCATTGACAAGCATGTAAACATAATGAAACATAATGAATGTGCTGAAAATAATGGTTACCAAGATTGAAGAACATCAACATGCAAGAAGAAGAAAAACTTGAAGAAGAACCAAAAAAGCTATTGAATTGAATGTGCAAAACTTGTAAATTTTTCTCCTAGATATGGCTCCTTGATTAAGATCTTTTACATAAATGAAATCTGAAATAAAATAACCCTAATAGATAAATATATAGGTTAGAAGTCGATTATAAGAGTTCCCAAACCATAAAACTCTTTTTGGCTAAAAGATAAGGACAAAGTAAAAATTCCGCTTCGGTAAATTTGTAATGGCTTTAAAGAATGACTAATCTTTGTCAAGGTTCTAGAGCGTGACTAAAGGCGGACCGGTTCTCCTTTAACCGAATCGGTCCTCTTTTCTATCTTATTTAGTTTTGCCTCATTGATTCTTCTCATCTTCGAATTCGCATAACTTCTTCACCGTAACTAGGATTGAGGTACCGTTTTTTAGTACTCTTATGACTTAAAGATATTCAACTTTCTAGTTAGAACCACTTTCGGAGTAAGTTTAAATAATTACAAAAATACCCTTCCCATTTCTTGGTTACTTTCACTATTTTGAGTTCTGTCTAGCACTATCTTGTATGAAATACCCGTAAAACACATAAGAGATACACAAAACACAAAATACTAGCCAAAAAGGGTTAGTAACATGAATATTAGACAAATCCGAGTTAATTAAAATGCACAGAATAATAAAAATACCGAAATTAAGTAGATAAATGTGAATAATTTATGCGTAATCAGGTATTAAAGCTAGGTTCTAGTGTCCATTGGATCCGTACGGCTTCCTAGAATTTTAGCATAGAGTTCTTTGACTTAGAGCCCTATTATTAGGACTGTTGCATTCATGATTTCTCATTTATGATTCATTCTTCTACTTTTATAATTATATTAACTGATAACTCATATAGTTTGAATATATTTTCAGTTGCCACCTAGGAGACGTGGAGCAGTGAGAGAAGTAGCTCAAAATAATGGTGTGCGTGGGGGGAGGGGGGGAGGTAAGGCTGATCCAGAGACACATGCACCATAGCCACCAGCACCACAGGGGACAGTGACAATAGCTGAGGTGACGACGATAGTGGCATAGGCAGTGAAAGCAGCTATGACTGCCATGGCTCAAAATTTTCTTCAGGTCCAGCATCCACCCATGCTAGTGGTACCAGGCGTTCAGGCACACCCATGAACGACATAGTGGCAGAGGGTGAGGGAGGCTTTCCAGAAGGATCATCCACCTGAATTTAAGGGGAGTTCTGATGTGATTGCAGCATGTCAGTGGAAGACATATATTTAGTGCCACTTACGTATGGTTAACTGCAGTGAGGTGAAGAAGAAGATTCTTACTACAATAAGGTTGGTTGGGGTAGCATTACAATTATGGGAGTCAGTTACCACCATTGTAGAGAGGGGTATTATGTCTATTGTTGATTTTTGGGTGCAGTTTGACCGTAAATACTTTCGTCCAACTCTAGAGACCGAAATGAGGAAGAAGTTTAGTGAGGTGACTCAGGGTGATTTTTCTGTCACCGAATATGAGGACGAGTTCGCTCGTTTGTTTAATTTTGTAATAGACGAAGTGAACAACGAGAAAAGGAAGGAGGAAGGTTTTTGGATGGTTTGGCTTGGAGGATCCGCCAGAACTTGATTAGTAATCCAGCATTGGTGGTTTATACGGAGGTCGTCAATGCCTCACTGTTACATTGTAAGGAGCATCGCTTCCATGTGAAGGGCAGCAAGTGAGGAGTTGATCCCAGCCAGCATGGGTGGTGCCAGTGGAGCACCATAACAGCATCAGTCAGGCAGACAGGGACAGAATTTTTGATAGGGGAATTAGGCCAAGAGGTTCAGATATGTGGGATATCGACGGGCGGGTGGTTACAAGTAAGGCTAACCGAGTCCTTAACAACAGTAGTTTCCTTCGGGACATCAGGGCTAAGGGGAAAATTGGGGAGGTCATAAGGGTCGAGGCCAGTTGGGCCAATAGTAGGGTCTTTACTCCTAGGGCAATCAAGTCCAGGGTTAGAGAGATTTTCTAGGACAGTGCTTTATTTGTGGACAAATGGTCCAGACGAGGAAGGATTGCCCGAAGCAAGGGAGAGCTCCGTAGCAGTAGGGGGCCCCACATGAGAAACAAGCACATAGTCCACCTGCATCACCAGCCCCACCCACACCTTCAAAGCAGGGACAACTTCAGTATGGGCATGTCTATAACGTCCGAGATTCCTCCATTCAGCAGTCCACAGAGGCACCTCCAGTAGTAGCGGGTAGGTTTACTATACATGGTCTTTTAGGTAGTGTGTTATTTGATACAAGGGCATTATAGTCTTTTATAGAGACTAGATTTGCACTAGCTGCCAGCCTATTAGAGACAGGTAGTAGTCTTCTTATGTGTGTGGATTCACCGATGGGTAGTGGGATGCTTATACACTCGATTTGTAGAGGTGTGGATATCGAGGGGGTTAAATTGTGTTTAACTGCTGATCTTCTTGTATTAGATATGGAGGAATATGAATTTATCCTGGGGATGGATTAGTTAGCGGGTTATCGGGTGATGGTACACTATTACAAGAGGACTATTGCATATGCGATACCAGGACAAGCTATGTTCTTAGTGGCGATGCTTCTTCCTATGGGATGGTCGAGCACTCATGTATATTACATAGACGAGGAGACCTTATAGGAGGTGGTAGCTTCCTTAGACTCGATTATAGTTCTGAGGGAATTCGAGGATGTCTTCCACAATATACTTGGATTGTCACCTAGGCAGGAAATTGATTTTGTTATTGATCTGGAACCAGGTAGGTGACCTATAGCTATAGAGACCTATTACATGGCTCCATTTGAGATGCGTGAGTTAAGAGAGTTGATTCAGCAGCTCTTGGGTCAGGGTTTTATTCGATGGAGTACTTCACCGTGGGGTGCACCGGTGTTGTTTATCAATAAGAATGATGGGTTACTTTGATTGTGTATTGACTATAAAGAGTCGAATAAGGTCACGATTTGAAATAAATATCCATTACCTCATGTTGATGATCTATTCGACCAACTAAGCGGAGACGTTTATTTTTTTAAGATTGATTTGTGGTCCGATTATCATGAATTACGCGTCAGGTAGGAGGACATTCCTAAGACTGCTTTTCTAACACGTTATGGGCCCTATGAGTTTAGGGTGATGCCATTCGGACTCACCAATGCGCTAGCAGGGTTTATGGATCTGATGAATTGGGTTTTTTAAGAGTTACTTGACCAGTTTATGAGTTTTTTTATTGACGATATTTTGGTTTACTCTCGTTCTGAAGATAAGCATGCCGAGCACTTACCAAAGGTTTTATAGTCACTCTGAGATCACTAATTGTATAAAAAGTTTAGTAAATGTGGGTTCTTTCTTTGAGGGGTTACAGTTTTTGGGCCACATAGTGTTTGAGAAGGGTATAGTTATGGATCCGAGTAAGGTATTGACAGTGAGGGAGTGGGGACAGGGCATAATACCGACCGAGGTTCATAATTTTTTAGGGTTGTTAGGATACTACCAGAGGTACGTTAAGGGTTTATCGGAGATTAAATGTCCACTAACAAACTTGACTTGTAAATGGGTGCCATTTATTTGGGACGATCATTATCAATTAGCTTTCGATGAGCTAAAGAACAAATTGACCTCAACACCTATACTTGCACTGCTTAAGGGGGAGTATAATATTATACCTACACTCATGCATCCTTACAGAGACTTGGGGATGTATTGCAGTAGGATGAGAGGGCCATAGTGTATGCATCATGCAAACTTAAGCCCCATGAAAAGAATTACCCCACGCATGATTTGGAGTTAGACGCTGTTGTATTTGCCTTACGAATTTGGAGGCACTATTTGTTAGGCGAGCAGTTTTCTTTATTCACGGACCATAAATCGCGTCAGTATTGATTCACGTATAAGGATTTGAACATGAGGCAGAGGAGGTGGTTGAAGTTCATGAAGGATTATTAGTTTGATATTCAGTAGCATCATGGGAGGGCTAACGTGGTGGTTGACGTGTTAAGCCGAAGACTAGCAGGTGAGCTAGTAGCGGGTTAGAAAGTGAAGTCAAGAGAGCTTCGAAATGATGATGAGATTGATATGGCCTATATGTCCGTATTAGATATCACGCCAGATATTATGATGAGGCTGGTAAAATCACACATAGGTGATTAGTATTTTCAGGATCAGGTTCGCCAATTACTAGATGATGGGATAAAGGGATAGTCGATAAGTTCAGAGGGTGGCTTACATTTTAATGACAGACTTGTGGTTCTATGGGATGATGATTTGTGAAATGCAGTGATGTCAGAGGCTCACAGGTCCCGATTTACCGTACATCCTGGAGGGGATAAGATGTACCAGGACATGGACTGATAATGTTGGTGGTCAGGGATAAAATGGGACATAACAGAGTTTATTTCAAAGTGTGCTACTTATAAGGTAGTGCAGGTAGACCACCAGAGACTGACAGGGATGTTACGACCATTAAATATTCCAATGTGTAAATTGGAAAGCCTCTCAATGGACTTTATCATTTAGTTTCCATTATTACAGCGAGGTAACGATTCTATATGGATGATAGTGGATTGGTTAACCAAGGTGGCTCATTTTCTTCTAGTTCGTACTGATTTTCAGACAAAGTAGTATGCAGAGTTATTTTTCAGTCAGATAGTATGGTCACATAGGGTCCCACTTAATATTGTGTCCAATCGACATAAGATCTTATTATCCCATTTTGGTAGAGTTTCCAAGAGGCGATGGGGACACATTTATGATTGAGTACAACATATCACCCATAGACAGATATGGAGGTTGAGCGGGTTAATCAGATGCTTGAGGATATGCTGCAAATGTCTATACTCGATTTCAGGGGTGGATGGGAGTAGTATCTTCCTTTGATGGAGTTTGCCTATAATAACTCCTACCAATTTACTCTAGGAATGACACCATTCAAGGCATTGTCCAAACGACCTTATTGTTCCCCTACTTGTTGGTTATAGGTAGGGAATAATAAACTATTAGGGATAGATATGATTCAGGACACCACTGCCAAGATTAAGCTGATTTAAAGGCGCATCCGAATATCTCAAGATAGGCAGAAGATTTAAGTAGATGCAGACATGATACATATTGATCTTTTCGTTAGCGACTAAGTATTGGTGCGAGTGTCTTTTATGAAAGGAGTGATGAGATTTGGTAAGAAAAGGAAATTGGCATCGAGATATGTGGGACCGTTGCTAATCATTGAGAGGGTAGGGACATTGGCTTATAGATTGGGATTACCAAAGCATCTTCAACGGATTCATGACGTGTTTCACGTGTCATCTCTAAAGAAATACTGACAGGGTGAGAGAGCTTTTTGTCATGTTACACTAAAGGAGATTGACTTCCATCCCAACATCTCATATGAGGAAAGACTAGTGGCGATACTTGATCGCAGTTAGCAAAAACTGCGATCAAAGGTGGTACCCTCGGTTAGAGTTCAGTGGAGGCACCAAAATGTAGACGAGTCAACTTGGGAGCGGGAGGGTAGCATGCATGACCAGTATCCAGAGTTATTTACCATAGGTAGGTCCCTTATAATGGGTGAAGTATGTAACAACTTGTATTTTTAAAGAATTAGAAATGAATTAATTTGGTTATAAATTTACATTACACGCGTGACGTAATTTAATGGAAATTAAATTATGATGGGTTGATTAAATTATTAATAGAAGAAAAGTGATTAATGTTTATTGAATAAAATTACTAAGTGAATAGTAATTATATAACTGATGTCACAATGAGTGCTAGTGAAGTGACAATATGATATCTCAACTGAATGTCACGAGCGGATTAAATAAGGTAGAGATAGAAAATAATTTATGCGTAACTGGGATGATGATTTTGAGATTACGGTTGAGTTCAGAAGGGTTGAAACAATCAAAATAGTATACATGAGTGCGTAGTTTGAGTCCGGGACATGTTTAGACATAATTGAGAACTCGAGAGAGCATTTTTATAATTTTATAACTTAGGGTTAAGAGAATTTCAGGATTTTGAGTATTATATATAGTTGTGCTGATGTGAGGCTAGGTTAAAGAGATTAGAAAACAAGTAGACAGGAGAGGAAGAGTTTTCTTTGAGCTCAAGGAAGGGCTTTGGAGAATTCAAGCTTAGTTTTGCATCACAACCACTGTTGGAGGAAGGATTAGAAGAGAAGCTCCATCAAAGATGATCAAATTAGATCACTCCAATATAAGCTAAGTATTTATCTTGCAAATTTATTGGATCCATCAAATAGAATAGGAATTTTTATTAAGAACAATTGATGTCACACTTATAATTTGATAAGTAGAATTATAAGTGCCAATGGGATTTGAGGTGGAATTAATCCAATTACATGGAGAAACAAAAACCAAGAATTTTGGGAGTTGAATCATCGATTAAGTCTGGGTTTTTGGTGAATTTGAATGAAGAATACAAAACTATTTGATTTATTATTATTAGGTGTTAAATCTAACTATATGATGAAATTGTATGGATTTTATTCATGATTGAAGTTAGAAATCATCCTCATATATACCTTTGATGTTTAGCTATGTTAATTTAGAAATTGGGATGTTAGTATGAAAGTGTAAGGAGTTGGATAGTATAGAAATTCATAGGATCTATAAAAAGAGGAAGACACCTGCTACATTTTGAATCGATTAGGCCAAAGGGAGAATCTATTCAGCAAGGAGAATCAATTCGGTTTTCCTAGAATATAAAATGTTTCCTTTTAAACCCAGAGATTGTGGATAATTCACGAGAAAACTTTTAGGACATTTTTTACTTATGGAGAGAAATGTAAAAATGTTAAAAGACCTACAATTGGGATTAGGTTTATATAATTGAGAAGAGTTAAGAATTGGGATACATGACAAGAATTCCAAAATTGATAAAGGAAAAAATTCGAGACGAGTTACGATGAGATGAGTGAACTTACGTGGATGAGTAGTACGATACGATGTGAATAAGTAAGGAGTTAGGAATGGGTAATTAGGAATATTAGAGTGAGTGAAACAATAAATTATACAATTTAGTAGTTTAATTGGAGTGTATGGTACGTCGAATATATGAGTGATATATAATACATACGAGTTGGTGAAATTGGGTTGTGTGTACACTTATCAAGTAAAATATATATACCGATTGTCTGAATACCTATAAATATGATTTGATCATGTGTGTGAACATACCTACGCTGCCTGCTATCAGATTGTTTATGCATAGAGGACGTTCCCATCTTGACGATTCTAGTGAGGTCTAGATTAGTGCCCCACAACATGGAACTTAGGGTTGTCCACTATGTGCCGTGTATTAGTAAGATTGGCAGGTGGTTTGTCTATGTTAGGTATGTGCGTATCCCAAATACTCGGAACCATGTTTGCCTCCACTATTCGAGGAGACATACCGAACCAATAGTGCTTATTTGAGTACTAGAGGTACATGGACATGATAGCAGAGTACGCCATCATCACGTGGGGCCATTCCAGGGATGCTATATTTGTGTATATATTATATATTTGATGAAAATATACCAGTGCAATATATCTACTTATGTGAAAGACTAGAATTTATAGATGATGAATATCTAAAAAGGAAATTAAGTGGTGAAACTTAAATAATTGACTCAATAATAAAGCAGGAATAAATAATTTATTATTAAGACCATAGTACTGAGAAATATGTGAGAGTTGGACTCTAGAGAGTAGTCAGATAACTTAGCTAGTTGGGTAGGGGATGCTAGTTAGGTAGATTATGTTTGGTTTGCACATTAGTTGAGAGGTGAGGATCTCAAGTGAGTGTACGTGAATAATACACGTGTAACAAATAATTGATTTAAATTGTGATTTAAATAATAGATAAATATTTTCTAAATTTTTTACTTGGGCTCTGACCCTTGTCAAAATATTTTCAAAAACTTTTAGGTGTCCAACCATCGGAACGCCTAACATCTAGTGTCACGTAGCTGCAACATTATAGAGGCTCGCAGGATATTTTTTAGATGCTTCAACTCAATCTTTCCGGATATGAGATTTCATTATCAGTTCATATGGGCATGTTGGATTCAGACTATTTACTTTTTTCAGTTATGTAGTAGATTTTATTTAGATTTTATTTACTTATTTCAGATTGTGGTTGGATTTTATGCTTAGAGAACCGACGACTTATTTAGTCACCTTTATTTAATTATTCACATATGTCATGTGATTGTTTATACTATATTCACGTGGGAATTTTTTAATTCATTCCAATTATTGTTGCATGTGTTAATGATAAAAGATAAAATTGGCACCAACTTAATTTAACATAGGTGATTAGTAAATACAAAGTTTTTCGATAGTGATGCTAATAACAAAACCATTAATGATTCCACTTTAATTTAATAGTGGGCAGATCACCCATGATTAAATTAGGTGGGGAGCCATTTGGCATTGTCTCATGGTTCTTACTTGGCCCATAGTTATCTCATTAGCATGATAACAACAATGGTATGTTCACATAGGATGCCACTCATTTGCCACTCCCCATAACTGTAAGAAAAGTCGTTTGGGTTCATTGTCCAGCTTATACCGTGCCTATTGCTGGCGAAATATAAGAAACAAGTAGCCCCACAAGTGGTATAGTTATTGTATTTATTATTGAGTCTTTTTATTGTGGCCTCAACTCTAGGAATAAGTGCATATCGATCCATATCTTATATCTTCAACTTCCTTATCTAAAACAGTGACATGACCAATATTTGGAACATGTCCATGAACATTTGGACTTTAATACCAGTATTCTTGTAGTTCTTGTACATGTGTCTGAAGTAATACATGAGGTTATATGCATATCCAAATACATTCGCAACTGCCTCAATTTGTCCTTTCAATCTATCACTCATGAATTTTAATGGAAATTTATGTTTCAACAGGTAAGGTGCTAACAAATTTAAAACCCTATTATAATTGTCATATATTTCACCCCTATAAATACAAATTGTAGTAGAGAATAACCCATTGTTCCCATCCAAAGAAACTACAAATATAATTATTTTTCGAAGCTTCCCTTTCAGAAATGAACCATTTAATCCCAATATAGGACTGCACCCATTCACAAAACCATCAAGTGATGCTTTGTGTATGAACACCTCGTAATTTTCGAATTATTATTTCAATTAATTTATTCGGTAGTTAGTAATTCACTTGTGTCGTAAATTAATGATAATTAATTAATGGGAATATTTAAAAAGTGAATATATTGAAATAAGTTAATGGGTGAGAGTTAATTTTAGAAATTCATTCCAGATGGAGATTTTAAGCACGCGGTTGAGTCTGTTAGGGTCGAAATAGCCCAAAATGAGTGGTTATATGCATATATTGGGTATTGGAGCCTAATTAGACATATTTGAGCTCCATAAAGAGAGTATGGACCCTTTTATTAAGGCCCATAGGCCCAAAAACGTGAATAGGGGTTTTAACCCCAAATATGTAAGGGTTAGGCAACTAAAATCACATTAGAAAACTAAAGGGAAAAAATCTTAAGGGGAGAGCCAAAGAGAAGAGGAACTTGAGAATCTTGGAGAGATGGATTCAATTGCAATTCAACACCTTCATTCAAAGCCTTGGATGTTCATTTTAAGGCAAGTGGTTTAAATTGTGTTTATTAAATTGATTCTATCTTTTCATTTTTAAAGGGGTGGAATTCAATTAAATTCTGGGGTTCGTTCTTGAGCAAATTGGGGATTTTCTTTTAATGGGAGTTATAAATCTATAGAAGTGATAAGTTTTAACGAATTTGATGCCCTAATTGATTAAATTGTTTGGGTTAGATTGAATATGATAAAATGATGGATTTACGATGAATCTTGGAAAGGTTTGATGTAGAAATCTATACAGAATTGAGGTATTTACTGTACTAATGGAGATTCTGTCCACATTACCCTGTAGAAAATCGCATTTTCTAACTTTTTTTCTTCGATACGTTTTCTCCAAAAACGGCTCCAAAATTCCCCAAAACGGCATTTTAAAATTTTGGGCAGATTCGTGGGGCAAATTTTGAGAAATATTTTTTAGTTGTTATTCCATTGGGGATTACCTAGATTGGTTGGTGTGAATAATTACCATTGGATTAATTAAATTGGAGAGATTAAGGTTTATGATTGAGTGATTGAAACTTTATTAATTAAGTGGGGGAAACTTAATTGGATGAAATTGAACATTGAATTGGGAATATTGAATTTAGGGCTGAGAGAGAGAGAGTCCTGCCGTAATTGGTAGGGTGACACCAAAATAATGATAAATTTAATTAATTGGAATAAAGTAGGACCATAAACTTATATGTTTTAGGCTTGGGTATGTGCATAATACTCCGATAGCCTGGATTTCTATATATATATGTCGATGTGTAGTACATATATGATTTATATATGTTTGTGTGAATAATATATATAGTAAAGCCATAAAAATATCAGTGCTAGCATAGGAGGTTGCACGTTGTGGGTGAGTCCCCTGACTAGTGAATACAGGGTGAGTATATTCCTTAGGCGAAAGCATCCGTATTAAAGGTGGGGCCGTTACGGTATGGAGCGAACACTTCGAAGGGAACTATGGTGGTCTCCTAAGCGTCGATGATTGCATTTATATCCGTCATGTGTGTGAATGTTGAGATATGATACGTATGGATAGTGTATAAGTATATACGAGAATTTATATATATATGCATTGTGTGAAATGTATAGATAATATAACTTGTGAAATTGTTATATGGTATCGAGTTGGATATGGATACAAATAAGTTAGTGTGACATATAACTTATAACTCATATACATGATGTGAATTGCATAAGGATATAACTCGTGAGAATGTTCTATGGCATTAAATAGGAAATGATTTAAACAAGTTATTGTGATTAATAACCTATAAAATGTATACTATACTCACTCAAGTTGGAATAGTGGAAATGGTGATATATATATGATACAAGACTAGTTACGGAGGATTATCTAGAAGGGTAATATAAAGTTTCATTAGGCGTGCACATTAGTTGAGGGGTGAGAAATACGCAAGGGAGTGCGTGACACTAATTTAAATATGGAGAGCATTTGCATTTTTATTTCTTGCATTTAAATTCACATGCTAAATATTTTCAAATGTTTTGGGTTCTAAACCTTTCTCTAAAATATTTTCAAAAACCTTTTAGGTGTCCTACCACAGGGGAGCCAGGCCTGATCCTTCCTACAGGTTGCGCAACTGCAGCTTATGTGGATTGTTGCAGGATCTTTGTGTAGACGCTTCTCACATTCTATCATTAGATAAGGACTTTTTCATTTGTACTTTTGGGTTTGTACTTATATTCAGTCTTGGCATGTATCGGTATTTGTTTATACTTGCACTTTATGGATTCTTGTAGTTGATGTTGCTCGAAAAAATCTTGAACTTATTTTGTGGCATGTTTAGTTTCATTCTTGTATTAGCTTATTTTCTTTCCTAGTATGTTGGTTGGGTTGGATTAATAAAGATAAAATTTATCATTAGCTTAATAAAAGACTAAGTGCTTAGTAATTAATGATTTAATGATAGTGATGCTAAGAATGAACCAAATGAGGTTCCTGTTTAATTTGATATAGGACTGATCACTCGGTATTTTATTGGGCGGGGTGTCATAATATACAACACATAGTGATATAAATGATTGATCATTAGGATCTCTTAAGAATATTTTAATACTACTTAGATTTTTAGCAGAATTTACCTTGATATCTGAGGTACCATATTTTAACTGTCACTAAAACTACTAACTATCCTTTGCAAACAAACAATCTTAACAAAATATTACGTATGATATCATATTTTCACCCTATGCATAGACCAAATAACAATAACTATATCATTTATTTTGAACCCCCTTGTGATTTATTACTCTATGCTCAACTTGATTAGTAACCCAACCCGCTCTAGCGATTGAATTCTTCCCTTGTTCATTACAGTTGCAAGTATGGTCATCTACAAGAGATCTCAACATTGCAGTTGGTTCATGTGGCATTTTCCTCACATAAACTATGCACTTAGATAGTGGATCTTTGTTAAATAGATTTATCTTCAATTTATTATTTTGTTTTATCCTATATTCAAAAATTTTGGACACAATATACTTCCTCATAAAAACTCTGCAGTCACCCATTATTGTCCATTCCATATGCTCATGAAGTTCATCTATTCCACCATTTTCTTGCCTTTCATTTCATTTGCATCATCAACTTGTTTTTCATTTTCTTCCTCCTCACAAAAATTATTAGTGATGTCATCAAACTGGGCTAGAACTTCAATGAAATATTCTTCATCAATAGGTGTTTCATCAAATATATTCTCTTAAGGTTGCTCACCTGCTTCATTATTTTCTTCCTCCTCAAATACATTCTATTGAGGCTCCTCACCTGATTCAATATTTTTTCCTCCTCAAATACATTATCTTGAGGCTAATCACCTTCTTCATCATCACCTTATTTCTCATCAACTAGAGGATCATCATTTTCTGGGTCATCACACTCACTCTATTCTTCAACTGCACTTGTATATTTATTAGCAGCATGTACGTTATCACATGGTAATAAATCAAACTCTTGAATATAAACCGATTTCCCACCTTGTGCTATACTACATTGCTCCTCTACACTCCTTAATAGGTCTTCTTCCTCAATAATTAATCCCCTGCCTAGACTTTTATAACTTAATAGGTCCTTGAAAGCCTAGTCACCTTCTTTATCACTATCATCAAGAAGTTCGAATGGGTCTTTTAAGGTTTTAGTAAACTGGATACCATAAGAATTAAAAATTCTAAATGATCTCCTAACCTAACCCCCAAAGTTGTCTTACTAACATTTTGGGATGGTTTAGGTTTCTGAGGGTTAGGGTTAATTACATCTTCTTTTCTAAGCCTTCGAAAGAAAACCATCCTTCAAACTCTAAATAAATGTTCTATTCTCCTTCAAAATCTTTAATATTGTCCCACATGTTAAAAAGTTTTGCATCACTATCAACGGTATAAAGACAACCATCCTTCAACCATTTAATAATCCACCCCTTCTAACATGTAATTTCCTCAATTTCTTTCATTATATCCATGTGGCATTTCTCACCACAATCGACATTTTTGACAACAAACCTTTTGCTTCGCATATATTTTATTTATTTTTCTAATGCCTTCATAGTGGAATAAAAAATCCCTCAATCCATGCAAAGCTATACCCTTGAAAATAGTAACGCAAAGAAAAATAATTACATGCAGAAGAACAACGGTGGAAACCTAGTTGGACAAAACCAAAAATCTACAGTGAAAAACTGCTAATATTTTAAACAGAAGTTTAATACATACCTCGATCAACCTTCGTTCAGAAGAAATAGTAGAAACCTAACTTTAGAAGGCCTCGATCAAGCTTCGCAAACAATGGTATTAAGGTTTTACATGACAAAGACGAAGAAGCGTCTCGAGAATTTTTGATTTGATGATTTCGTATGAGAGAAGAGATTTGAAGGTTCTAAGAAGATCTGATTGCATTGAGGGTTATAAATGTCATTTGACATTTTAAAGAATCTAAGTAACGTTTAGTTATAACAACAACCATGAGTTTTGGCACCCAATAATAAATAGAAGGAACTATGCCACAAAACTAGGCATAAAGAAGAACAAACATACCCTAAAATTCAAATAATTCAAAAATGTACATATTTAAAACTACAAAAACTGCATAGTTATTTATTTTAATAAATTGAACACCTTTCTTTTTATGAAAAAATAGTTAAACTTTATTTATAATAAAAAATAGGGAAAAATTAGGTATAGTATTTTATATAGGAAAACAGTTAAAAAATTAAGGTACGATTTTTTAAATTTGATAAAGTACAGTTAAAAATACAATTATCTATTAAAAATACAATTTTAAAATTAAATTTAGAACAATTGTATATTTTAAAATATTCCAACTTCTTATTCAAGTAAAAATAGTATTTGACACTTGAAAAAATAATGCTATTAAACAACTTCATGTGGAAAATTATAGGATTTCCCCCGGAAAATTTTGTCATGCCAAATTTTTCCAGGAAAAATGTGTCACCCAAGCCATTTACCTACCTTTCTATCAAACGGACCCTAAAATATGCATTAGTATATTTATACCTTTATATATATATATATATTAAGAGAGAGACAGAGAGAGAGAGAGAGAGAGAGAGAGAGAGAGCGACTCTCATACATACCAAGTATACATACTTGCTCATGCAAATTTATTTTTCTAAAATACTAAAAAAATATTTATGAGTCGAATTTTTTGATGTAGTGTTAAATATTTCAACGGACCCATAGAAAAAAATAAGTTCAAAATAACTTTTTTTTTACTTTCATAGCTTTTAAAGTGCCTTAAAAAGCGTGAAAGTTTGACTCATTTTTTTAAAATAGCAAAACGTTATTTTGACCTGATTTTTTTGTATGGGTCGCCTGAAATGTTTAAATACCACACAAAAAGTACTAAACTCAAAAATATTTTTTTATTATTTTAAATATATAGGTATGTATATTTGGTATGCATACTTGATACGTAATAGATCTTGTATGTATATATATATATGAAAAATACATTATCAATAAAAAATTCTACCGTATTTTCTAATTGCCTTTGATGAAAAATTGTAGATTATTAAAAGCTAGTTTTTTTCTTTTTATTTTAAAAAAACATACATTGTTTTACATGTTATTATTTAAAAAATTGTATGATATTTGAAAACTATTTTAATTGTATTTGTATAAAATTAAAAATATATTACTTTAATCGATACAAAATACAATTAAAACTATTTAAAAAATAATGTAAAAACAGTTTAAATATTTTACAAAAAAGTCAAAATAACGTTAAAGTAGTTTACAAATTCAGTAAAGCGTTATAAACAATAGATTTTTTTGATTGAAAAAAGATATTTGTTTTAAAATAGTATAGTTTTAAATGGGAACATTTAAAAAACAATTTTTTTTGTAGATAAAAATATGAAAAATAAATGAATTAAGAAAACTTTTTTTTTAATAAAAAGGTAAAAATTATGTACAATTTTTAATTAAAAATATTAAAATACAAATGTAAATAACACACATTTTTTTTTTATAAAAAACAAGTAAAACCATTTTTATCATTCTTTAAAAACTCAGATATAAGTTTTAATGAAGATATCATTTTTCTATATAAAAATAGTTAAAAATTAAAAGACATTTTTAGAGGCCTTTTGAGTTTATCTGCCTTTAGTTTTCAACATTAAGTCAAACCCCCGCATGTTGTACTTAATTATAGACAACAAACAATAAATATTAACAGTTTATTTAAAAAAGTTTCTTCTTTATATAAATTAACATTTATTAATATAAATGCTCATGTTTATATAGAAAACTATTTTTTATATAAAGGCTTAAGAAAATTAAAAAAATGCTTTTGTTTATAGATAACATATAGTTTTTGAACGCACCCTTTTTTTTGAAAAATAAAGCTCTCAAGGAGCAATTATCAATTGAAAAGAAATAAAAGATTGACGAGTGTGCCTGCCACCAAGGCTCATAAGAATACATAAAAAGAAAGGACTAAATAAGAAACTCAAAAAAGAAAATTATTTCTTCACTTTTTTGTTTTGTGACGAACTTCGTGAGGATTATAATCCATTTTGATCTTCAAAATTCTTTCTCTTTTTGAATTTTTTACACAAGAATCATCTATTGAATTTTTTTTCACAAGATGCATTTAATTTCTTTATTTAATGTAATAAGACTATCTTCAATTTTTTTTTGTTGTAAGAACAAATTTCCAATAGAGTCAAGTTGTTTGTATTAGCTTAATTCTGGACAAAACACTTTGGGTCATATGTTAGAAGTTGTGCTTGTGACCTTTCAAGCCTATGACATATATGTTGAAGACGTAGTGGCCAAGCCAAAGAGAATACATTACCATGTCGAGTTTTGTGCAATGTTTGTCATCAACATTCAAAGCAACTCTCAGGGTATGACTGCATATAATATGTTAATCCCCAAAAAAATTATTATTAGGTGTTAAGATTATTTTTCAATGTTTTAAAAAGACATTATACTTTTTAGAGAATGATATTTTCTTTTTTGCATGTCATTACAACGAACTTTTATATGTCGTTCGAACGAAATTCCTTGTAACACCCCGTATTTTCAAAATAAAGTATTATGATAGAATGTAATTTCGGATAAAAATTGTGAATGAATTAAATCGGAGGACTTTAAATTTAAATTTAAATGAGTAAAACATAAATCGACGGGTTCAATCGTGAGAAATAAATCATCTTGTAGTTAAATTAAGATTGGGAGTCCTTAACATAATAAAAATGGGTATGGTAAATAAAAATATTTGGGACGTGTTTTGGGAAGTTCTATGGACTTGTTTAGGTGTTTCAGATCCTTAAAAATGGTCTTGGGGTGTGTGTGTGTGTGTCTTTCTCTCTCTCTCTCTCTCTCTCTCTATATATATATATATATATATATATATAAGTTTAGTGGTTATTGTGCTAGTTACATTATGTATTTGGGTCCATTTGGGGGTGCAAAGTTGAGGCCTAAAGCTCAACTCATAATTATAACCGTAGTTATATAAAGTGAGATTTTAATAACTCCCTACCACCTTACATCTAAGAACCCTAAGAGCACAGTTTGGGAGAAAGAGACAAGAACCCTAGCTGGAGAATTGAGAGAGAAGATCCCCCCCCCCGGGGGGGGGGGGGGGGGGGATGATCAAAGAAGCAATCCAAGATCCAAGGAAATAATTTTCTTGCTTAATTTTTATTAGTTGAAATTACTTCTTTATTGATTGCGTGTTGTGATCCATATAGCAATTCTGGATTTAGGTATCTTGGTGAATTGATGGTGAAAATTGAATATTCTTGTGATATATGTGACATTTATGAGTAATTAGGGAATCCAAAATTTAAGATGGTTTGATTATAAGGATTAAATGAATAGAAATCATGCTTAGGGATCCTATTGAAATGGTTGTGTTGATTCATATATTGAAGACTTTTGCACATAATATAAGGACTGAAATTATGATGATTATAGCCATTGTATGTAACAGAAATTCGAGAGAGTTATTATTATGAAAATTCTGAATTGATATGAACATATATTGGTTACACCAGTTACTTGGGTTTTAGAATATGAATTCATTGTTAAAAATACTTGATTAATTAACCCGAGTTGGTGAACAAATTATTAGAGATTCATATGGTGGAACATACATTGGTAGGAACCTAGAAAAATCAAGCTTGGCTTTCGAAAGTGTAAATCCCGTATAGAAGAAAAACTGGGAAAATGGATTTTGGAGGATCAAAACGGTTGGCTCCGGGCCCAAACTGATTTGGATCCTAGGAACTTGGCCATGAGGCCCGCAGTTGGGTCCGGGTGATTTTTACGAATTTATATGAGTTGGTAAAATCGTGTTTGGGCATTCGTGAAATTTGTTAAAAATGAAAACTTATGACTAGTTATCAGAGGAGGACTAAATTAAATCGATAGTTAATAATATCTTATAAAGAGGGACCATTTAATAATTCACATGTTCGTAAATTATTAAAAAAGAGTAAGTTTGGAATATTGTTTTTGGGCAGCAATGGGGTAATTATAAGGATAATTACCTTTACATATGATAATATGTAAACATATTTTTGTGTAGACATACTGATGTTCATGCACCGTCCTATCAGTTGGGGTGAGTGCATTAGGGACATGAGCACATGCCATCACAGGTGGGCTAGACGTAGTGTTAGTTAATTTTTTAGGTATTACATGGTAGTGCCAATTATAGGAGTAAAGATTTGATGCCAGATCCATGTGACATCGCTTGGTATGGGCCATGCAATAGTGAAACTGCGTAGGTACCTCCCCAGGTGCTTGTGTTTTATTTGTTCGTTTTGGACAAGAGACTCCTACGGACTCGCCAATAGAGCATGAATGAGACATTGTAGGTAAATGCCTTAGTGTCGCATATATAATGACATATATGGAATTAATTAAAATAAATCAAAGAATTTCTAAGTCTAATGTTGCAGACTAAAGATACAGACCCAATACTACGTACTATGAATGATATTAGTGTAATAACCCGTATTTTCCCTAGAATAAATAAAACTATATTTTTTTAACAAAATAAAATTCGTGAAAATTAAATTTAAATCGATGTATTTAATTTATTATTTATGAACAAGTAATTTGTTATTATGACATAATCATTTGTGATTGATTTTTATGTTAATGAGTACAATGGAAAATAATATCACGCATAGTACAAAACTTATTAATGACGCGTGACTTGACAATAAATATAATTGTGGATAAATATAATTATGACGCATTCTGGGAAGTTATATGGGCTTGTTTTGGCATTTTAAAATTTTAGAAATGGTCTCGGGGTATAGGTATATAAGTTGAAAAACTTTTGGGCTATAGTCTAATTTTGGGTTCGGGCCCATTTGGGGGTCCAAAATTGGGGAAATAAACCCAACTTGGGATTAGTAAATTAATCACCTATATCAAGATACTTAATAACTCTCTCGGAGTTACATCTAAGAACCTTAGACTACACCACTTAGAGAGAGGAGGCAATAACCCATAATAAGGAATGGAAGAGGGAGATTCAAGGGGAATTCAAAGAATCAACCAACACTATTATGGCAAGAAGTTTCTTGATTACTTTTATTATTCCAAAATGCTTCTTAAATCATTGTGATGTATTTCCATGAAGAATTATGGATGTATATGATCTGTGTTAATTAATCGACGAATCAAATCTTGGTTATGAAGATTTGAGACTAAAACAGAGGTAGAAAAATCTAGAAATTAAAATGGGTAGAAATTATGGACTATTGTTGGGAAATTCATAATTTAAAACATATTGGGATCCATATGACTTACTTCTCTTGGATAACTATTGAATGAATTAAAGGTCTAAATTTCTGATGATAAGTCTCCTTACATGTGATAGAGATTAAGACCTTATGGGTATGTAAATATGACAATACATGAAACTTAGTTGTGATCTTAATTCTAATAATTGGGGCTTGAACTCGATATTTATTCATATAATGAATGATCCTAAGAGGTTAAACAATGTTGTGGAAACTATAATTCCAACTTATATTGAGTAGGGAGCTTATATAATTTGTTTGGGATGAAAAGATGATTTTCAGATTTAATAAAAATATGTGCAGATTGTTGATTCGTCCAGGGGAGAACCGGTTGCCTACTAAACTTAATCGGTTCAGCTTATAGGGGTCCGAGCGTAGGGTCCACCGTTGAGTCCAGTTGATTTTTAGGAGTTCAAATGAGTTGGTATAACCATGTTTGTACAATTGTAAAATTTATTAAAAATGGAAAGATAGTGATGTTAATAAAGGGAGAAAATTAATTTAACTGGTTGATAATGGTGATATTTAATTAATGGTCAGTTAATAAATTAAATGGGGATCAATTATATAAGAAGGACTATTACAAGTGGTGCCTTGGCAGTAACTATGGTTAATTTATCGGGTAAATATTAGTATAATTACTTTTACATCTGGTAATATGTATTGATATTTTGTGTATGACATACTTGGGTTCGTGAACCATTCTATCGATTGGGTTATGCGCATTGGAGACCGGAGCACACATCAGCACAGGTGGGCTAGGCGTAGTTTTAGGTCATATTTTAGGTACTACGTCGTAGTGCAACTTATAAGTGTAAAGTTTTGATGCTAGATCCTTGTGACACCGCTTGGTTTGGGCCGTGCAATGGTGAAACTACGTAGGGACCACCCCACTTGCTTGTGCTTTGTTTTGTCTATTTTGGATAGTAGACTCCTACCGACTTACCGATAAATCACGAGCGCGATACTTTAGGAAGATGCATTAGTGTTGCATATATAATGACATATATAAAATTAATTGAAATAAATGGAAGAATTCCTAGGACTAATATTGGGAACTAAAGACGCAGACCTAATACTACATAATATGAATGATAGTAGATGTTATCTCTTTATGGGTGGTATATCGCGGGTAAATTGAGGAACAATTGTTTGAAAGTGATTACATGTTGTTTTAATATGTCACTTTGTTAGATGATTAATTATGTTACATGTTGCATTACATTTTGGAATCCATATCAGGTTATGGGTGCGTATTCGAATAGTACGGTTCCTAGATGAGGGGTAAGATGTATTATTTTTTAGAGTGGCAATGGGAACACTCACTTTGAATTAACTGGACTTTTTCACCATAAAAATAAGCAAGTTAATTATTACCCACACTATAGAGCACTCCCCCAAAATTCAAATGCCCCCTAACCCTGGAGTGCCTAGGCAAGGATAACAAAACTTCTAAAACTAGTTTTACCGTTGGTTCTACTTAAGAGATTTTAGTTCTTGATTCTATCTTAACTTGTCCTTTCATTTCGATTATATCATTTTGGATTATTGTAAGGGCATAAGCCCAAAGATCATTTTATTTCAGTTGGGTTGAGTTATTTGCCTATATTGGAGTTTTATTTTAATTATTCAAACTATGGACATCGATTTAGTGATGTATAGTTAATTATTCATACGGAGTTAAATTCATTTACGTCTATTTAATTTATTTTATATGGTTTGATGCTAAGAATGGTATAGATTGGTGATAAGACCCATCTTCGGCATATTATGTCCGTTCATATTCTACGTGAGAAAATGGGGGTTATTACAGTTGGTATCAGAGGATCCAGGTTCTTGCGTCCTTAGGATTTGTGTTGCGTTAATTATGTTCTGTGGTGCGTCCTTTGATATGTAAAGCCTATGATTAGGGTTCATTATGTTGTTGCAATTTGTACTAACTCAAACCTTATTTTATTTTAGATGGGAAACAGATGGTGATGTAGAGCTGGGCGCATAGTCACACCCACTACAGATGAGGAGGTTCATCCAGAGCCACAACAGCAACCACAGGTCCCACCAGTCCCACAGTTGATTACTCCAGTATAAATCCCCAGTATTGTGACCTAGGCAGTTTCCATTACCATGGTGGCCATGCTCCAGCATTTCCCACTGCCACAGGCTCAGTAGCAGCCACCACCACTACCACAATAGGTGTCCATACCAGCCCAGGCACTGGGGTTGGTTTGGTATAGGGCTAGGGAGGCCTTTGTAAAGGACCAACCTCCAAATATCTCGGGTAGTCCATATATTCTTGCGGAAATAAGGTGGAAGAAAGATATAAAGAGACATTTATACACGGTGGAGTGCACACTAGTTGAAAATTAAATGTTAGCTTCATTTCGACTAGCGGAGCCCATGCTGCAGTGGTGGGAGTCAGTCACGTCAGCTGCAAAGAGGGATATCTTGACAATTGATAAGTTATGGGAGAGATTTGAGGGGAATGATTTTCACCAGGCTATGCATTATGAGATGAGGAGATGATTTATAGAGATTAGGAAAGATGGACGTAACATGGTTGAGTACGATGAGAATTTTTTTTCCCTTCCTTACTTTGCAAAGGAAGTTGTGAATACCGAGTAAAGGAAGATGAACAAATTCATAATGGGGCAGTTTGGCACATTAGGAAGGCTTTTTTAGGGAACCCAACATTCATCACGTATAATCAGATAGTGAACGCCTCACTTCTCCACTGTCAGGATCATAGGTCCTTTCAGAAGAACAAGGGAGATAAGTGATAGGGAGTCGAGTCGTCGAGCCAGCAGGAGAAGACAAGCAGGGGTAGCTGATCTAGGATCCAACAGTTCTAGGATACTTCATTCGCAAATCACCATAAGCGATTCAGGGGTTTCGATGATCGAAACAGGTTGGGCCGGCATGGCCATGGACAGTAGGGATAGGGTCAGTAGCACTAGGGACATTAGGGCCGAGGTTAACAGGGTCGAGGCTAGCAGGGCTGCCAGACAGAGAGGTGCTCATTTATCAGGAACTATTATGATGGTGAAGGGAATGGCCATACATCGAGGTAATCAGGCACCACAGGAGTAGGGAGGTCCAAGGGGACATCAAACACCACTAGGACAATTCCCACCATTACCATCATTGAAAATTTCTATACTAGCTGCTTTAGCACCCGTCTCCCCACCTCAAGGACAACCTCCACTACTATAATATGAACGAGTTTATCACATTTCACCCGCTGAGGGGCCAACACCAGCTCAGGCAGTTAAGGGTATGTTCCTTATCCTTGGACACGTAGGTTATATTTTATTTGACACGAGGGCATCTCTCATTTGTTAGTACAAGTTTTGCACATGATACTGGGATGATAAACGTTGCTTCTGATATCGTACTACACACAGATTAATTGATGGGTATAGGGGCACCCATATATTTGGTATGTCGGGGTATAGGATTGAGATATGGTGACTCACTTTTATAGACGACTTACTGGTGCTTGATATGCACATGTACGATGTTATCTTAGGATGGATTGGGTAGCTACATAAAGAGCATGTGTTGGCTATTATGGTAGGTCCATCATCTTCACCAAACTAGGGCAAGAGATGTACCTCGTTGTGATGATGCACCCTAGGTATGGGTCGAGGATGCACTTATACTATATCGAGGAGGACACTTCTTCATAGGTCATGGTGTCCCCATATTTGATCCCAATAGTTAGCGAGTTTTTGGATGCGTTTGGGGAGATCCCAAGGTTGCCACCTAGTCTGGAGCTAGACTTCATAATTGATTTGATTTTGGGTATGACACCCATTGTATGTACACCGTATCAGATGGCTACTCTCTAGATGAGGGATCTTTGGGATCAAATGAAGACGTTATTAGGGTAGAGATTCATTAGGAGGAGTACTTTGCCAGGGGTACTCCCGTTTCATTCGTTAAAAAGAAGGATAGATCATTGCCACTTTGTATCGACTACAGGGATTTGAACAAATTCATCATACAAAATAAATATCCATTTCCCCACTTTGGTGACTTGTTTGACCATCCGAAGGGTGTTGCATATTTATCTAAGATTGACTTGGGATCGGGTTATCATCAATTGAGAGTCTGAGAGTAGAATATCTCGAAGATGATATTTCTTACGAGATACGAGTCATATGAGTTTTTGGTTATGACTTTTGGGCTAACTAATGCACCGATAATATTTATGGATTTGATGAATCATGTGTTTTGAGACTATTTGGATTAGTTTGTCATAGTGTTTATTGATAACATTATATTTTTTTTTCTCGGACTGCGAAGGAGCACGTACAACACTTACGATTAGTCATACCGATAGTACGGGACCACCAGTTGTATGCTATGTTCGAAAAATGTTCATTTGGTTATGAGAGGTGCAATTCTTAAGCCACATTGTGTTTAAGAGGGGGATATCAATGGACCCGGGGAAGGTTTCTGACGTGAAGGAGTGGGGACAATCCACTACACCCACCAAGGTACGTAGCTTTTTGGGACTAGACGGGTACTACTGTCGAATCATTCAGGGGTTCTCCAAGATCGTTGGTCCCTAGTGAATTTGACTAGGAAGGAAGTGCCTTTTGTATCGGATGATGCGTGCCAACATGTATTTGATGAGTTGATGACTAAATTTATCATAACACCGATTATAGCACTACCTCAGTAGGGATAGACTATAAGATCTACACAGATTCATCCTTGAGGGGACTTGGAGGAGTTTTAATGTAGGAGGATAGACCGATAGATTATGTGTCACAGAAGATAAATCTTCAGGAGGGACATTACCCACCCATAACTTAGAGTTAGCAGCTGTTGTATTTGCACTGAGCGTATTGAGGCATTATTTCCTAGGGGAGAAGTTCCATCTTTTCACATATCATAAGTGCCTACAGTAGATATTCACTCAACAAGAGTTGAACATGAAACAAAGGAGGTGGCTAGAGTTTGTAAAATACTACTCGTTCGACATTCAGTACCACCCGCGAAAGACAAATGTCATAACAGATGCTTTAAGCCATAAGCCTATGTTAGAGTTAGCGTCAATTTGGTAGGCGAAGTGGAAAAAACTTTTTTTGGATGACGACTAAACCCGTGCATTCATGGATGTTTTCACCATCACACCCGAGATCATCATTCAGGTCGTGAAGGCACAGACAAAACATTGGCTTTGGAACGAGCTAATTAGATAGTTATTTACCGAGGGATCAGAGCATTATTCTATTGGATGGGATGGTGGATTGAGATTCCAGAACAAATTAGTTATCCTAGACGATGAGTATTTATGGAGAGCCGTTATGTATGAGTCTCATGTTTCACGCTTTACAATACGTTCTAGAGGGGATAAGATATACGATGAAATGAGAGATCAATATTAAAGGATCGGGATGAAGAGGGAGTGTGATACGTGTCAGCTAGAAAAGGTGGACAATCAGCGCCCTGCAGGTGTGTTACATCCTTTGGAGATCCTAATGTTAAAGTAAGAGAGCATCTCCATAGATTTCATCACTAGCTACCTACATCACATAGGGGAAACTATTCCATTTGGGTGATCGTCAACAGATTGACCAAGGCGGATCACCTTTTTTCATTTCAGAAAGATTACAGCTCAGTGTAGTACGCTAGAATTTTCCTCATAGAGATTATAAAGTTGCATGGGGTACCACTCAACATTGTGTCAAACAGGGACATGGCATTTGTGTACTATTTTTAAAGTAGCTTTCAGTAGGCTTTAGGGGAAGAGTTGAGATTGAGGATCTCATATCATACGCAGATCGAAGGGTAGATGAAGAGGGTGAACTTGATATTGGATAAAATGTTACAGATGTTCATATTAGACTTTAAGAGGAGTTGGGAGCAGTATTTTCCTTTGGTGGAGTTTGCGTACAACAGCAACTACCAGTTCCCAATTGAGATGACACCATTTGAGACGCTTTACGTGAGGCCTTTCCGTTCACCCTCATGCTAGTTGGAGGTGGGGGAGAACAAATTACTTGGGCCATATTTCATTCAAGATACCTTAGAGAAGGTAGAGATGGTTCTAGCCAGGATACGAATAGCATAGGATAGGCAAAAATAACTATGTAGATGCGGGTCGGAGACACTTAGACTTTATTGTTGGGGATCAGGTGTTGACGAAAGTATCTCACATGAAAGGCATGTTGTGTCCCCCATATGTGGGACCGTTGCATATCCTTGAGAGGATTGGACCTGTAGTGTGTCGATTGGGATTACCGGATCACCTATAGAATATGTACAATGTTTTCCACATATCTGCACTGCAAAGATTCCTTAGAGATGAGATAGCATACCATAAATTCGATATTGATGACCTAGAGCACTATCCAAACGCTACCAATGCGGAGAAACCAGTAGCCATTTTGAACCGTTGAGAGCGCCAACTTTGATCCAAGGTTGTTCATTCGGGTGCACTGGGGACACCATAGGGAGGAGGAGTCAACTTGGGAGAGGGAGGAAGGCATGCACATGAAATATCCCGAACTCTTCTAGCTAGGTACATAATCTCCTAGATTTTGAGGATGAAATCCCGTTATTGAGGGGGTGGGGGTGGGTGAGAATGTAATATCCCGTATTTTCCCTAGAATAAATAAAACTATATTTTTAGAACAAAATAAAATTTGTGGAAATTAAATTTAAAGTGGTGAATTTAATTTATAAATTTCGAATAAGTAATTTGTTACTATGACATAATCATGTGTGAATGATTTTTATGTTAATCGGTATAATTAAAAATAATTGCATGTGTAGTAGAAAACTTATAAATGATGCGTGACATGATTACAGACATAATTATGGATAAAAATAATTTTTACGCACTTAGAGAAGTTATATGGGCTTGTTTAGGCATTTTAAACCTTTAGAAATGGTCCCGAGGTATAGGTATATAAGGTGGGAAAATTTTGGGCTAGTCTAATTATGGGTTCAGGCCCATTTGGCGGTCCAAAATTGGGGAAATAATCCCAACTCGGGATTAGTAAGTTAATCAACTATATTAAAAGATTAAATAACTCCCCGGGAGTAACATCTAAGAACCCTAGACTACACCACTTAGAGAGAGGAGTCAATAACCCACAATAAGTAATTGAAGAGGGAGATTCAAGGGGAATTCAAAGAAGCGATGAACACTATTAAGGCAAGAATTTTCTTGCTTACTTTTATTTGTCTAAAATGCTTCTTAAATCATTATTATGTATTTCCATGTAGAATTATGGATATCTAGGATGCGTATTAATTAATCGACGAATTGAATCTTGTTTATGAAGGTTCGAGATTAAAAGTAAGGTAGAAAAATATAGAAATTTGGAGGGGTAGAAATTATGGACAATTGTTGGGAAATTCCTGATTTAAAACTAATTGGAATCCATAGGACTTACTGTTATTGGAGAACTATTGAATGTGTTAAAGTTCTATATTTCTGATGATAAGTCTCCTTCAGTGTGGTAAATATTAAGAACTTATGGGTATTTAAATATGAAAATACACAAAACTTAGTTGTGATCTCAATTCTAGTAATTAGGACTTGAACTCGATATTTAATCAAATAATGAATAATCCTAAGGTGTTGAACACTGTTGTGTAAACTCGAATTCAAACCTATATTGAGCAGGTAGCCTTACAGATTTTGGTTGGGATGAAAAGATTATCTTCGAATTTAATAAAAATCTGGGCAGATTGCTGATTTGTCCAGGGGAGAACCAGTTCTCCTAATAAACTGAACTGGATTAGCTTATAGGGGTCCAAGCGTGGGGTCCGCCATTGGGTCAGGGTATTTTTAGGAGTTCATACGAGTTGGTAAAGCCATATTTGGACAATCGTAGAATTTATTAAAAATGGAAAGTGGTGATGTTCATAAAGGGAGTAAATTAAATTAACTTGTTGGTTAATGGTGATTACAAGAAAAATGAGTATTAGGGATGGGAGTATTTGGGACGACCGTGTCATTTTGTCCCTTTTGATATACCATGGTGCTATGTAATTTAGGGTCATTTAATAAATTAAATGGGGATTAATTATTAAGTGAGGACTTTTACGGTAGGTTCTTGGGAGATATGGTTAATTTATGGGGTAATTATTAGGATAATTACTTTTACATATGGTAATATATATTCATATTTTGTGTGTGACATACTTGGGTTCGTGGACCGTCCTATCGGTTGGGGTACGTACGTTCGGGACTAGAGCACACGTCGTCATAGGTGGGCAAGGCGTAGTATTAGGTCATATTTTAGGTACTGCATGGCAGGGCCACTTCCAAGAGTTAAGTGTTGATGCTCGATCCTTGGGACACAACTTGGTATGGGCCATGCAATGGTGAAACTGTGTAGGGACTGTCCCACTTGCTTGTGTTTTGTTTTGTCCGCTTTGGAAAGAAAACTCTTATGGAATCATTGATAGAGCACGAACGAGACACTTTAGGTACATGCCTTAGTGTCGCATATATAATGACATATGAAATTAATTAAAATATAAGGAAGAATTCTTTGACTTATATTGTGAACTAAAGATGCACATCCAATACTACGTAGTATAAACCATAGTATATGTTATCTCTTTATGGGTGGTATATAAGGGGTAAATTGATGAACAATAATTTGAATATGATTAAATGTTTATTTCAATACATTACCTTGTTAGATGCTTAATTATATCACCTGTTGCACTGCATTTTTTCATCCATATATATATATTATGGGTGGGTATTAGAATAGTATTATTCCTAGATGAGGGGTGAGATGTATTATTTATGAGAGTGGCGATGGAAACACTAACTTTGAATTGGCTATACTTTTGCAACATAAGGTTAAGTATGTTAATTCTTGCGCACTCTAGGGAACTAACCTAAAATTCAAATGTTTCCCCCCGGTGTGCCAAGGCAAGCATATAAAGACTTTCATGAAGAACCAGTCTTACCGTTGCTTCTATTTCAGAGATTTGAGTTCTTGATTATATCTTAGGTTGTCCTTTCATTTCAGTTATTCCATTTTGGATTATTTTAAGGGCATAAGCCTGAACATCATTTCCTTTCAGTTAGGTTGAGTTATTTGCCTATGTTGGAGTTTTATTTTAATTATTCAGATTACGGATGTTGATACATTGATATGTAATTAATTATTCACTTGCAGTTAAATTCATTTATGTCTATTTAATATATTTTGTATAGTTTTATGCTAAGAATGGTATAGATTGACGATAAGGAACATCTTTGGTGTATTGTGTCAGGCCAACCTCTACACGAGAAAATGGGGGTTATTATAATTAGATGATATCTCTTTATATCGGGGGTAAATTGGAAAACAATTACTTGGGAATATTTAACTTTGTTTCAATACATTATCTTGCTAGATGCATCATTATACTACCATCAACCCTTATTTTGTATCCATATCGGGGTATGGGTATGGGATTCGAGTAGTATTGATTTTAAGTGAGGGGTGAGATATATTATTGATGAGAGTGACGATGGGAACACTGAGTTTGAATTCATTGTACTTTTTCCCATTAAAATGAGTAAGTTAATTCTTGCACACTTTAGGGTGTGACCGAAAATTCAAATGTTTTCTCCCCCCATGTGTGCCTAGGCAAGGATAGTAGGATTGTCAGGACACGAGTCTTGTCGTTTCTTCCATTCCATAGATTCCAGTTCTTGATCATATCTTAGGTTGTCTTTTCATTTAGTTTATTTCATTCTAGATTATTATAAGGGAATAAGCCCAAAGTATATTTCCTTTCATTGGGTTGAAATATTATTCCTATGTTGGGTTTTTAATTATTTATCTATTCATACTGTGGATGTTGGATTTATTTGTGTGTGGTTATTAATTTAAATTCCAGTTTAAACCAATTATGGTATACAAATAAATATTTTTGTGGTCTTGATGCTAAGAATGATATAGGTTGTGTAACAAACCCCATCTTTGACGTATCATGTCTGGCCAACCTTTACGTGAGAAAATGGGGGATGTTACATTCCTGGCCCATTTGAATGAGATTTCTAACGAGGAAAAAACATGTCCTCTCTGAAATCTCTTTAGATAGGTCATTCTAAGGTCGTTCCAATTCAAATCATACCCTTGCTTGAAGAAACTTCAAACAAGGTTCCAACGATACAAATTTTTAATTTTCTCGCCTTCTATGAAATCTCATTAGATCTTTCGTTCATTTCCATTTGAACAAGACGATCTATGTCGTTTGAACGAGATTGGTACCTCATTGTAACCACCGGGTGTGAAGTTGAAAAAATTCATTTTTATGATAGTTTTACCTTAACACCCCCCCCCCCCCCCCACCAAAAAAAAAAATCCCTTTTATATCCATATTTACACAGTTGAGGATTTAACATGACTTTTTTAACCCTTTTAGAGATATACCTTTCGAAAAAAATTCCAAGAGGGGTTTTCTTATTAATTCATGATTAAACTTTCAGAACAACAACCAATTATTTTAGATCCAAGATTCAACATATATAAATGTTTTGAGATCTATTTTTTATCACCGTTTTCATTCTCTACATTATTGGGAATTATTTCATGCGAGGATTCCATGGTCATTGGTTTACATATGGTGGACTCCGTATGCATGACAGTTATTAAGCCCTATTGGTGGAATCGGAGGCCTGGGTATATTCTTGCATGTCACTAAGAAGAGTTTGAAGGAACGAAGATCTTCAAGGCTTGCAAGGGCAGTGATTCGTTGTGTAAGTATTTGGTCGTGTCCTTTTTATAATTCCATACTTAATGGAAGTCTGATGTTTTTCCCATTTGAGTTTTCTCGTACATTCAGTGTAGTGGTTGTTTATTTTATCTTACAATTCACACCTAGATGAATTCTTAGGTTAAAAAGATAAAATTGGCTTAATCCCAAAATTATTTTATTTGGTGTTCAATTAATTTCGGAAATTTTCTTCATTTTAATTGAATTTTGAATTTTTTTGTTTAAGTAAAAAATAATTTCAAAAATAGTTTTCTTTTTAAAATTTGGTTTGTGTAAATTTCTGAACCATCCCATCCAAATAAGGTCGCCTCACATTCTGAGATTAGTATCAAATTAGGTACACTAGACTATCGTGGCTTGAATATGGAAAATTTATCATTTTCAAGGTTTTCAATTTTTGATTGTTCTACTACGCGTACTTGAAAGCACGTATGAGGTCGACACTTAAGTCATTAGATGAGTAGTGGGTTTGGCAAGCAATTATTGGAGGGAGGGCCCTACCAATGTGTTTAGTAGGTAAGTTAGTTCTCCTAAACCCATGGAAATATGGTGTGGGGGTGAGCATGGGTTAGCAAATTACAATTCACATGGTTTAACTGCTCTTTTTAGTGCCGTCACACCGGAGGAGTTCTGTTGTATTATGCCATTTGAAACATCTAAATAGGCTTGGTACATACTCCATCTTACCTATGAACGTACAAGTGCTATTAAGCCTTCCGAATTCCAAAATCTCACCACTTAGTTTGAAACCATTAAAATGGATGAGAGTGAATCTTTCGATTAGTAAACTCGTCCGTTAGCATGGGATAGAAAATACCTGAGGTCATTATGAAAATTTTAAGGTGATAACCTCACATATTTTGTCCTAAATAATGGTGTTAAACTCTTTAGGCACTTTAGAATCTACAAAACTCGAAGAACTTTTTAGTGATCTTCAAACCTAGGAACTCTACATGTTTAGCTCTCAAAAGCCTATGAAGGATAAAAGCATTGTTATGAAAGGAAAAAAGGAGGAAACACGAGTCTGGGATGATGAGTTTGACGATGATGAGTTTGACATCAATTCCGATGATATGGATTTGTTTGATAAGAAGCTCAGAAAATTTATTAAGTTTAGTAAAGAGAAATTTAAAAATGATTATAACAAATTTGAGAAGTCTAAATATAATAAGGCCAATAATTTCACTAAGAACCATAATGATAATCTTAAGACGAATGATTCGAATAGGTGCTATGTATGTGAGGGTTATGGACGTAGGTCATCTAAGTGTACTACTAAACTAAGGAAGGAAGGCAAGAAACCTATCATATAATGTCACCCTTAGTGATAGTGAACCAAGAGAGGTACTTAATTCCCCCATTAAGCGTAACTTCACCGCGTTCATGGCTAGTCATGTAGGTTTTGATGAGAAATCTTACCATGATGATAGTTCTTTACATGACACTTCTAAGGCCATTATTTATGAATCCCAAGTATTTGATGGTAGAGAAAGTTGAGAATGAGAATGTAGAAGACAAGGAGGAATAAGTGATCTTCGAGTTACCTTTCATGAGTTGTATGAGGAATCATTGAAATTGAAAAGGAAAATTTGATATTGGAAGCTATGATGAACGAACATGCTGTTGTAAATGATGAGAGCATTTTAGTTAAAGATTTTAGGGCACGTGAGAGGACTCTTCAAGAGAAGATAAAGTATTTTGAAGGAGAGAGACATAATCTTTGAGGTTTAATGGAGGGTATAAATAAAGAGATTCTTAAGTTCGAGGAGTCTAGGGGTTTAGTTGAGCCAAGGATAGTGGATTTTAAAGAGAGATTGAGAGACTCAAGTCGTGTAAAATTTGATTTGGGGTCTAGATTCGAAAAATATGATAATATGTTAGACACCGTCCAAATAAAAAATGACAAGTGTGGTAATGGATTTAATACTACAAATGCATTTGCTAATAAAGACAAAACCATAATTTTAAGACAGTCAACCGTTGATAAAAATGTTAAAAGAGGTCAAACCTTAGGTAATATTCCACATGTCTTTACTTGAACACATTGTCACAAGAATGGTCACCTTAGGCATTTTTGTTTTGATCTTAAAAATAATTTTAAGAATTTCAAAGGATGAGTCACCAAGGTTTACAAAGCTTGATAACATCACGTTTCACCTATGTGGGCTAGAAAATCTAATTGAGAGGCTTTACATGATAGACTTCTTGATTCTCGAATGCATTCACTTAATATATTCCATGCTAAATCAAGTTCTTGAGTGTGTTTGCATAATTACATTCACTAACTTCTGTACTTCATGATATATATGTTTGCTAGTTATATGTGTTTTGAGTCTTTTTTTTTTTTATTTGTTGAGTTTTATTTAAAAATACACAAAGATTTTGTTTGTATTTTGGGTTGCCTTTATTTTCAAATTTATTTTACAAATTTAAAAAAAATAAAAAATATTTCATTTATCTATATGTACTTTAGTTTTACACAATTTGTGTGACATATCCTTGTATTTTAATCCTATACCATTCTACGTATCCATGTGGCTAGAGATTTTGGTTATAAATTTTAATGCTTAAATTTTTTTATATCATGCTTGCATGGAGTAGTTTGACTTTCATTTGCTTAATGGATTCTTTTTTGTATATGTTTCCTCACACACATGCATGAGCTCTTTTGAACATTAACTTCACATGTTATATTTAAGCTAAGTGAGATGTTCTCCCATCAATCTTGTCATCTATATATCTTTAGACTATAGGGGATTTGTGCATGTAAGAACCATTTCTCTTAAGTTTATCGTTCATTGAAAAATGTTAATGTGCACGAGAAAGGGCTACGATGGGTGCAAATCTCCGTTGCAGGAAAGTCACCATTGCCAAGACCCGAAAAATTAAGAGACAAAATAAAAGAACAAATTTCTAAGGCCATGTTTTAATAAAAAATTTCAAAATTGATGTCTTCAAAAGATTAGAGATAAAAAATGATAAATGTTAAATTTTGTGGGTGTTTTATTTGAAGATCAATGGGTTTTCATAATTAATCCAACTTATACTTACATGTCATGACGTTATTGATTTGTAGAATAATCAAAATTCTAGTCTTCAGTACATTATGTCTGTTTGTTCTTTGAGATCATTTTCTCTTGTCATGTGAGGCTAAATCTAAGTTTGATAAAGTTTTGCAATAAAATATAACTCCGTAAACATGTGTAAGTAATGGGGTAATAATTCTTTTGTATCTGGTTCACAACACTTCACTTCGCTTACCACATGTTTATATAGACGCATTTATGCCATAGGAGTTATAACACCTCGTATTTGCGAGTATCTATAATTTAATTAATTTGGGTATATTTTTTAATTACCCATGTGCCGTAATTTAATGAAATTAATTATTATGTGTGAACAAATTATTATGTGATTATTTAAAATATTAAATAGGAGAGATAATGATTACTTTTTATGCAAAATAATTACTGAGTTATTAGTAAATGATTGCTTCACATCATAGCGAGTGAAATATGTGTCATTAGATTTATCTGACTGAGAGTTGCGTGTAGACTAAATTAAGGTCGAGGTAGGATAATTGTTTAGAGTGACTCAGATGATTATTTCAATGTCATGAATGACTCCAGAAGGGTCGAATAGTCAAAATAGTATCCCCGGGGGTGTTGATTGGGTCTCTGCGCAATTTTAAATTATACCTACACTGTATGACGAAATTTTAGTCATTTAATAACTAATGGTTAAGAGAACTTCGAATTTTTAATATCTTTATCAACATATAAATAGTAGAGGATAAGGTGTAGAGGTTAAAAATCTCAGAGAAGAAATTGGGGAAGAAGATAAATAATTTGTGAAGACGAAGATAGAGTTTTTGAGAAATTAGATTGTGATCCTGCACGATTATCAACCTTGGAGTGAGGATTGGAAAAGAAGGCACACCATCCAACATAAAAACCACGAAATCAGATCATCTAACACAAGGAAATTATTTATTTACAATTGCTTTTGAAGTTATAATGCTCATGTTGTTAGGGTTTTGAAATATATTGATTAAAGTCGTGTTCAGGTAATAAAAGAATAATTAAAATACAGGTTAAGAATTGCATGTAGTTTGATCTAACAGCTGTAGAGGATAAGAAATCAGAGGATATGTGATGATCACCTTGAGTTGAATCTGCGTTTTTGATGAAATATGGTTGAGTAACACAAACCTAAGGTTTTTGACAAAAAAACTTAATGTGATCTATAATTGGGTGGGAATCATGATGTTTTCATGTTTTGTTTACGTTAGAATCAATCATAATACATGTATGCGGTGTTTGGGAATGTTGAATGTAAATTTGATAAAGAATCATGAAGGGGAGAATGAGAAAAATGGTGAACAACTACCAACGGATTGAGGAAGAACATGATCTGCGTAAGTTTGAATCTATTCGGTCCAGAGGTGAATCAATTTATCCTCCTAGCAAATTGATTCGATTTCTCAAAAAATTTGAAGCTTCCCTTTTTAAACCTAGAACTCATGTAATGCTGTCGGGGAAACTTTTAGAACTTTATTAAAATGTAATGAGAGAATTGTTATATTATAAAAGGCATATGATTGGATTATGACTTAGTCTTAATGGGAGGATTGAGGTGAGAATTAATATACTTAAATCGAGGCGAAATCAATTCGAGGGCTGGAGAATGAGTTACGGGGAATGTAAGTGAATTTATGTAATAGAAAAGTAGTGTATGATAGAGCCAACTACTGAGTTTTATTTAAGGTAACTAGAACCCTTAGAGTAGAGAGTAATACTTGGACTAACACGATAGTGAGAACAATCGTAATTTTATGATACGGTGAGTATTCGAGAGAAAAATATCATGTACGAAGTATGATAATTAGGTCGTGTTTATACATACTGATTTAATGTATTTATATGTTGTGTGTGTACCAATTATATGATTGATGTTAAACATGAACATACCTACGCTGCCTGCTATCATGGAGGTTCCCACGTAGTGGGAGATCCCACCTCACGGATTCTAGGTAGGTTTGGATTTGTTCCCCATGACATAGAACTTAGGGAGGCTCACTATGCGTCGTGTATTAGTGAGACTGATAGGTCATTTGGGTATGTTAGGTATGTGAGTATCCCAAAGGCTTAGAACAATGTTTGCCTCCATTGCTTGTTATTTGATCTTTGAGTTTGAGGAGATATACCGTACCAATAATCATAATTTTAGTACGAGAGGTACATGGACTGATAGAAGAGTATCCTTACTTTCATGATGGTCCTTTTGAGAGACACCGTAATTATATATATTTGTGAGATAAATATATATAATCGTTTGAATCATTCTAGTTACGTGTAATAGTAGACAGATTGATAGAAAGTATATAACTAATGAATTAAGTAGTGCAACTTAATTAAATGATTAAATGATGAAGGATGGAAAATGTTATTTATGATATTAATAACATACGAGAGATGTTTATTCGGATAGCGTACTGTATAGGCGGTACGGGGACTTATTTGGGTCGATAGTTCAGATAGATACTTACATCTAATTAGCTTGGGTAGTATGTCTAGGTGGGCTAAGTTGAAAACGTTAGGCGTGCATAATAGCTGAGAGGTGAGAAAATGCAAGAGAGTGTATGTGAACCTACCATGTGTAATCAATAATTGATTTTTAAATTTTGATAAATAGTTGCTAAATGTTTTCAAAATATTTTGGGTTCTAACGCTTGCTCTAAATATTCTCCAAATTGTTTTAGCTGTCTAACCATAGGGACGCCAAACTTGGCGATCTATTCCAGTGACAATTAGTTTCAGCATTATGAAGGTTTGCAGGGCTTGATTAAAAGCTTCCTTTTTTCATCTTTTGTCTAGGATTACATTTCAGTATCTCAGTTGGGCATGTTGCCCCATTTAGACTTCATTTATTCAGTTCAAACATAAGTTGGGATTTATTTACTATATGTTGGACTTATTAGTTGGTTTTGAATTTTGTAGCCGGTGGTTTATTTGGCAAGGTATTTATTCATTTATTTATTTCTTGTGATGGTTTAGACTATATTAATTGTGTAAATGTTTCAATTTAGCTTTACCACTTTTATCAATAATTTTTTAATGAAAAACAAAATTTTGGCACCGGCTTAATTAACTAATAGGTGGTCAGTAAATAATATAATTTTCAACAGTGATGTTGCTAATGAACCAAATGAGAAACCTCTTTTAATTTAATAAAAGATTTATTACCCGTATTTAATTAGGTGGGGTGCCACAGATGGTGTCAGAGCATGAGGTTCTAGTGTCAATAGGATTTGTGCAGCTTATTTCGATTTCAACATAGCATTCTTTGATGTAGAGCTCGATTATATAATTTTTGTGTTCTCATTTGTATGCATGTTTACATTTTCCTGCTATTAGGTATACTTGATACGAATCATATGCGAGTTCGATTGGGTTTCGTACACCGAACAATATAGAGCGACCAATAAGTGTCGTTAGAAGGACTGTAAGAGGAGAGGCTCAGCAGAAGCCATAGAGTTTTCTGGGAATGGTGAATGTGATAGGACACCCTGATTATTGTTTAGGCGGATGAAGATTGGATAATTAATAGGGAGTAATATTTTCCCAAAGCACCATCGTAGAGAACGGTGGTGGAAATTCAAACTCTTCCAACGTGGTCGACAAAGGGGGAAGTCGGAGGTATCCATTCAAATATTCATCTTTAAGGGTTTAGGTAAGGTAGTAAGTGTGATGTGCCAATGGAAGGTGACAATCCAAACGAAATTGCATATGGTGGAGTGCAATGGCACCAAGAATTTAAATTTTGGTTTAAAATTTTTGCTCATAGGGGAAGTGTTGCCATGGTGAGAGACACTCCCCACATATAAGGAAGTAGATACGGTATTAATCGAGAATTTTTGGGTGCGATTTGATCGTAAGTTCTTTCATATGCTGTTCTGACATAGACGCGGATGAAATTTCTGGATTTATCACAGGAGGGGAGAACATAGGCCGATTGTGATGACGAATTTATTTGTTGAAGTGAATTTTGTATTCGCGGAGGAAAGTAGGAAGGAGGACAAAGATTCTTAAAGGTGATAATGGACTCATGAGTAGAAGTCACGAGTACTTATGGGAAATCAGTCTTGGAGGACTTATGAACATGGCGCCAATGAAGTACTTTTACAATGTTTATATCAACACTTCTATGAGAAGGGAGCCAAGAGAGTTAGAGAGCCTAACAAGAAGGTCAAGACTGGGCGTAATTAGTGAGGTGTGAAGGAAGGATACCCAATACGGGACCCATTTAAATGATCTAGATCAATGAAATTTCTATCAAGTGACGATCGATTCAGTTAAGGCTGTCAAGGCCAGTGGTGTTTTCCACAGGGCCAACAAAGCCGAAGGAAGAATGAGGGTAGTAATCGAGGTCAACACTACTAGGTTCGAGAAAAGGACAACCCCGATATGTCCAGTGGATTCAGAGACCAGGGAACAACACAGAGAGGTGTCATATATGTGAACAGTAGGACTACATGTGTGGATCTTATGTGCAGTGAGTTACGGGATAGGAACGGGATGCCTAGTAAGGGCAACATTTTTATGACGTTTTTGGTTCGGTTGGAATGGGAGCATTATGTCTAGGTACCATTTGAATTGCCAATGCTATTGGTAACTGAAAGTATGATATTTATCCCAGGGTGAATGGGGTTACTTTATGTGACATGAGCGAGTCATAGTATTTTTTTAGCACTAGGTTCGCACGTGAGACGGGTTTAGTGCGTGTATCTTAGTGTTATTATTATTTGTATATATTTTCCATTGAGTGGTGGGGCTCCTTTTCGTTCCATCAATAGAGGAGCGGGTTGGGACACTGAGAAAATCAATTTTAGTGGGTTAATGTGACACCACGTGTAAGGACATAAATTTCCAATTGAGTCCCTGTATTGTTTTGACTTAATTTCGTGAACAAATCTGTGTTTGTTATATGTCATAGGGAGATTTTTATTTTGTCACGATCCCACTTAGGCTATGACGTATTGAAGAAAATTGAAGACGTTGAGGCAAAGCTTCAAAGAATTAATCATGCCGAAGTTTAATTGGTGCAAGTTTACTCGTCTTCAAAGGTTTTTCATTTCGAGACCACTCAGGTATGAATGTGTATAATTAATGGTACTCGGAATTGTTTTTATAAAAGATAAGGATGTATTTTTATAAATAAAAATATTTTAAAATGTTTTAAAAGTGTTTTATAAGGTTTACACTACGTTTTATTCTGATATACTCGAAATAGAGTTTGACTTGTTTGGATCTCCTTTAAAAGAGATGTTTTGAACTAAAAGTAAAAAAGTCAAATTGCCACATCATCTCGCTCAAACGACATAGGGATCTCGCTCGAATGAGATGCCTAAGTCGCGCGAATGACATGGCCTTATCGTTGAAACGACACATTTTTTAAGGCGGCGCTTAATTATTATTTAAAGCGTGTTTCTATCAGAGTTTCGCAAGTGTGCATTCTGGAAAACCGTATACGAACTAAAAATTTGTTTGCACATATTTTCTAAGGTTTACAAATCATAAACACATCCTTAGAGTTTGTAAAGATCCGAGATATCATTCTTATATGCTAACGTGATCTTGTGGCACCAAAGAAGTTTGTTCTATCATTTAACATCAAAGGGTTTTGCGATGAATAAAAGAGAATGACTTCTTGTTCGACATCGTAGACAAATCAAAGCCGTTCAGTGGACACCGAGACATACGTGGACGCGTATGTTGTGGACATGTATCGTGGAAGGACTTTCTGCATCGGCACTGTGATAGGAGTGGTTGAAGATCAGAAGAGCGTCAAGACCCGTGGGGATCGAGTCGTTGAGTGAGTCTTTATCTTTTCATTGTAAATCCACATTCATAGTGATTGTCTGGCTTGGGCCGTCCGGGGTTGTTTTCCTGTTTTGAGTTTTTCTCTTGTACATCCGTCGCTGTGAGTATTCTTTACTTTAATCACTAGATGCATGTTTAGGATTAATCAAGATAAAATTTGTTTAATGTAAGAATTAGGTTTTCACAACTTGGTTTGGTGCATAATTAAAAGTTGGATAATTTTCGAAAAAAATTGGTTTTGTTTAAAACACACATATTGGGCACTGTTCAAATTGGTATCAGAGCTAGAAAACATGTTTTATTTGTTTTGTGATCCCGTGTGTTTGTTTATCTCTCCTGTGTTTGTTTTCTCTCGATGGATTCTCTAAGCTTTGGCGATTTACATCGTTTGAATTTGAAGTTTGCAAAACGTATTGAAGTTTTGGAGAAAGAAAATTAAAATTTCAAAAATAGGATAGAATATATGCAAAATTTTCAAATTCAAAGAGATATTTGTCGTGAGTACTTTAGTTCCTTGTTTAAAAATTTTAATATATTAAAATTGGGCAAATAGGAGTGTGATGATAGATTCCTCGTTTTAGAAAAAGAGTTGGAGGATTTAAAAAATTCTACATTTCATGCCGTTGCGGAAAATAATTCAATTAATGATTTTGTGGCACGAGAAAAGGCTCTTAGGGATAAGTTTGGTCACATTGAGGGAGAGCGAGATAACCTTATAGGGGTAATTGAAAATTTAAACAAGGAGTCCCTAAAGTTTGAGGAGTCTAATCTTTTACTTGAGTCGAATGTTTTGAAGTTGAAAAATGATTTAAATAACTCGAGTAGTGTTGGTGGCGGCTTATCTTGTTCTAGTGGTTCGAATGTTAATGCCAAAACCATAGTTTGTTTTAGAGTGTCAACCACATCCGAGGGTATTATAAAAGATCAACCTAAAGGTCCCGTTCCTCGTCGTGTTTTCAAATGTTCGCATTATGGTAGGAAAGGTCACCTTAGGAGTTTTTGTTTTGATCTAAGAAAAGACCCTAGGAAGATTAAACGTAGTGTCCCATTGGTTCCCAAAACCCGTTTTGTTAGGTATACACCTGTTTGGGTTAGGAAATCCGTTCTGGAGATGCTAAATGCTTCGTTGGTTGATTCTCACATGCATGCACATGATTCATCTCTTGCTATTTCTTATGGATAGTAGATTGAATTATTCATCATACGCTAGCCCTTGCATCATGTTTATAATTTGCTAGTGTTATGACATGTTTATCTCTTTGTATTTTATTTTTCGCTTGTTTGAGTCATACTTGAAAAATACAAAAAGATTTTGTTTTTTTGAGAAAAATTTTGAAAAGCCAAAAAGACTTTTGGTTTTTGTTATTGAGTTTACATGTTTGATGTGGCATATTGGTGTGCTTGGACCCCCCATCATTTCATTATCCATGTGGCTAGGACATTTGTTTATTATTATTGATGCTTAGAATGATCTTAACCATTGTTTATATGGGGTTGTTTAAAATTTGATGAGCATTTTGATTCGACTTTGTATATATGCCAACATTGCACACATGCACGAGTTTATATGGATGTTTGACTTCTCTTGAATATTTGAATTTCGTGAGGCGTTCTTACCTCAATTTTGTAATCTATGCTTAAGTAGACTTAAGGATAAGTGTGTATGTGAGAACCGTTTAGCTTTAGGATTTGAATTGAAAAAATTATGAGTGATTCACGGGAATGGGATGCGAGAGTTCAAAATTAACTCGTCATGAAAGACACCGTTTAAAAGAGCCCAAAAGAAAATACAATATGCTAAGAAAAGGGACAAATTAGTTTAGTTCATTCCAAAGAAAATATGATATTATTGAGGGAGTTTGGATGGATTAAAAATTCAAACGGGTTTGCACAACTAATCCTAATGTTGAAACATTACAATTTGACGGTATTGTTTGTAGAATCGTCAAAATTATGGATTTGTGTACATGTAGTATGTTTAGTTCATTAAACTCACACTTTAATTATCTTATGGTAATGATAAAATTTGATGATATATTTCTATCAATTAGAGCTTCTTGTTCATTTCAATGTTTTGAAATTGTGACTCATTTGTTGTAGTTTCACGCCTATTCATTCCATGTTCATGTTTGAGCGCATCGGTACTATATTTGCACGTAACTCGCATTTTTAGTTTTTATGAGTTTTTACATTTTGTTTTAAAGCCTACTGCTTTAACACTGCTTTGTTTCTGTCAGGCCCTTCCTGGAATTTTTTTATGGAATTTTTTTCACTGGGAAATGTTATATAATATTTCTGGGACTCTGAGAAATTTTAGTAGGTCGCGCGAAGTCGTTCAAACAACTCATCCAAGTCGCGCGAACGACTGCTCTACTTCATTCGAGCGATATCCTCAACTCGTTTGAGAGATGTCCCTGGCTCATTCGAACGACAAGCTATTTTGTGGAATTTGATTGGTTTGTAGTCCTCTGGGTTAAATTGGTATATTTTTTGTACTGCTGAAAGTTTTTTTCTAAATTGCTTGGTTTATATGCAGGATTTATTGGTTCTAAATTGATTTTTTTTCATATAGTCCGTTTATCACACCTGATTAAATTGATACATTCTTTGTGTGATTCGTTTGTTTACTAGCTACTGATTTGTCATTTCTTGATCATATTTAGTTTTTTTTTAGGACTATCTAGCATCTTCACATTGATTCATATTGGTTTATATTCTCATGCTAGATATTTCAAAATTGGGTTTTCTTTTCACCGATTTATCTTTCGAGATAAAAAGGTGGAGATATATATGTGATGTCGGGGGACATTTGAGCATGTTTTGGTTTACATATGTTTACAAATTGGTATCCCAAATTGGTAGTACACATTGGTATCATTTTGTATCATTTTGTTGATTGGTATAAGTAGCTCAAATTGTTTATCAAATGACTTTTAAGATTTTAGCCATATTGCTTATTCATATTGGTATCTATTATCATTTGGTATCATTTGAATATATATATTGGTTTCATTTGTTCCTCCATACTTCACTTGGGTATTTATTTGTTTGTTTCATGTATGTAAGTATGCTTCAGCAATTCAAGATTTCAAGTCTACATCACATTCAAACAGTTCATGCTTGGCAGTGCTACATATTCTAGTCCGTGTCCTGTATTTTTGATTTTGGGTTTATGGAATGGGATTTAGGAATCATACGGCTTGACGAACTGCTTTAGGCATTTCACTGGTTTAGTTTTGTCCCGAAATAGTCAAAGGGGGAGATTTGTAAGGACATAAATTTCCAATTGAGTCACTGTATTGCTTTGAGTTAATTCCGTGAACAAAACTCTTTTTGTAATAAGTCATAAGGAGATTTTTATTTTGTCACGATCCCACTTGGTCTATGACGTATTGAAGAAAATTGAATACGTTGCGACAAAAATTCAAAGAATTAATCATGCCGAAGTTTAATTAGTGCAAGTTTACTCGTCTTCAAACGTTTTTCATTCCGAGATCACTCAGGTATGAATGTGTATAATTCATGGTGCTCGGAATTATTTTTATAAAAGATAAAGATGTATTTTTATAAATAAAAATATTTTAAAATGTTTTAAAAGGTTTACACTATGTTTTACTCTAATATACTCGAAATAGAGTTTGACTTATTTGGATCTCCTTTATAAGAGACGTTTTGAACTAAAAGTTAAAATGTAAAACTGCCACGTTAGCTTCTTCAAATGACATAGGGATCTCGCTCGAACAAGATGCCTAAGTCGGGCGAACGACATGGCCTTGTCATTCGAATGACACATTTTACGAGGTGGCACTCAATTGTTATTCAAAGCGTGTTTCTATTAGAGTTTCATAAGTGTGCATTCTGAAAATAGTATACGAACCAGAAACTTGTTTGCACATAGTTTCTAAGGTTTACAAAGCATAAACACATCCTTAGAGTTTGCAAAGATCCGAGAAATCATTCTTATACGCTTACTTGATCTTTCGAAACCAAAAAAGTTTGTTATATCATTGAACGTCAAATGGTTTTGTGATGAAGAAAAGAGAAGGACTTCTTGTTCGACATCGTAGACGAATCAAAGCCATTCAGTGGACATCGAGACATGCATGGACGCGTGTGTTGTGGACAGGTATCATGGAAGAAGGACTTTCTGCGTGGGCACTGTGAGAGGAGTGGTTGAAGATCAGAAGAGCGTCAAGACCCGTGGGGATGAAGTTATTGAGTGAGTCTTTGTCTGTTCATTGTAAATCCACATTCATTGTGATTGTCTGGCTTGGGTCGTCCGAGGTTGTTTTGATATTTTGGGGTATTTCCTCGTACATCCAGCGTTGTGAGTATTATTTACTTTATTTTACTTAATTTAATCACTAGATGCATGTTTAGGATTAATCAAGATAAAATTGGTTTAAAGTAAGAATTGGGTTTTCACAATATGGTTTGGTGCATAATTAAAAGTTGGATAATTTTCGAAGAAAATTGGTTTTGTTTAAAACACACATATTGGGCACTCTTCACTACGCCTACTAAAATATCGGGCGACAAACCTGTGATCAAAATAAAATGTTGGTCTCATATCTCTCATTCGTAGCATCACTATCGAAAACTTTTTAAAATTACTGACCACCTAGTAATTTAATTAGACTTGTGCCAAATTGATTACAGGCTGTTCATCAAAGGATACTCAAAGATTGCGGGCCCTTTGACGAATCTGACTCGAAAAGGGGTACCTTTCACTTGGAGTGATCATTATCAATTAGATTTCGATGAGCTAAAGGACAAGTTGACATATGCACCCGTACTTGCGTTGCCGAAGGGAGGATTAGAGTATCGAGTTTACAGTGACGCATCCTTCCAGGGACTTGAGGGTGTTCTTCAACAGGAGGAAAGGGCTGTAGTTTATGCATCCAGAAAGATAAAACCCCACGAGAGGAATTACCCCACTCATGACCTGGAGCTAGTAGTGGTCATTTTTTCTTTGAGGATATGGAGACATTATCTTTTGGGAGAGCAGTTCACATTATTCACGGATCACAAATCACTTCAGCATCTATTCGCACAGAAGGATCAGAATATGAGGCAGAGGCGATGGCTAGAATTCGTGAAGGACTACCAGTTTGATATTCAGTATCATCCTGGTAAGGCTAATGTGATAACAGATGCATTGAGCCTAAGACCGACTAGAGAAATATCAGAAGTCTAAAAAGCGAAGTGGATAGAGCTTTGATGTGAGGATGATGTAGCCAAGGGTTGCATGTTAGCATTATCCATCACACCTGAGATCATTATGCGAGTTTTGAGGGCTCAAGCAGAAGATCAGATCTGTTGGGATAGGGTGAGCCAGTTGCTAGCTGAGGGAGCAGAGGGTTACTCGGTCAGCTCGGAGGGAGGCTTAGGCCTTAATGGGAGGTTAATTGTGCTAGAGGATGAGGAGTTAAGGCACGCTGTTATGATAAAGTCCCATGGGTCAAGATTCTCGGTACATCCCGGTGGGAAAAAGATGTACCAGGATATGAGGAGGCAGTATTGGTGGACAGGAATGAAACGAGACATAGTAGAGTTTGTTTTGAAATGTACCACGTGTCAGCTTGTGAAAGTTGACCATTAGAGACCATCAGGGATGCTACAGCCGCTGGAGATTCCCGTGTGGAAGTGGGAGAACATCTCCATGGACTTCATTACAGGGTTACCTGCATCGCAAAGGGGTTACGATTCCATATGGTTCATTGTGGATCGATTGGCCAAAGTTCCCACTTTCTGCCAGTTCGCACATACTTTGAGACGTTGCGATATACGCATCTATTCATAGCCGAGACTGTTAAGCTGCACGGGGTACCGGTTAATATTATGTCTAACAGAGACAAGATCTTCGTGGCCCACTTTTGGCAGAGCTTTCAGGAGGCCATGGGCACAAAGTTACGTTTGAGTACAACCTATCACCCACAGACTGACGGGCAGACTGAGAGAGTCAATCAGATGCTGGAAGATATGCTCAGAATGTGCATATTAGACTTTGGGGGAGGTTGGGAGAAATATCTTCCTTTGGTAGAGTTCGCGTATAATAACTCTTACCAATTCGCGATCAGTATGGTACCATTAGAGGCACTATACGAGAGACCTTGTCGTTCACCCGCTTGTTGGTTAGAGGTGAGGGACAACAAACTATTGGGGCCGGAGATTGTTCAGGAGACGTCTGCCAAGATAAAGTTGATTCGAGGGAGGATTCAGATAGCTCAGGATAGGCCAAATAGTTACACTGATGCTTCACGGAGACATGTGGAGTTAGAGGTTGGGGACCAGGTATTGGTCCGGGTGTCCCCTATGGCGTGATGAGGCTCGGAAAGAAGGGTAAGTTAGCATCGAGGTACGTGGGACCTTTCCCTATTATCGATAGGGTGGGACCAGTAGCTTACTGAATGGGATTGCCAGAGCACCTTCAGCGGATACATGACGTGTTCCATGTGGCATCGCTGAAGAAATATCGCATGAGCAAGAGGGCTTTCTGGCACATTCCACTCGAGGAAATTGATTTACAACTAGACATATCATATGAGGAGAGACCGGTGGCTATTCTGGACCGTAGTGAGCGGAAGGTTACGATCCAAGGTTGTTCCACTACGTAGAGTACAGTGGGGTCATCACAACGTTGACGAGTCTACTTGGGAGGGGGGGGGGAGGATATGCGAGAACAACATCCAGAGATTTTCACCATAGGTATGACCTAATTTTGGGGACGAAATTCCTTTGTAAGGGGGGAGTTTGTAACACCCCTTATTTTCATGCATTTAATATTTAATTAAATTGGGAATTCAAAATTACTTGCGTATCGTAATTTTAATTGAATTAATTATGGTAATTTATATTTAAATATTAATCGGGGAGTGAATGGTTAATATTTAGGAAAATTTATTTACTAAGTGAATAGTAATAATGTATTTACGTCATTTCGAGTATTAATGACGGGATATGTATTTATTTCAGCCGGGAGTCGGTATAGACTAATTTGGGTGTGAAATAAGAATTTTTATAAATTAATTCGAATGATAATTCTGAGTGTACGATTGAGTCTGGATGGGCCGAGATAGTCAGAAAAGTGTACCCGGGGGTAGTAAACGGGTCACGAGACGTTTTTAGACATAGCCGGGCCCACACGGGGGTATTTGGGTCACTAGGGCTTGGCCCATTGGGCAAAAAAGGGATTAAGCCTAATTTTACAATTATAAGAAATAAGGGAATGGCTGAATTGAGTTTAGAAAAGACTTAGTGGTTTAGGAAACCCTAATAGTAGTCAAAGGCAAAGTTGGGGATCACACGAGAGCCAAAAAGAGTCATCTTCAACCTTGGGCATTCACAACTCCAAAATCAGACTCTACGAACCCTAAGGCAAGTGGTTAACTTGCTGTAGAATTTAAAGTGTATTTCGATTCATATTCTTTTGATGTGGGTAATCAAAGAAATTCATTTTGGGATTTAAAGGGGATACACATGGGGTTTTGTAAACCATGGATCTAATTTCTAAATTGAGTAGAAATTCGTATACAATCTGAGTTTTGTATTTGTATCTGGTAAGATGTGTAAACCCGGATGAATTAGAAACGAATTCGTATTATGAAATTGATGTTTAATTTGGTTAATGATTAAATTGGATTTTACCCCAAATTCGTGGAAACAGTAGAGAAAGCAAAATAATTGATGTTTTTGGACTTTAGGGATGTTCCATATAAGGTGTTTGACGTTTATTATCGATGGGAAAACTTAGTTTTCAGTGTAGAATAAGCTAGGGTTTGGAGGTGTGCGTCCATGGCTGAAACAGCCAGCTCAGGGAAGACGAGGACCTGATCGATCGATCGATTGATCGAAGGTGGACCATTGATCAATCGATGGTCCGAAAACTTTGACAGTTCGCCCAGTTTTTATTATATAGGGAAATTAAATAAAAAAAATTCTTCCATGCCTTAATTTTTGAGTAATTAATACTTGGGTTTAAATCTAATTAATTGTGAATAAAAATTAATTAGGATTTGAGGGCGACTTGGTGTGACATCATGATTAAAATCAAGTGGGATTTGGAGGAAATTAGGTGTGACACACTAAGGTTAAATTTTGGAAACTTTATTTCAAAATTATTTAAATACGGATTGAGTGGAGAAGTCCGGGAATAATGGTTGAGAGATACCGAGATGTAAATTTATTTAGGTGAAGGCTAAATAATTTAGAGTCGGGGATTTAGACTCGGGTGATGTTTTTATTTCGGGAACGAGAGTAAGTCCGACTATATTGGTTGGGGCGATACCAAAAGAAATTACTGTGCAAATTAATTAATAATTAGAGTTGGACCATAAACTCATAATAAAATGGTAGTCTTGTGTTATGGACTTTGTATATGGTGTAGCCGAGATGTTTTATATTTATATATATACAGTATGTGATAGTATATATATGGTGTGTGAATTAATATCAGTGGATAGATATTATTATTATATACGCTAGTGCTATAGGGGGAGGTTGCGCGTAGTGGATGAATCCCCTAGCTTGAGTTGTAGGGCGAGTATAATCCCAGGTCATAGCGTCCGTTATATGGTTGAGGGGCATCTCACTTTCAGGGAAGGAATATGACCGCCTCCAACAAGTATGTAATAACCAAGTTAGTGAGCAATTCTAACTTGGGGGTAACTAGGTTATGTGAATATACCTAGTGGGATAACACTTTAGAGGATTTATGCCCGGTGAGACTTTACTCGGGGGAATACTATTATTAAATGATATTTCAATATGTTTGTGAATACTGTAATATGATTAAGTATATAATTAGGTAAATAATTATATACGGGCTAATTAATACAAAGCATGAGTTGTATTATATGTATAACAAATGTGGAAGTTATATGAAATTAAAAAGGGAAATGATTTAATTAAGTGATGTTGATAATAACTTAAAAATCTTAATTAAGGCATACTCGGTTAGAATAGGGTGTTTGCTAGGGGTTATATAATTTATCTAGTCATAAGACGAAGAACTAGGTGTTTTTATTAAAGGCGTTAGTAGTGCACATTAGAGGAGGGGTGAGGATTTACTCAAGGGAGTGCGACACTAACTAAAATATGGAGAGCATGCATATTTACTTATTACTGCAAGTTAATCATTTGCTAAATGTTTTTCAAATGTTTTTGGGTACTAACCCTTGCTATAAATATTTTTAAAAACCTTTTGGGTGTTCAACCACAGAGACGCCAGGCTTGACTCAATTTCAGGGATCCGCTGCTGCAGCATATGTGGATGTTGCGGGAGTTTGATAGACGCCTCACTATTTCATTCTAGTATAGAGACTTCTATCAGTTATTTCGAACATGTCGCTCAAAGTTCATTTAGTTTTTGTCAGACTTGTTGAGATTGATTACTTGTCTTTATTTTATATTTGTTGGAGTTTGGGCCGATGGTTTATTCGGTCAGTTAATTAATTAACCACAAGCGGAAAATAAATAATAATAAAACCATCAACAAAACTAGTAACTGAATCCAACACAAATGAATAACATTGATCAAGACAACCAAATCAACTAATGGTTCAATAGTAAAATACAACAGTAACTGAAACAATAACCTGAATACGCAAAGTCCAATAAGTAAACTAAATACAAAATATGAAGGCGACATGCCCAAATGAGTACTGAAAAGTTCCTACACTAGGAATAAATGAGAGGAACGTCTATAGAAAAATCCTCAAATCGGGCATCCCTATGCCTAGACACCTAAAATGTTCTGGAAAAGATTTTGACATGGGTCAGAGCCCAAGTAAAACATTTTAAAAATATTAAGCAAGTAGTTAAATTGCAATAATTAAACATGCATGCACACTTTTCATATTTAAGCTAGTGTCGCACTCTCTTGAGACATAGCTCACCCCTCATCTAATGTGCACACTTAACGCTTGCCTTATACTTTTCCTAGTTAAGCTACCCCACCTAACTAGCTATAACAAGGCTCCTTCCACACACAAACTCATTGTACCCACCCGTATTACCCATGCAATATGTTACCGAATTTTCATGTCTTTTATCCTATTATAAATTTTAACAGCATATGCTTATTTCCCCCATAATATAGTTACTTTTAATGTCCCTATTTTTCTCTTCTACTAAACCCACAAAGTAGAATAAAATCACACGTATATGTGTATTACTCTGTTATATATATATACTAACTCTGCACCCCTAAGATTAGTTACGGTGCGAGTATACTAGGCTATAATGTCCTGGTACATCATTTATGAAACACACATAGTAGAATAAGTCACAAGTATATATATATTTATCACACTAATTATATATATAAAATACATCACCCCTTGGCTGGAACCTGCGGTGCATGCATACTCAGCTATCAAGTTTCGGTACATCATGCACTGTATAAAGGACTACAGATTTCGAATCACTCTGGAACCGTATCAATACAAACACACATATTGGAGGAGAACATAGTTCGCCTACCCATGGGTCATGGACATACCTACGCTCCCATAGTCAACTGACTTATCAACTCACAAATAAGTCTTCACAGTCCTATGTTCTCAAGGTACCAAATCTAAATCCCCCCGAAGGAACACAAGACAAGATCGTCCACTTCTAACAACCTCCCGTGATAGCAAGTATGGTAGGTATGTCCTACACATAATAAATCATACAAAGCAGTATAGGTATACACACAACCTATATCACATATTCCATACATAGCATATATATCTCTCGTATATCCTACATATTATTTAATTCCAAATACACTTCTTATCGTATATTCTCGAGTATCCCTCACTACTTGAAGTGTGCCAATTCTCCTTTAAAATATTTCCGTAGGTAATTCACTCATATCCTACTGGTCTAAGTCATAGGTTCGATCATCCCCCGAATTCGTTACATTTCAAATTACACCGATTAATTTAATCAATTTTACATTAATTAATTTATTAAAGTAGTGTCACCCAACTACAATACTCCGACTCACTCATATGGTCCGTATATTCACCCTTTAGAATTTCTCACACAAAAATCCACTATTAAGGTTAAAACCTCTCGTTAAATTCACTATTCGATAATTTGTTATATATCTCTATAATAAATTAAATTTGTTAATATGTGCTGAACTCCCGTAGTAATTGCCTGAGAAATATCAGAGTCTAAACCCCGACAATTAATTCAATTACTGTCACCTCAATTAATTTTTATTCAAGTATTATAACTCAACCAAAATGCACGGACTACCTTTATTGTTCCGTATTTTAACCTTTTAGAATTCATTTCACCAAATTCGGTTAATAAGTTTTACACCCGTATTAAATTCAATAGTTCTTAATGTAAAACCCCGCCTAATTAAATAGCGGGTGGCCAGTCCCATACCAAATTAAAACAGAATATACAGTTGGCTCATTCTTAGCATCACTGTCGAAAACATTTACAACTCACCCAATACTCAAATAAGCTGGTGTTAAAAACTTTCCAAATTTAAATTTAACCAAAATCCGTTTCCATTTTTAAGAATAACACAACATATTTATTTTACAACACTGATAACACAATAAGTATCAAACAATAATTTAAATGCAACTGGAATAAACATTCCCAAGTAATATAAATCCTTTACAATAATCCCAACAATGTTAAATGTATTAAAAGTTCAGAATACAACAATATTTTACTCCAACATAAAATGATAACTGAAATCCTTTTGGGCGACATGCCCTAACTAAGAATACTGTGAGTCAAAAAGATGATAAGCGTCTAAGAAAAACTTCCATAGCTCCATAGCTCGTCACAATCAACTATGGTTGGCATCCCTATTGCTGGACACCTGATATAGAGATACAATAGAAGAGAAAATATGCAAGGAAACGGGTCAGAGCCCGAATGTGTAGATTATTTTTAAAACAGGAAGTATTTAACAAGTGCAATAAAGCATTTATTATGTACATGTTAGATCCAACTCTCACTTGCAATTCTCACCTCTCAACTAGAGTGCACACTTAACGTCTCCTATTAACCTCCTAGTTAATGGTTACTCTTTTCTAGTCTCCATATTATAATTCCATTCCCATATCATAATCCCCGTATGTCCCACACCATACGTCACATTATTATTATTTTACATTTCTCCTTTATGATTAGTTTCTCATTAACATGAATCATTACTCATTAATATGAATCGTTTCTCATTAACATGAGTTACGCTTTTCAATTCTATAAGAATAAACATTTATTAACTAAATTCCATTATCTTTCTCTATTCACCGATTATCTACAATTATCACCGTAGATAGATTTAACCACAATATATCCATTTAATCATTTAATCCATTATATATATATATATATATATATATATTCATATATAATACAGCACCCCGAGTCACAGCTGCGGTGCAATGCATTACTCTGCTATCATGTCCCATCATCACAGGTCGCCGAATAGGGGACTAAAGGTTCGGTAAGATTCCACGAACCACAAACATCAACAAACAAATTGAAGGCGAACATAGTTCTCGTATCCATGGGTCCCGCACATACCTACGTACTCACAGTCAGCGGACTTATCAACTCCCCGATAAGTCTTTCATAGACCTATGTTCTCGGGCGACAAATCAAAGATCCCATGGATTCATCAGGATATGACTGCCCTCACGCGAAAACCTCCCACCGATAGCAAGTAAGCTAGGTATGTCATACACATAAATCATCAATCAATCAAATAGGTATTATCATACCTATAATATAATATCAGTAAGGTAATTATCACTACCCTAAGATATTTCCCATACGTAGCATTATATCACTTTTAAACTCCACGTATTAATATATCATATCTTTACTTCATAATTTAATTATCCTCGCATCCTAAGACATCTCTCTACTCCCGACGTCGTTAAGGTTCATGCGCGGAGCGTCTCGCAAAGCAAAATCCAAACAAGGAACCCCTCCAATACACTACTACTTAACTTTGTCGATCGAGGAGGTCTGAAAACTTCAACTATGCGATTGGGATAACCTCATACCCTCTTTCAACCTAATGAGTTCTAAACTCCCATCTCACAAGATTCAAATAGGATTTCCCTCATCTTATATTCACTAATATCCTACTGGTCCATAACCTTTATTTCTCCCGAACTACTACGAGTTTAGTTCTCCTTTTAATTAAGGTTAAAACCGATAGTTTCAAGTCCCTTATAAATACATATTCTTTCACTTAAGATTAAACCCTCTTGTAAACTTAAGAATACCCAGGTATTATATAAAATCACCCCTACTGGTCCTATCTTAAATCCTCATACATCACCATTTGGAATTTAACAAATGAATCTAGAAACCGAAATTCCATTCAATATAATTTTCATCATTTAAATCATTTGAATCTAAATCAAATTAATTCAAATCTTAACAAGGGTTTACTGATATTTTCTAAGTCCCAAAATATTCAAATAATAATCACCAAAGATACAAAAAAGTTTTGGGATAAGAATCAACATTTAAAAAGAAACAACTTTACATAATCTGGGGAGGTCGATCGATCGAAGGTAGGGGTCGATCGATCGATCACTCAGGTCCAAGCCTGGTTTTTCTGCATTTCAGCAACTACGGGTTTCACCATTTTTACTCCTTCAATCCTTCATATTAACCTCCAAAATGATTTATAATTATTACTACATGATATGACAACATATATGAACGATTTCTAGTACTTTAAACATCTTAGGATCATCAAGGGATTGGATTAAAAAGCCTGTTTATCACCTTATTTCCAGAAATTTATCATCATATCATCTTCAAGAACACATCAATGGTTTTCACAATTCCTTCAGCCGATTCATGACTATTTCGTGGATTATTATCATCCTAACACATGAGTTAAATTCCTATATCATTTTAGTTTTCCAAAAATCCATTTAATACTCCATTATTCCTTCCAAACATGAATAATCTTCTCTTTTCATACTATTCTAACTTGGCCAATATACAAACTTAAATTGCCATTATGAAACACTTGCCTTAACTGTAGGTCTGATCCTTTGGTGTAGTATATCTGAGTTGGTTGTCCCTTCTCCGGTCAAACTCCGGTGGTGGTTGGTGGTGGTGAACCTTGGTTCTTGTTCTTCTCCTTCCCAAGAGGTCTTTTCCCTTCCCAAGCACTCTTACTCTCACTCTAGGAAGATGGTTACTCTAATATGTGAAGAGGAGATGAATAACTCCCATTCACTTAATCTACCAATACTTATAATGGTACCAAATCCGAAATTACTATTCATCCCCCCTAGAAAAATGACCAAAATGCCCTTTCGGGCTTTCTATTCATTTCCAAATGACCCGAGACTCAAAATTAACATCCAAATAGACTTTTCTGACTATTTCGAACCTTCTGGACGCAACTACGCAGTCGAAATGACTATAAGGTCGATAGAAAATAAATTTCCTTTATAATTTAATAAATTAGTCCCGACACGTCCCATACCACGTCTGACTAAAAATATAAATTACGGAATTTATATCATACGGTCATCTCAATGACATCACATTCATATATTACCTAAATATCTTTAAGTAATATTAAGAATCATCCATTTTAATATCCACCGTCCGGATAAAACCCGAATGAATTAATTAATAATAAAATCTAATTAATCCATTAATTTAAAATATAACCCATTTTAAAAGTCATTTAAAATTACGGGGTATTACGTACTTCCCCCCTTATAACAGAATTTCGTCCCGAAATTCAGGAATATAAGTCATACAGGTAAGGTCAACTCCGAGTATAAATCTCACATTGCAAGAAATCCAAGATGTACCGCCCATACAGTACATTAACAAAATCCCTATCAATGTTATACGCCAAGCCTCACCATATAGTCTCAACTGAATTAAATTTAGAATTTACCTAATCTTCCCTATACCGTCCTTGTGACAAACTTTGGGAAAATCTGAGCCTCACACATTGAATAAATAAATCCTGAAGTTCCAACTACTTACCCTTTTACAATTATGAAAATTACTACCTTTCAATCATCCAGGGCGCCCATACACCCTGTCGTACCACTTTCATTATAATATTTATTTCGCAAAGGTTATAAACTCATATACTAAAGACCTAACTTATTTCGACTCCCAACGGTTATTAGTTTCGTGCGTGGGGTTTCTCGCAAGCGAAATCCAAACAAGTAACCACCCCGATACACTACTTCCTAAAGTAGTCGGTCATCGAAACACCTAAGGTCCTTAGTCAATAATGTATAAAAAAAATTGTTTATAAAAATATCAGGTTTATTGATTTAAACGAAAATTATGTTTTATCGATTTCAAATAGGGTCTACGCATCTACTCTCTTATAGGAGACAAGATGCAGACATATGCTCTCATATACCACAAGTCAATGCACGCCGATAGTCAAATCACACTCGGACATGCTCAAGGTAAGTAATCCCATGATAAAAATCAAACCCGAGTGATAACATGTAATATAAAGGTGTCCCACACCCCTCAGTGAGTCTACGTAAATAACAGTGCTATAGGATAAGTTTAGCAACCCTTTTTCCCACCCAACATTTATCATAACAAAATCAATATATGCTTCATAATCCTTAGATAGAAAACATACCCTCATTCGCGGGTGGTGGTTGTTGATTTACTGCCTGATGGACGTTATATACACGCCCGTACTGACCCTGCTGCGCGGGTGCTGCTGGAATGGGCGGTAGTGCTAGCACCGGAGCTAGAGCTGGAAGAGCAGCTGGTGGAAACATGGGTACCTGTGGCCCCTGTCGATCATGTTGTTGCTGAGGAAATTTGTCTTTCTCAGGACAATCTTGACGTTTATGGCCATACTTGCCACACACGAAACATTTTCCCGCAAACTTTCCACCACCTTGCCCCTGTTGACCCCGAACCTGCTGGCCATTACCTCCCTTCCCTTGGCCCTGATGAGCCTGTCTCTGGCCCTGATGGCTGTAATAACCCTCGCTTATGAGACCGTATTTTATAGTAATTACTTAGTATAGTAATTAGAGACCAGTGTTGGGATATGATTTGAATGTTAATTCAATGTAGAAAAGTCGATATTTATTATGAGGTTGCATGCATATCATAATTATGGGAAAATACTGCTATGTCATGCTCATTAATATCATATGAATTTAAAATGATATTTGACTTAATAATGTGACCGGAATCTAAATGGAATTTTAAAATGTCCAAATGATAATTTGGAGGTTGCAGTTGATTCCGGAACGTGCGAAATAGTCAAATAATGTGCCATATTGTATTTTGTAGTTTCGGGCATTTTTGACTGGTTGTGCCTTAATTATGCTATTGCGTATTGTTTTATCGCACTTTTGGTTAAATTAAGTGGGCCATTTACCTTAAGCCACGACTTAAGTCTTCCAAGTCTCCTAATTTCCCCTAATTTCATTCCTAAACCTAAGAGAGAAAAGAGAAAATAGAGAGAAAGCTTTGGAGATTGAGAGAGATTGCAACTACACCAAGAAATCTGCATCCTTGCTGAATCAAGGCAAGTTTTTACTTGCTATTTTGTTGTCTTGAGATAGATGATTGTTGTGATAATGGTGCATTAATCCTAGTTTAGTAAACTTAGGGTTTTATTATGTGTTTTGGGTTTTGATTCTTCCTAAGATGATTCATGAGGTTTTAAGATGATCAATAGCATCATTAATGTTCTTATATTGTTGGTGTATGAGTTTGGATTGGAGAAAATTGAGTTTGGGTAGAAAATGGAGTCCAAGACTCCATAGCCATTTCTTGGCAAAATCGCAGGCCCGAATCGATTCGGCCCCTTGGGCGAATCGATTCTGCTAGGGGCAGTGCTCAGGTCTTGTTGGCCGAATCGATTCGAATTTGGTCCGAATCGATTCGGCAGTTATGCAGAAACCCAGATTTTCTGACCGAATCGATTCGGCCTTTCATCCGAATCGATTCGGTAGCCCTGCATTTTCCAACTTTTTCTTTTTTCATTTTTTTGCCCTTTTCTTTAGGATTGTTGATTAGGGGCCTTCTTAAATGAAGTAAACATAGGGTTTAGAGTCCTAGTTGAGTTGGGTCGACATCCTAGACTCGAAAGGGTTCATCTAGGGTTCTTTCATGGGAGAATTTCAAGTGATGTTTAGGCATTACTTTTGTCCAGTGGTTGTATAAGGGTCTAGAATATATTAAGGTCAATTTCGGGAGACTTTAGAATCCAACTTGAGTATATTTGACTTGATGGTTTATATTAAAGCCTGAAAGAGGCCTTGGGGATAACTTTGGAGTCTGAATTCCTTTTGAGGATGCTATGTCGGTACGAATTACATATAGTCCCGATTTAACTTATACGTTCACTTAAAATGGGAATTTATTAAGGTAAATGATAATTTACTTATTCATGTAATGGAAATCAATAAAATGAATGTTACACACCTCTCTAAATACCATCTTAAGGGAAGTCCGCACGATAGGTGAAGCCCCCTGGCTAATGAATGCAGGGTGGATATAGTCCTAGGCCATGGGAGCGCTTGTGGTAGTATATATTTTCTGTGCTGATAGGAAGATTCCGGGTGTGGTCTTGGCTATCACGCAGGCTCATGGCCGCTTCCCGACGTGTTTCGTTAGGTGCCCAGGTGGTCTTGGAGGCCCTGGAAGATGATGGTTATTTAGGGGCGCGCCCAGTGGGAAAACCCTGACGGGCGGTCTTAGAATCGTTATATTTATATTTATGACTATTCTAATTTTCGAGTTGGACTCGATGGAACATTAATGCCATAAAGAGCAAGTCTATGCCGCAAAGAGCATGTTATTGAAATTAGTGCCATAAAGTGCACATGAGGATAATTGTATTCCTGATAAAGAATGGAAAATGAAGATTGATATTGAAATATGATGAAAGATGATTAAGGCTCATAAGTACCTTTAATTATGTTTTATTATGAATCTCACTCTATGTAGTCCTTCATCATTTTAGTTCCTTATATGATGTCACCATGCTAGACTGTCATTCATGCTTAATTGTACATCATTGTCATACCTGTCATTTATCTATTAATCACATATGCCCGGCCCTGACCGGGTTTCCTTTCTTGTTGTATCTCTATATGTACATGATCCGTTCAGGTGTTCCGCCGTACGGTCGCCAGTAATGACTTTTCCTTCCCGCATGTTTTGAGGAGCCGTGACTTTGTGCGGATTTCACGGGATTTTGTGTAGACGCCTCCTTTTATGTTTCTAGTTATGTTCAGTCATTCGGTCTTGTTGCCCAAACTATTGTAATTGTATAATGGATGTATTATGTAACACTTGGTACTTATTGTATGTTACTTAGTCGTTGACCGACGTTTCTTTCGGTCCTTTGTATCTCTTGGATTTCTTATATATGCTGGTGGGGGTTTCCACCCTCTATTTCTATTATGGGTTGTTAAAAAGGTTTTCTTTTATTTCAAATCAAAGTTTTTGATAACCCATTTTCTGGAATATAGAGTGGTTATTCCTTATACTTTTTAAATTGTCGTGATGCTGAGGATGATATTATCCATGATTTCCTATTTTGTCGAGGTATAGGGCTGGCCACCCTTTATTTCGGATAGCGGGTTGTCACAGATGGTATCAGAGCATCAGGTTCTAGAGTCTTTAGGATCTATGCGGACTTGTCACGTTCTACCGTAGCGTTCTTTGATATAGAACTTAATGTCAGGATTTCTTTGCTGCCTATATATGCGATCTTCTGCTAAATAGATTGTCTTATATTATGTTTTAACTCTATCTCGTCTTTATCTCAGATGCCGCCGAAGAGAGGACGTCCAGCTAGACGTAATAGGGTTGTTGAGGATGAGTATGGTCCTCCACCACAGCAGGGGAGCATCAGTGCCGCTGAAGTGGCAAACATTGTGGCCCAAGCCGTCAATGCCGCGATGACTGCAGTGGCCCAACAAATGCCACAAGCCCAAGTTAGAGGACGAGAAGCACTAGTTCCCACGGGACCCTCTCAGTGGGAAAGGGTGAGGGAATCTTTCCTTAAGGGACATCCCCCGGAGTTTGAGGGAGGTTCGGATGTCATAAAAGCGAACCAATGGAAGAGAGATATGCAGCGCCATCTTAGGATGGTAGAATGTAGTGAGGAGAAGAAGCAGATTCTCGTTAATTTCAAGCTGGTCGGACCGGCTTTACATTGGTGGGAGTCCATGACGACACCCGAGCAGAGGGATACTATGTCCATTACAAATTTTTGGGCTTTGTTCGATGGGAAGTATTTCCCTCCCGCAGTTCAGAGGGAAATGCAGAGGAAGCTGCAGGATTTGGTTCAAGGGGAGAGGTCAGTTGCTGAATATGAGGAAGAGTTTACCCGGTTAGCCAGTTTTATACCGGATGAGGTAACTCCAGAGTCGAGGAGAATCTCCAAGTTTGTGGGACGTTTACATTGGGGAATAAAACAACATTTGTTGGGTAATCCATCTTTGGTTACTTTTGGTGATGTGATGAATGCCGCCTTGCTTCACTGTCAGGAGCACAGATTGTTTTTGTTAAATAAGAAGAAGGTTGTTACCGTGGGTCAAGCAGGGAGGCAGGGAGGAGTTGGGAGTGGAGGGGGAACATCTTCCTCGTCCCAATCCTCGGGGAACAAGCAAGTTGAGAGGGATCCTCAGCAGGGAGATCCGTCTAAGCGTCCACGTTTCGGTGGGTTTAATAGTGGTGGTAATTATCACAACAGGCAAGGTCAGGGTGGTCAACAACCACAGGGAGGGAGAGGTGGAAATGGTGGTAGGGGCCAACAGGGCCGAGGTGCGGGTCAATTCCGAAGTAACCAAGGAAGAAACCAGGATATTACGGCGATCAAATGTTTTCAGTGTGGGGAACTGGGCCACTATAAGAGGGCATGTCCTCAGTTGGTTGGAGGGCATCTCCCTAGGGCCCCACAACAGCCGTACGTACAGTTTCCGCCTCAAGCGCCTAATCCGGTTGCTCCTCCTCAACACGGGCAATTGCAGTACGGAAGAGTTTACCACATTCAGGAGGCTTTGCTTCCTCCAGCTCCTCCGGCACCACCGGCGATCGAGGGTAAGTTTCTCATTCAGGGGCACATGGGTCGAATTCTATTTGATACGGGTGCTACACATTCCTTTATTTCTAGAAGTTTTGCTCAGACTACAGGTTTGATAAAATCTGCTGAAAGTACTTTCACTAGCGTCGAATCCTCTATGGGCGATGGCTCATTGATTTTCTTCGTATGTAAAAACATAGGAATTAATCTTGGTGACTTGTGTTTTGAGGCTGACTTGCTCGTCCTTGATATGGTCGGGTACGATGTAATTTTGGGTATGGATTGGCTAGTGAGGTACCGGGCTATAGTGAATTGTTACGGGAAGAGTATAGTTTTTGCGGTTCCGGGACAAGAGATGTTCCTAGTGGTTATGCCTTGTGTGGAAGGGAGCACGAGCGCTTATCTATATTGCATTGCGGAGGATGCGTCTAGAGCTGTCATGGTTCCCCTAAATTCTCTTCCGATCATTAGAGATTTTGAAGATGTTTTTCGGGAGATACCGGGGTTACCTCCCAGTCGGGAGATAGAGTTTGTGATTGACTTAATGCCGGGAACTCGACCGATCGCCAAAGCTCCTTATCGAATGGCTCCTGTGGAGATGAGGGAGCTAAGGGATCAGATTCAAAAGTTACTGGAGCAGGGCTTTATTCGGCGTAGTACCTCACCGTGGGGCGCTCCAGTATTGTTTGTGAAGAAGAGAGACGGTTCTCTCCGGTTATGCGTGGACTATAGAGAGTTGAATAAAGTCACCATCCGGAATAAATACCCTTTACCTCGTATCGAAAACTTGTTTGATAAACTTAGGGGAGCTTCCTACTTCTCCAAGATCGACTTGCGGACGGGGTATCACCAATTGAGGATACGAGAGCAAGATGTATCCAAGACGGCATTTTTGACCCGTTACGGATCTTATGAGTTCTTGGTTATGCCCTTTGGGCTAACCAATGCCCCTGCAGTGTTTATGGACCTTATGAATAGGGTATTTCGGGATTTCCTTGACCAGTTTGTCATTGTATTTATTGATGACATCCTAGTCTATTCTCGAACAGAGACGGATCACGCTGCTCACTTGCGGTTGGTCCTGCAGAGATTGAGGGATCATCAATTGTATGCTAAGTTTGAGAAGTGTGTCTTCTGGTTGAAGGAAGTTCAATTTTTGGGGCATGTGGTGTCGTCCCAAGGCGTGTCTGTGGATCCGAGTAAGGTGATCGCGGTAAAGGAGTGGGGTCAGCCCACGACGCCCACTGAAGTTCGTAGTTTTCTGGGATTGGCGGGTTATTACCGTCGGTTCATAAAGGGCTTTTCTAAGATTGCTAGCCCATTGACGAATTTGACCCGGAAAGGAGTAAGATTTGTTTGGGACAGTTCATGTCAAGAGGCTTTTGATGAGCTCAAGGATAGACTGACTTCAGCTCCAGTCCTGGCATTGCCAAGGCCGGGATTGGAATATCTCGTCTTCACCGATGCATCTCTTCTGGGGTTAGGAGGTGTTCTTCAACAAGAGAGACAACCCATTGCATACGCTTCTCGTAAGTTGAAACCTCACGAGAGGAACTATCCGGTTCATGATTTGGAATTCGCCGCCGTTGTATTTGCCTTGAAGGTATGGAGGCATTACCTCTTGGGGGAAAAGTTTAGTCTTTTCACCGACCACAAATCGCTGCAGTACCTATTCTCCCAAAAGGATTTGAACATGCGCCAGCGCCGTTGGTTGGAGTTTGTGAAAGACTACCAATTTGATATTCATTATCACCCCGGAAAGGCGAATGTGGTAGCAGATGCTTTGAGTAGAAAGCCTGATGGAGACTTAGCTGAGGTGTGGAAAGCTAAGTGGAAGGAACTCAGCCTGGAGGAGGCAGGGGTGAGAGCATTCCTTTCCGTGATGACGGTTACTCCCACGATTATAGCAAAGATTGTGGAAGCTCAGAAAAGAGATAAGGCTTGTCAAGACCATACACGCCAGTTGTTGTCTGAGGGAGCGGAGTCGTACTCAATTGGTTCTGAGGGTGGACTACGCTTCCATGGAAGACTTGTGGTTCCCGACGATGGGGATTTGAGACGTGCAGTTATGGCGGAATCCCACGGGTCCAAGTTCACGGTGCATCCCGGCGGGGACAAGATGTACCAAGATATGCGCCGTTTGTATTGGTGGGAGGGTATGAAGAAGGATATCTCTGAGTTTGTGTCTAAATGCACTACTTGTCAGTTGGTTAAAATTGACCACCAGCGACCGGCAGGTTTGTTGCAACCGCTCGAGATTCCCGTGTGGAAATGGGAGAGTATTTCGATGGACTTTGTTACGGGCTTGCCAAGATCGTAAAAGGGTCATGACTCCATTTGGGTGATTGTCGACCGTTTGACTAAGTCGGCACACTTCTTGCCCATGCGCACTGATTATGATACCGCCCGTTATACCCAGTTGTTCATAGAGGAGATCGTTAGACTCCACGGGGTGCCTTTGAATATTATCTCCGACCGAGATAAAATATTTGTGTCCCACTTTTGGCAAAGTTTCCAGGAAGCAATGGGGACCGAGTTGAAGTTAAGTTCTTCCTATCATCCTCAAACGGACGGCCAGACCGAAAGGGTAAACCAGATGTTGGAGGATATGCTTCGTATGTGCATACTCGACTTTAAAGGCAGTTGGGAACAATATCTTCCGTTAGTTGAGTTTGCTTACAACAACTCGTACCAATTTACCATTGGAATGGCACCCTACGAAGCTCTGTATGGCAGGCCTTGTAGATCGCCCGCTTGTTGGTTGGAAGTGGGTGATAATAAGTTCCTTGGACCTGAAATGATCCAAGACACTTCTTCGAAGATCGAGCTTATTCGAAATCGCATACGTATAGCCCAAGATCGTCAAAAGAGCTATGCCGATGCGGGTAGGAGACATATGGAATTAGAGGTTGGGGACCAAGTGTTGGTGCGAGTGTCCCCGATGAAGGGCATCAAACGTTTTGGGAAGAAAGGAAAGCTTGCACCGCGCTTTGTCGGACCTTTTCCAGTAATTGCAAAGGTTGGTCCCGTGGCATACCAACTTGCCTTACCGGAACCTTTACAACAAATTCATGATGTGTTTCACGTCTCCTCTTTGAAAAAGTACAGAAGGTGTGAAGGTGCCCTTTGGCACATTCCTTTCGATGACATCGACTTGCAGCCCGATGTTTCTTATGAAGAACAACCGGTTGCTATCCTTGAGTTTGGGGAGCGAAAGTTAAGATCTCGGGTGGTGCCTCTAGTGAGAGTCCATTGGAGTCATCATCATGCTAGCGAATCAACTTGGGAACGAGAGGATGAGATGCGGGAGAAATACCCACATCTTTTCTCATGAGGTACGCCTGAATTTTGGGGCCAAAATTCCCTCATAAGGGGGGGAGTATGTAATAACCCTTGCTTATGAGACCGTATTTTATAGTAATTACTTAGTATAGTAATTAGAGACCAGTTTTGGGTTATGATTTGAATGTTAATTCAATGTAGAAAAGTCGATATTTATTATGAGGTTGCATGCATATCATAATTATGGGAAAATACTGCTATGTCATGCTCATTAATATCATCTGAATTTAAAATGATATTTGACTTAATAATGTGACCGGAATCTAAATTGAATTTTAAAATGTCCAAATGATAATTTGGAGGTTGCAGTTGATTCCGGAATGTGCGAAATAGTCAAATAATGTACCATATTGTATTTTGTAGTTTCGGGCATTTTTGACTGGTTGTGCCTTAATTATGCTATTGCGTATTGTTTTATCATACTTTTGGTTAAATTAAGTGGGCCATTTACCTTAAGCCACGACTTAAGTCTTCCAAGTCTCCTAATTTCCCCTAATTTCATTCCTAAACCTAAGAGAGAAAAGAGAAAGTAGAGAGAAAGCTTTGGAGATTGAGAGAGATTGCAACTACACCAAGAAATCTACATCCTTGCTGAATCAAGGCAAGTTTTTACTTGCTATTTTGTTGTCTTGAGATATATGATTGTTGTGATAATGGTGCATTAATTCTAGTTTAGTAAACTTAGGGATTTATTATGTGTTTTGGGTTTTGATTCTTCCTAAGATGATTCATGAGGTTTTAAGATGATCAATAGCATCATTAATGTTCTTATATTGTTGGTGTATGAGTTTGGATTGGAGAAAATTGAGTTTGGGTAGAAAATGGAGTCCAAGACTCCATAGCCATTTCTTGGCAAAATCGCAGGCTCGAATCGATTCGGCCCCTTGGGCGAATCGATTCGGCTAGGGGCAGTGCTCAGGTCTTGTTGGCCGAATCGATTCGAATTTGGTCCGAATCGATTCGGCAGTTATGCAGAAACCCAGATTTTCTGACCGAATCGATTCGGCCTTCCATCCGAATCGATTCGGCAATTATGCAGAACCTCAAACTTTCTGGCCGAATCGATTCGGCCAAGGGGGCGAATCGATTCGGTAGCCCTGCATTTTCCAACTTTTTCTTTTTTCATTTTTTTTGCCCTTTTCTTTAGGATTGTTGATTAGGGGCCTTCTTAAATGAAGTAAACATAGGGTTTAGAGTCCTAGTTGAGTTGGGTCGACATCCTAGACTCAAAAGGGTTCATCTAGGGTTCTTTCATGGGAGAATTTCAAGTGATGTTTAGGCATTACTTTTGTCCAGTGGTTGTATAAGGGTCTAGAATATATTAAGGTCAATTTCGGGAGACTTTAGAATCCAACTTGAGTATATTTGACTTGATGGTTTATATTAAAGCCTGAAAGAGGCCTTGGGGATAACTTTGGAGTCTGAATTCCTTTTGAGGATGCTATGTCGGTACGAATTACATATAGTCCCGATTTAACTTATACGTTCACTTAAAATGGTAATTTATTAAGGTAAATGATAATTTACTTATTCATGTAATGGAAATCAATAAAATGAATGTTACACACCTCTCTAAATACCATCTTAAGGGAAGTCCGCACGATAGGTGAAGCCCCCTGGCTAATGAATGCAGGGTGGATATAGTCCTAGGCCATGGGAGCGCTTGTGGTAGTATATATTTTCTGTGCTGATAGGAAGATTCCGGGTGTGGTCTTGGCTATCACGCAGGCTCATGGCCGCTTCCCGACGTGTTTCGTTAGGTGCCCAGGTGGTCTTGGAGGCCCTGGAAGATGATGGTTATTTAGGGGCGCGCCCAGTGGGAAAACCCTGACGGGCGGTCTTAGAATCGTTATATTTATATTTATGACTATTCTAATTTTCGAGTTGGACTCGATGGAACATTAATGCCATAAAGAGCAAGTCTATGCCGCAAAGAGCATGTTATTGAAATTAGTGCCATAAAGTGCACATGAGGATAATTGTATTCCTGATAAAGAATGGAAAATGAAGATTGATATTGAAATATGATGAAAGATGATTAAGGCTCATAAGTACCTTTAATTATGTTTTATTATGAATCTCACTCTATGTAGTCCTTCATCATTTTAGTTCCTTATATGATGTCACCATGCTAGACTGTCATTCATGCTTAATTGTACATCATTGTCATACCTGTCATTTATCTATTAATCACATATGCCCGGCCCTGACCGGTTTTCCTTTCTTGTTGTATCTCTATATGTACATGATCCGTTCAGGTGTTCCGCCGTACGGTCGCCAGTAATGACTTTTCCTTCCCGCATGTTTTGAGGAGCCGTGACTTTGTGCGGATTTCACGGGATTTTGTGTAGACGCCTCCTTTTATGTTTCTAGTTATGTTCAGTCATTCGGTCTTGTTGCCCAAACTATTGTAATTGTATAATGGATGTATTATGTAACACTTGGTACTTATTGTATGTTACTTAGTCGTTGACCGACGTTTCTTTCGGTCCTTTGTATCTCTTGGATTTCTTATATATGCTGGTGGGGGTTTCCACCCTCTATTTCTATTATGGGTTGTTAAAAAGGTTTTCTTTTATTTCAAATCAAAGTTTTTGATAACCCATTTTCTGGAATATAGAGTGGTTATTCCTTATACTTTTTAAATTGTCGTGATGCTGAGGATGATATTATCCATGATTTCCTATTTTGTCGAGGTATAGGGCTGGCCACCCTTTATTTCGGATAGCGGGTTGTCACAATGGCCCCGTTGTCCTTGCCCAACACCTTTATCCTCAAATCGAGAATCTCCAGATCGCAAACGCTTAGCATAGTCCCCTGTTTGGGAACCCTGCTCACTCTGACGCTGATGACTCTGCCCTAGCTGAGTCCCACTAGAACTGCCTCCAATAGTCTTGCCTTGCAGGCCTGACCCAAACCCCCTCTTGACACCCTGATTATGGAAGCGGTTATCTTGGCAGTGGAGCATTGCAGCATTAAGAACATCTGCATACTTACGTAGTGAAATATTCCCCAATAAATGTTGGCAAATTTTATAGTTCAACCCATCAGTGAACATTAGGACTCTCCTCTCCTCAGTAGGTACTTCAGCTGGTACCAAATTAGTTAATCTTGTAAACTCTTCCTCATATTCCGCCACAGTTTTCTCACCCTGCCTTAAATCAAGTAGCTTTCGCCTCATGTTTGTCTGGATGGCGGAAGGAAAATACTTCCCATCAAACCGTATCCAAAAGTCTTGGATAGTCATTGTGTCCCTCTCCTCCATAGTGGTCGTAGCTTCCCACAATTGCAAAGCTGCCCCTACTAGCTTAAATGTGGCTAGTATTTGACGTTGAACCTCAGTGCATTCGATCATTCTCAAGTGCCGTTGGATATCTTTCTTCCATTGGCTAGCAGTCACAACATCTGATCCTCCCTGAAACTCAGGTGGGTGTGCTTTCTGAAAGGCATCCCTCTCTCGTTCCCATGTAGTAGGAAACACTTGCCCTTGCGCAGGTGGCACAACCGGTGCCGGTGCAGGAGCCTGCTGAACAGCAACTATGGCAGCATTAACTACCTGAGCGACAATTGCAGCAACTTCGGCTGCAGTCATTGTTCCCTGAGCTGGGGCGGGCTGAGGTGCACGTCGAGGAGGCATCTGAAACGAGAGAACACTATCAGTATTTGATATCTCAAAATAGATGAAGATCGTAAGCGTAAATAGAAAAGCAATAATCCTACTCATAGGGCTCTACATCAAAGAACGCTAAGTTGAAGACACAATAAGCCGTACAGATCCTAAAGGACACAAGAACCTGATGCTCTGATACCACCTGTAACACCCCGCCTAATTAAATACCGGGTGGCCAGTCCCATACCAAATTAAAACAGAATATACAGTTGGCTCATTCTTAGCATCACTCTCGAAAACATTTACAACTCACCCAATACTCAAATAAGCTGGTGTTAAAAACTTCCCAAATTTATATTTAACCAAAATCCATTTCCATTTTTAAGAATAACACAACACATTTATTTTACAACACTGATAACATAATAAGTATCACAAAATAATTTAAACTCAACTGGAATAAACATTCCCAAGTAATATAAATCCTTTACAATAATCCCAACAATGTTAAATGGATTAAAAGTTCAGAATACAACAATATTTTACTCAAAAAGAAAATGATAACTGAAATCCTTTAGGGCGACATGCCCTAACTAAGAATACTGTGAATCAAAAAGATGATAAGCGTCTAAGCAAAACTTCCATAGCTTCATAGCTCGTCACAATCAACTATGGTTGGCGTCCCTATTGCTGGACACCTGATATAGAGATACAATAGAAGAGAAAATATGCAAGGAAACGGGTCAGAGCCCGAATGTCTAGATTATTTTTAAAACAGTAAGTATTTAACAAGTGCAATAAAGCATTTATTATGTACATGTTAGATCCAACTCTCACTTTCAATTCTCACCTCTCAACTAGAGTGCACACTTAACGTCTCCTATTAACCTCCTAGTTAATGGTTCCTCTTTTCTAGTCTCCATATTATAATTCCATTCCCATATCATAATCCCCGTATGTCCCATACCATACGTCACATTATTATTATTTTACATTTCTCCTTTATGATTAGTTTCTCATTAACATGAATCATTACTCATTAATATGAATCGTTTCTCATTAACATGAGTTAAGCTTTTCAATTCTATAAGCATAAACATTTATTAACTAAATTCCATTATCTTTCTATATTCACCGATTATCTACAATTATCACCGTAGATAGATTTAACCACAATATATCCATTTAATCATTTAATCCATTATATATATATATATATATATATTCATATATAATACGGCACCCCGAGTCACAGCTGCGGTGCAATGCCTTACTCTGCTATCATGTCCCATCATCGCAGGTCGCCGAATAGGGGACTAAAGGTTCGGTAAGATTCCACGAACCACAAACATCAACAAACAAATTGGAGGCAAACATAGTTCTCATATCCATGGGTCCCGCACATACCTACGTACCCACAGTCAGCGGACTTATCAACTCCCCGATAAGTCTTTCATAGACCTATGTTCTCGAGCGACAAATCAAAGATCCCATGGATTCATCAGGATATGACTGCCCTCACGCGCAAACCTCCCACTGATAGCAAGTAAGCTAGGTATGTCATACACATAAATCATCAATCAATCAAATAGGTATTATCATACCTATAATATAATATCAGTAAGGTAATTATGACTACCCTAAGATATTTCCCATACGTAGCGTTATATCACTTTTAAATTCCACGTATTAATATATCATATCTTTACTTCATAATTTAATTATCCTCGCATCCTAAGACATCTCTCCACTCCCGACGTCATTAAGGTTCATGCGCGGAGCGTCTCGCAAAGCGAAATCCAAACAAGGAACCCCTCCAATACACTACTACTTAACTTTGTCGATCGAGGAGGTCCGAAAACTTCAACTATGCGATCGGCATAACCTCATACCCTCTTTCAACCAAATGAGTTCTAAACTCCCATCTCACAAGATTCAAATAGGATTTCCCTCATCTTATATTCACTAATATCCTACTGGTCCATAACCTTTATTTCTCCCGAACTACTACGAGTTTAGTTCTCCTTTTAATTAAGGTTAAAACCGATAGTTTCAAGTCCCTTATAAATACATATTCTTTCACTTAGGATTAAACCCTCTTGTAAACTTAAGAATACCCAGGTATTATATAAAATCACCCCTACTGGTCCTATCTTAAATCCCCATACATCACCATTTGGAATTTAACAAATGAATCTAGAAACCGAAATTCCATTCAATATAATTTTCATCATTTAAATCATTTGAATCTAAATCAAATTAATTCAAATCTTAACAAGGGTTTACTGATATTTTCTAAGTCCCAAAATATTCAAATAATAATCACCAAAGATCAACAAAAGTTTTGGGATAAGAATCAACATTTAAAAAGAAACAACTTTACATAATCTGGGGAGGTCGATCAATCGAAGGTAGGGGTAATCGATCGATCACTCAGGTCCAAGCCTGGTTTTTCTGCATTTCAGCAACTACGGGTTTCACCATTTTTACTCCTTCAATCCTTCATATTAACCTCCCAAATGAGTTATAATTATTACTACATGATATGACAACATATATGAACGATTTCCAGTACTCTAAACATCTTAGGATCATCAAGGGATTGGATTAAAAAGCATGTTTATCACCTTATTTCCAGAAATTTATCATCATATCATCTTCAAGAACACATCAATGGTTTTCACAATTCCTTCAACTGATTCATGACTATTTCATGGATTATTATCATCCTAACACATGAGTTAAATTCCTATATCATTTAAGTTTTCCAGAAATCCATTTAATACTCCATTATTTCTTCCAAACATGAATAATCTTCTCTTTTCATACTATTCTAACATGGCCAATATACACTCTTAAATTGGCATTATCAAACACTTGCCTTAACTGTAGGTCTGATCCTTTGGTGTAGTATATCTCAGTTGGTTGTCCCTTCTCCGGTCAAACTCCGGTGGTGGTTGGTGGTGGTGAACCTTGGTTCTTGTTCTTCTCCTTCCCAAGAGGTCTTTTCCCTTCCCAAGCACTCTTACTCTCACTCTAGGAAGATGGTTACTCTAATATGTGAAGAGGAGATGAATAAATCCCATTCACTTAATCTACCAATACTTATAATGGTACCAAATCCGAATTTACTATTCATCCCCCCTAAAAAAATGACCAAAATGCCGTTTCGGGTTGTCTATTCATTTTCAAATGACCCGAGACTCAAAATTAACATCCAAATAGACTTTTCTGACTATTTCGAACCTTCCGGATGAAACTACGCAGTCGAAATGACTATAAGGTCGATAGAAAATAAATTTCCTTTATAATTTAATAAACTAGTCCCGACACGTCCCATACCGCGTCTGACTAAAAATATAAATTACCGAATTTATATCATATGGTCATCTCAATGACATCACATTCATATATTACGATAAGTAATATTCAGAATCATCCATTTTAATATCCACCGTCCGGATAAAACCCGAATGAATTAATTAATAATAAAATCTAATTAATCCATTAATTTAAAATATAACCCATTTTAAAAGTCATTTAAAATTACGGGGTATTACACTTAATACTCATCCTATAAGACTCTAAGTATTAGGTTCAATTTAATTTCTATCAATTAAAGTCCACCTTAAGATACCATCCCGTATGCTAAATTCATCCAAAATTCCCATTTGAATACGTTCGTATATTTTTGACATATTTTATCGAGTGTCGTTCATTATAAATACTCCTAAATCCATACCCCAGGTTCATCACTATCTAATCCAAGGATAAAATAATGTTCCTTTATATTTTTACAAAGTCCTTCACTCTTCTACGGACATCTCCAAATAATTCGAATTTATTTATACCTAAATATGTCGGTCTCGCGCACCTTATTGTAGAAAAATCATATCAAATCCAAAAACGTTTAGAAAAATACAAGGCCAGTGCCAACGTGACAGTGATGAAAATATATACAATATCATATTTTACAATAACTGAAGGGGTCGATCGATCGATCAACCAGATATCTGTCATCTTCCCTGAGTGCTTTTTTCCACCATTTTTAAACTCCGATGCTTTCCAACTTCAATTCAGACCTCGATTACTTTATCTCCCATATTGATTTCATCTTTAAACATTTTAAAAAACTAATATATGACATTAATCCTCAGTGATTTTCATTAACATTCTAGGGTCATAAATTGGGTTTTTTCTCAATACCTCTTAAATAACAATTCTCAATTTTTAAATAATCCGAATTCAACAACAATTTCTACATGTCTTCGATTATAAATCATATTCTAAACTCATATGATATTATTCACACATTAATTAAACATCAATTTCACCCGTAATGGTTAAATCCCAAAAATCCAGATTTAACGTGTGATACCCTCCGCAAAACTAATTTTTCTATATTAACTCATCCCAGAAATGAATATGGTTTACACCCACCATGATATGAATTGCAATACCTCAATTAAAATAAAAGAAAGTGTAACCACTTGGTTGAAAATTTTGTAGAGTCTGATCCTTTGATGTAGATGGAGATTTTGACGAAGAACACATCAATCTCCTCTTGACTTAACTCCCAAACGTTCTCCCACATGATCCTTCTTTTCTCCTCTGCAACTAGTTTAAAAAAATGAATTATGGCTTCCATATCCTCTCACATTTTGATTTTATTATGACAATCCCGTTTTTAGGCTTGTCAGCTTTATTAAAATGGCTCAAACACTCCCATGTGGGCTCGATTATGCCTAAAAACACACCGAGACCCAATTATTACCCACGGGTACTCTTTTTTTACTATCTCGACCCTTTCGAACTCAACCGTATACTCAGAATCATTATCCGAGTTACTTAATTAAAATCTAAAATTTCAACATCAATTTACGACACATGTATTCTTAAAATAAATAACCCAAATTTATTTACATCTCCATTCTCCAAATATATTGAATCTTCCGATTTAAATAAATTCTCCAAATTAAATAGTTTCTCCAGATCACCAATTTAGTTTAAATTCTAATTCCCCAAATTAAATAAATTATTTATCCTAAAAAATATGGGGTGTAACAGTTAACTCATTTTGAGAGATGATATTCAGGTATGATGTTATTCTAGGAATGGGTTGGGTAGTGACGGGTTGAGTAATGGTGGGCTGTTATAGAAAAGCTATCGCGTCCGTTGTTCCAGGGTAGTATGTGTTATTTAGCAACATATCACCTAGAAGAGGGTTGAGCTCGAGTTTATATTATATCGTGGATGAGACTTCAGAAGTTATAGCAATCTCATTATATTTGATCCCAGTGCATAGGGACTGAACTGATGTGATTCGGGGTATATTAGTTTTACTGTAGGGAGGAGAATTTTACCTCTTTATCGACTTAGTACGGGAAAACTAGTGATGGTGAGAGTGCCGTGTTGTATAACTCATTTAGTGATGTTGGAGTGGACAATTAGACTTGTACGTCTGGGGATATAATTTTGAATATTGTGGATTGGTGAGTAGGGCCTACGGATCTCTATGACCAATAATCCTAGGTAGTACTGTATCTAATTATTTGTTGATGTAAAAAACTAGACTAGATCTAATTCTTTAATCACAGATAAAATATGTAAATATAAAGAGAACATCATAAGATTTTAAAGTGTTTCGACTATGTATGAAAGCCTACGTCCACTATTATGGTATTAATCTTTGCAATAGCTTGCTTGCTTGTGTGCTTTTTTCTCTGCCCTTGATGAAGGGGGTACAATGTATTTATAATGACCCGAAGGCTAAGAGTTGGAATGTCAAGGGATGGACTGCTTTTATATTCAAGCATTTAAATCCTTACATAATGAATATAACTATTGATGCTTCGCTGATTATGTTAGCCGAAATTCATATAGTTAGTTAGCGCTCTTATTTGCAGACTATGATTATAGCCACATAGGTTGACAAGTGTTTATCTATGATTAATCCACGTAGGTAGGTGATATTTGTTATTAATAGAAGACCCCAATGTTCCATGCTTGATTCTTCCGTGAAAGTATAGAATACTTTCTCCAAAAAATAGCTCAAGATGTGTTTATGATGCTTAGTTAGCCGACCTCCCACGCTTACAGAATTTTATTGGTATTGTTTGATGATTGAATTTTAAAAATAATTTGAATTCTAACAAACCGCCAAAGGGTAAATGAGTATTTTTCACTATCTGATTCACAAAGCCATTAGAACGTCAATCGTTGGTACATTTAATCATTACGTTCACTCTTTTCGAGGTAGCCTTTATAAGGCGGGAGATTTCTGTAAATTTTGCTTTACCCTAAATTTTCTAACTGTACCGGCCATCTCTGAGCGTTTGTGCGATTGTTTGCCATTGTTTCTCCTTTCTTTTGATAGTTCTTGCCGAATCCTTAAATTCCTGTTAGAATTCTTTCCTTCTCCTTATTTTCTTCTTTCTTGAACATCGTTTATATAGTTCATGATGACTCTTTAAATGAGTTTAGTCGAGAATGAAATATTCCAGATTGGTTGGAGTTAGAATTTCCCTTTCCTCCCATTGATGTTTTTTCTTTAGTTGCGGGTCAATATTTCGATGTTGTACCTGTAAGAATAGCCCTCCAATACATAGAGAATAGTTAATGGGATTTATAGGCTTAATCAAATCCGTGGGAACCATATCGGTATCACTAAACTTCGGTTCTATTATAAGTGGGTCACTAGTGACAGTACATATTATTTGAAAACTAGATTTGCCAATAGAGCCCTAATTGTCAATTTGCCTGACTCCAACAAAGATTACTTCGATCATGGGGTTGTTGCGAAGAACTGGCAATATCTTCCTCTTCAAGGGGGTGAGGTGTATGAAGGGTCCGTATGTCCTTAGGGGGGTCATGGCATATGTTGTAATGTATTTTTGTTATGATGATGGACTATTCATTGATATCCCAATTAATATCAGTTATTTTATTTGATTACAGTTGATAGGAAGAAGAAAAGTCCTAAGGAGAGTGATATCAATCTTGATGAGCTCAAATTTTTGTGGAGTTTTCATCAGAAGATTAGCGAGGAACATATCCTATGAGATTCCTATCTGGTAAAGTATAAAAGTTCTGTAACTTCTTTTGTTGCTCGACCAACAATTTTTGCTCCTTCCAACGTGATAGACTTGGAGAGAGATCCATTCTCTACTTCATCGACTAATGCCTCTAGTGGAGTGGTTGCTGAAGTTTGTACTTCTACCTATTTTTATTATGACCTTACCCTTTCTATGAGTATAGGTAAGAGGAAAATTCCTAATATCTTGGAAGATGACTTCGCTATTGGCACCAAGAATCCTACTGATACTAGTGTATTACAGAAGAAGATCGATGTTGGAAGGAATCCCCCTAGTCAACAAGGATAATGAATCTTCTTTGAAAAGACTAAGGAGAGGTCCTATTGATAAGCAGGTTAAAAAATTTGTTGATGTCGACCAACAGGTCATGGTCGGTATTATTCCACCTACTGCTGGCTTATCTATAACCTTGAGTCCTAGCTTGGCTAGGAAATTGATTAAATCTGGCACCCTCCCCGACCATAGAGCTGTTGCTAACTCCTTACCCGATTAGAACTGTCAGATAGGGCTACTCAGAGCTTAGACATAGTAAGTTTTGAACCTCAAAGTTGATCGGATATTATTCAAATCTTCCTTGTCTTGTACTGACTTGGATTTTTTCTTGTAGTTCTTAGTTGACTACAACTAAATGCTAGATAGGGATGATCGTCTTCATTCTTTTTCGAATGATGTAGAGTAGGCGTTTGAAGGTGTTATGAAATCTTTGTTGGATTCCCAATAAGCCTTGGAGACATAGAATAAAGCATGGGAAGAGAAGATCAAGACTATCGAGGAAGCATGGTAGAAGGCTGACTCGACTGCTACTCAAGCTGAGCGCAAGGCAAAGGCTATCGAAGAATAACTAGCTAAGATGACAAAGGACCTTTCTGCTGTGAAGGCCAAAAGGAAAAAGGATAGGGATGATTCCTTCAATAAGGGTTGGGATAAAGTAGTTTCTTCCACTTCTACTCAAGTTGGGTATTCCAGGAAATAAATTCTTCAAGGAAGGTTGGTCGGAGGCATTGAAGGAAGTTGGTACTGCAGAGGATTCTGAACTCTTACTTATGCATGACCCTGTCTCTCCTACAAAACTTGATGAAGAGATTGAGGATGATAATGGTTCAATGGAATATTATTTGGCCATTGAATCTACAGCCCCTCATACCGACCAAGGAGATATGCCTACCATCCCATTTGGCGAGCAAGAGACCCTTAATATTGAAGATGATAAAAAGAAGGTGTAGATTTTCTTGGCTGATCATATTTATATTTTGTATCTTTTTGGATATTATTTTTCTTTCCTCTAATGTATTTATATCACCGTCCTTCATTAATAAAAAGAATTTATTTTTCCAATTGTCTTGTTGGTTTCTGTCCTTTGAGTAGTTGATTAATTGTTGCTTTATCCTTTTTAGTTAATGGCCAAGATGGAATAAATTTTTGCTAATGACTCCGACCTGGTCAAACATTGTAATGATCTATTCAAGGCTAATAACTTGGACTTGACAGAGGAGGACTTGATCAATCTACTATACGCAGATGCTTCTCTTTAAGCTAAGAATGCATACACTTACCTTAAATTTCTTCTTGATCGGGTTATGGCCAATAATGTGGCCTATTTTGAGATGATAGAAGATCTACAAGCAGAGAAAAATAAAGCTAAATCTTTACTTCATGCTGATTATGAAGCCAAGTATAAGGAATTGAGTGAAGCCTTGGGATTTGAAGAGAAGCCTGGGGAGTTTTTATTGAACCGCGAAGTTGATAAGGCCAGAGATATTGCTAAACTTTTTTAAGAAGACAATAATAAACAGAGTGATGAACTTAGGTATTTGAATATTTGTTCTACTGTTATTGTCGAGAAAGGTTCTTCTTTCCTGGAGAATGAGAATGCCAGATTAAGAGAAGAACTTGAAGCTTTAAAAAGTCCAAACCTGTATAATCTTCTAAACAGAGAGCTGGCCGACTTAATATAGAAAAGGCTAAGATGAACAAGACTTTAAGTAATCAGGCGTCCCAGCTGAAGGCCAAGAACTGAGCTATTGTTGATTTGTCTACAAAGCTAGAAGTTAAAGACCAAGCCCTTATTGACTAATTCTCCTAGTTGAAGGTGAATGATGAGGTTTTAAATAGACTTCAACATCAAGTTGAAAGATTAACCTTCCAATTTCACAAGAAACCCAGAGAAGTATGGATGTATGGCTATAATAAATCTTTGGGGCATATTGATGATCATCTTGCTTAATGAAATCGTGAGGGATATAATTGGGGTTGGACTAATTTCTTAGCTGTGATGAAGATTAATTTAGATAACAACTCTGGTACTGGCACGACCCTAGTTTCTTATAATGCCAACAACCTCTTTTGAAATTGGATGTCAGCTGGATTCCTATTGAATGAATTCCCCAATGTTTGATATCAAAATACGTAGGGTACTATAAGTTACATGGTGATTTTAAAATAGTTTGACCTCCTCATCTGACTAACACACCGAGAATCAATATCAGAAGGATGCTTTAAGATTTAAACTTCATGAATTATCCTTATGCACTGGATGATCCTTCTGCTGGTGTGGAAAGAGTGCAATCGTCTTTCAAAGCTGAGGGAAAACGTTCAATTGAATGATTATCATATAATTCATTTGAAATACATTTGATTATAACATAGTTTATATGAATGAAATATGTTAGTTTTATGTTTTGGTTAACTTATGATTGTTTAATCATTTAGTTAACGTGTAATTGTTGTGCCATTGGTTCTACTAATACACTTAGATATTTTGATCCAAATTTAGTATTAGTTACCATTGGGAGTTCCATAGGTTCTACTAACGCACTTAGATTTATTGGGCTAAGTTTAGCACTAGTTACGAGTGATATTGCCATAGGTTCTACCAAATCACTTAGATTTATTAACCTAAGTTCAACACTTGTTAGCAGTGGTATTCCCTTAGGTTCAAGCAATGCACTTAGATTTATTCACCTAAGTTTAGCACTAGTTACCGGTGGTGACCCAGTGTATGTGGAATATATGTTAATGTTCCTTTATTTAGGAATTTTTACATGCCTTCCTTCATTTGACTCAGTTTGGGTAAAATGAATCTTTACAACTAAATTTTTTGGCCAAGTGCTGAGGATTTTAATCCTATTTTGAGTTGGATTTTTAATAGTTGATCAAGTATTGAGGATTGAAATCATATTTTGACTTAGTCAGTTATTGCTTTGATTTTGGCGGACCAAGTGTTGAGGATAACATATTTGTATGCAATGTTGACTTGGTTGAAACAGATATTACATTGTTGTTAGTTTTGGGGATATATGTATATGTATCACCATACTTCGAAAAAATCAAACAAAATTGAAGTAATCAATAATTTTATTGATAATCAACTAAAAGAAAATGAAATACAAAATTTATAATCTTTTGAACTACTGATAAAACTTTCTGAGTTGTTCGGCGTTCCAAGAATTCTTGAACTCTTCACCATCCAAAGTTTCGATCCGATATGTGCCTGGTCGGATGATCGCAGAAATGCTATATGGGCTGTGACAATTAGCTTCATGATTGTTGTTCTTCTATATCACCTTCTTAAGAATATAGTCTCCTTTAAAGTTAGTCAGCTTGACCTTTTTATTATAGAAGTGAGCAGTTCTCTGTGGGTAGGCAACATTTCTCAGGGCATCATCTTCCTGTACTTCTTCCAGCATATCAAGATTTAGTCGCCTCATCATATCACTGACTGGGGTATCAAACTTCAATACCTAGTGAGTTGGTAGGCCGAGCTCGAATGGTATTATGACTTTAGTTTGAAACGCAAGCATATATGATGTCTCTCCTGTTATTATTCTCCATATTGTTCTATAAGCCCACATGACTGAGCGTAGCTCGTTAATCCAGTTTTCTTTAAAAGTATTAAGCCTCTTCTTCAACCCATTTAGTAAATTTCTATTTGTCACTTTAGTTTGACCATTACTTTGAGGATGGTCTAGTGCTGAATGCAGCTTCTGGATTTTAGATTGGACATAATAGGCTTCAAACTCCTCATTGTCAAACTGAGTGACATGATCTTTAATGAAAGAATATGTCAACCCATATCTGCAAACTATGTTCTTCTATATAAACTAGTATATCTTCTCATATGGCATGTCGACCAGTGGCTTTGCCTCAACCCATTTGGTGAAATAATCAACAGCAACGACCAAGTATTTAAACTTGCCTTTGGTGGTCGGCAATGGTCCGACCAAGTCTATTCCTCAGATAGTAAATGACCAAAGTGAAGTAATTCGAGTCATAGAAGTAGTGGGTGTTCTACAAAAGTTAGAGAACCTTTGGCACTTATCACATTTCTTTGAAAAAGTTGTGCAATCCACCCTCATGGTTGCCTAATATTATCCTTAAGTGCTGATTCATTGAAGTAATGTTTTTCCTGCTGAATGAACTCTACAAGAACCTCCATGGACTTTTTGGATCAAGTCTTTCACCTCAATTGGGTGAACACATTTCTGTAGAGAAGTTATTAGTCCCCTTCTGTATAGCACTCCCTTGTCCAGTACATATCTCGCAACTTTGTATTTGACCCTTTTGGCTTCCATAAAATCTACTGGTAGTCTTCAATTTTAAATCTAATCTCTGATGGGATCCATCAAGGAAGGTCCCATATCTACTGCAATTAAATTTACCATTAGGTCTTCATCGATGCCCCGATTAACTAAAATCTCTACCGAGATCGTTCTTCTAAAATCAAATCTTGTTGCTGATGCTAGCCGAGCAAGTGAATCTTCTCGGGCATTCCCCATTATTGGGATTATTTATATTCAAATAGCTGGAAACTTATTGATAACTATTATGGATTTAGCAATGTACCTGGTCATCAATTCTCCTTTGGATCCATACAAATTCAGTACTTGGTCTACAACCAACTATGAATCAATATACGTGACAACTTATTCGATGGCTAATGAATGAGTTGAATTCAATCCCACTATTAGGGCTTTGTATTCTGCCTCATTATTTGATGCTTTGAATTGGAATACGAGAACATACTCAATTTTAATACCAATATCATCCGGAATATTAAGTATTATACATGCTCTGCTACCAGTAGCACATGAGGATCCATCCATGTAAAAATTCCATAATAGAATATCACCGTTGAAGCTTTCTGCTGCCAATGATCTGTGATGGAATATCTTCTTGCCTTCCTTCGCATGTTTTGGGCCATTTCTTAAATTTTGGATGACTCCGGTTGAACGGGAAAATGTTGATTCGAGATCACCAATCGGAATGCTGCGATAAACTGATAATTCTAGGGACATAAAGGATAAGAAAATTGATAAAGTTCATTAATGGATTATCAAAATCGCAGAGGGGTTAGGATTTTCTTTGGTTTGTGAAGTGAATTGACCATAAACGAAATAATGGTTATTAGTTTGGGGAGTGTTATATAGCCGGGCTGAGTGCCCAATATGTTATCAAAGAGAAAAAATGGACCGACATAAGGTGCCACCCAATATTGTTGTAAATCGGGATGAGACCTTTGATTCCAACCTTAGATAAGGAATGTCGGGAGGAGATGGAGATGGAGTTGCGTTGTGAGCTAGATGTGTCAACTGTACATCGATGGATTATCGAGAGGGGTGAAATAGTATATGGAAAAATACGAGAATGCCTGTTTTGAATTTCTAAAGTAATTACGAATATTAACTACAACTAGTAGAGCATGTGATGACTCGTAGTAGGGTATTAATTACGAAGCAAATTTTTAGGTTTAATAGGAGGGAAATTTTTCTCCCACCTTTTGGATAGTTGAGAATGGAGAATAAAAATTTTCTCGGACCCGGAGTGATTCAAAGTCCATTGATAAGGATTAAGTTAATCCACATCATTTTCATATAGTTTCGGAATGTAGTGAGAGTATATTGACGTGAAATAAAGTTTTAAAGCCTGACATGAGTGGTCAGGGGTTGCTGAGTGTGTCTCTCATGAAGAGAGATGACTGGGTATGATAATAAGGGAAATTAGCACCTATAGAAGTGGGGCCTTTTCTAACACAGATATGATAGAGCCAGTGGAGTATAGGCTCATCTTTAGAGATGCTATTATCGAGTTCTTGATAGCTTTGCATGTCATTTTATAAGTGACACCTTAATCATACAAGAACATATCAATATGTAAGCGTTTGAATGTACTTGTCGCTATTCCTAGATTGTAGTGAGTAGACCTTAGATCAAAACGGTACCTTTGATGCATGTATAATGTGTAGACATCCCATTATGTTACCCTCTAACTCTCCTTATGTCCCTAGTACCTCCCTTCATCACTGTAAACCCAGGTCACGTCCCGAGTACTGACTTGGAAGCCATCGGGCACTCCCCGACTCAGTTTGACCCAAAAGTCAATCTATTTGTCTCGATCGAGACTTAATGAATCTTTATAGGGCACAGAATACCATTTCTAATGGTCCACCCCATGCGCGATTCCGACTTACCATGCGAACGAACGATCCGTTTGCGTCCAAAACCTGACCCAGAGGCCATCGGGCTCTCCCGGGCTCTATTTGACCTATGCCAACTCTTCAGCTCGATTGAGGCTGAATGAATCATCGAAGGGAATCGAATACCCCTTCCAACTATTCGTCCCGTGCGTAATTCTTACTTTCCATGCGGACGAACGATCCGTTTGCGTCAGGGAGGTCACCAAATGATTCCCTGGCCCGATTGACCAAAGTCAACACTCCAAACCCGATCAAACTCTTTGGAATGTCGAACTACATCTCCTAACCTTTACAACGGTCCGCCCCGTGCACGATTCGGACTAACCATGCGGACGAACGATCCGTTTGCATCCGAGTGATTCCCCGTCCAATGGACCGACAAATTCTTCTCAGCCATATTTGACCCAAAGTCAACTCCCAAAGGACTTTCGAAGGTCTCTGAATTACCTTTCCAATGGTATGCCCCGTGCGCGATTCTCACCAACGGTTTGCCCTCAGCGGCCGATTTTCCAAAAAGGCCTGAAGCGCACTGCCAAATGGCAGGTTCTAGACCCTGCCTATCGGCACCTGCCGATAGGCAGGAACAAGTCTATGCCGATCGACAGTCACCTGGGCCTATAAAATGAGGCCTTCACCTCATTTTCAAGGAGATTCCAGATCTGATAAAAATCTCTCTGAACGAATCCCAGAAACCTCTCTCGAAGGCAGCGTGATTTCAACTTCCAAATCCATTTTTCACTTCCACTTTTCATCATCCTTTTCATCAAACTTGGTGAATTAGCCACTCTCCAGCATCATCTAAGTTCAAGGGCTTCCTTCAACATTCAAGATCAAGCTCAAGATCTTCAAGAAGGTCCAACTTTCTCAAACTCTCTCTTAAATTCTCTTAAATTCCCAATAACTTGTTTTCTTATTTAGCACTTTTATTATCTCATCTCACACATCCTAATATACTTTTTATTTAGTATTATTTCACATCTCTTATTTTCATATAAATAAAAAACCCCAAAAACAAGAAAAAGAGGGTTTGCTCATAAATTCCAAGTAGGGATTCTCACACTTTTTCCACACTTTTCTCACAACTAAAACACTTTTTCTACACACACACACACACTTACAAATAAGAGATTCCCCATTTGGATTTATGGGATAAAACCCAACCCTCGTTTTGTATGCGAACTACATGGACTTTGATGTCTTTATAGGCTACGTAGGCGTCTCGGGGTAAAACCCGAGACTCGAGTCCTTTCTCTCATTTTCTATCTTCTCTAAATCCATTTTCCTTATATTCTATATACTTGCCCTTAATAACGTATTGCTCCATATGCGTTATCATTCCATTATAACGGTCAACGTAGGGGTAATCGCGTAAATCTTATTTTTCTAATATTACTCTTATATCTTCATACGGATGACTCGCTTCATCTTTTCCATGATACAAGTCGAGGATTCCTACCTCCATTCTATATATACACATGCACACATATCACGGGGGAAAATAAAAGGAAAATAGCAAATATTCATGAGAGACCGAAAGGGCGGAATGGATGCCTAACACCTTCCCATTTCGTAACTAAGCCTCTAAACCCTTCTCGAATCGTCTTGGTTTCACACGCACCAGTATGTCTTTGTATGCCATCCTTCGGGGTGGATTCCCCTTTTTCTTTTGTCTGTTTTGAGTAAAATAGACTGGCGACTCTGAATCTCTCTACATTTTTACACCACATCTCAAACAACGCCGGCCGAAGCGCTCCCGAGAGGGACGCGTGGGACCCTAAGGATCCTTTCCTCCATGCGCCCACCCGCACGGCGAGGATCGAGGATGGCCGCATAATTGAAATACCAAAAGTTTATTGTGAGTAAATTTTTGAATATGTTCGGATGTAGTTGTGTGTAAGAATCCGAGGAGGTAATACCATGTATATCCGAATTTCGAGGATAAAATTCCATTGTAAGGGGGGAAGTATGTAACACCCCGTAATTCTATGTATTTATAATTTAATTAATTCGGGTATATTTTTTTAATTACATGTGTGCTGTAATTTAATGGAATTAATTATTATATATAAATAAATTATTGTGTGATTATTTAATAGATTAATCGGGAGAGATAATGATTGAGGTCGAGAAAGGATAATTATTTATAGTGACCCGGATGATGATTTTGAGGTCATGGATGACTCCGAAAGGGTCAAAATAGTAAAAATAGTATATCCGAGGGCGTTGATTGGGTCCATGGGAAATTTTAAAGTAATCTAGCACCATATGGGGACATTTTAGTCATTTAATAACCAAGGGTTAATAGACCTATGAATTCACAACATCTTTATCTGCATATAGATGGGACATGTTAGGGTTTAGAGGTTAGAAAACTCAGAGAAGCCATTGGCGAAGAAGAGAAACCATTTGTAAAGCTTAAGAGAGAGTTTTAGCGAAATTGCAGTGTGATCTTGAACATTATCAATATTGGAGTGAGGATTGGAAGAGAAGGCACACCATCCAAGATCAAAACCATGAAATCAGATCATCAAACGCAAGGCAAATGTTTATTTACAATTTCTTTTGAAGTTATGATGCCCCTGTTGTTAAGGTTTGGAAATATATTGATTAAAGTCATGTTCTGGGAAGAAAAGAATAATTAAAACTCAGGTTCTAGGTAGGAATTACATGTTGCTTGATTTAACATCTATAGAGGATCAGAAATCATAGGATATGTGATAATCACCATGAATTTAATCTATTTTTTTATGAAAGATGGTTGAGGAACACAAACCTAGGGTTTTTGATGAAAACATGATGTGATCTATTCTTGGGTTAGAATCACGAGGTTTTAACATTTTATTTATGTTGGAGTCCATCCTAATACATGATTGTGATGTTTGGGAATGTTGGATGTTAATTTGATAACAAATCACGAAGAGGAGAATGAGAAAATGGTGAAAAATGAACTTGTGGATTGAGGAAGTAGATGATCTGCATAATTTAGAATCGATTTGGTCCAGAGGTGAATGGATTTGAAAAATGAATCTAATTGGCCTCCTGGCAAATCAATTCCGTTTCCCATAAAATGTGAAACTTCCCTTAATAAGCCTAGAACTCCTATAATGTTATTGGGGATACTTCTGGGACGTTAAAATATAATGAGACAATTATTATATTACAGTAGGCTTGTGATGGGATTATGAATTAGTCTTGACGAGCAGATTGAGGTGAGATTTGATATACTTAAATTAAGACGAAATCAATTCGAGCGAAGGAGAATGAGTTATGGGGAATTTAAGTGAATTTATGTGATTGGAAAGTAGTGTATGATATAGCTATCTATTGAGTTTTTTTAAGGGATAACTAAGACTCTTAGAGTAGAGAATAATACTCGGATTAACACGATCGTGAGAACAATTAATATTTGATGATACGGTGAGTATTCAAGAGAAAAATACTACGTATGAAGTATGATAATTTGGTTATCTGTATACCTGCTGATTTAATGTATATAAAGGTTTCGTGTGTACCTATTATATGATTGGTGTTAAACGTGAATATACATATACTGCCTACTATCGTGGAGGTTCCCGTGCAGTGGGTGATCCCACCTTCCTGATTCCAGGGAGGTCTGTATTTGGGTCCCCGGACATAAAACTTAGGGCGTCTCACTATGTGTCATGCGTTAGTGAGGCCAACAAGTTATTTGGGTAAGTTAGGTATGTGCGTAGCCCAAAGTCTTAGAACTATGTTCGCCTCGATTATTTGTTATTTGATCTTTTGTTTTGAGGAGACATGACGAACCAATAGTCCTTATTTTAGTACGAGAGGTACATGGACATATAGCAGAGTATGCCTACTTTCATGGTGGTTCTTTTGAGAGACACCATAATTATATATATTAGTGAGATAAATATATATAACCATTTGAATCATTATACATACGTCTAATAGTAGGCAAATTGACAGTGTGCACATAAATAACGAATAATGTAGTGAAACTTAATTAAATGATAAAAGTTGGAGAACGATATTTATGATATTAATAACATATGAGAGATATTTATTCGGATAGCGTATTGTATTGACGTTACTAGGACTTATAGGTGTCGATAGTCCAAAAATATACTTTCATCTAGTTAGCTTGGGTAGTATGGCTAGGTGGGCTAAGTAAAAAATGTTAGGCGTTCACAATAACTGAGAGGTGATGAAACTTAAGAGAGTGTACATGAAGCTAACATGTGTAATCAATAACTGATTTTTAAATTGTGATAAATAATTGCAAAATGTTTTCAAAATATTTTGGGTTCTAACCCTTGCTATAAATATTTTCCAAAACCTTTTCGGTGTCCATCCACAGGGATGTCAGACTTGATGATCTATTCTGAGGACGATTAGTTGCAGCAGTGTGGAGGTGTGTAGGGCTTGATTAGACGCTTTCATCCTTGATTCCTAGTGTAGGATTTTATTTTAGTACCTCAGTGGGGCACGTTGCCCCATTTAAACTTTATTTAGTTATTCAGTTCAAAATTATATTGGGATTTATTTAGTATTTGTTGGACTTATTAGTTGGTTTTAGATTTTGTGGCCGATGTTTTATCCGGCAAGGCATATATTCATTTATTTAGTTGTTGTGATGGTTTAGATTGTATTAATTATGTCAATGTTTCAAGTTTTCTTTCCGACTTTTATAAGTAATTATTTAATGAAAAACAAAATTTTGAAACCAGCTCAATTAACTAATAGGTGGTTAGTAATTAAATAGGTTTTCGACAGTGATGCTGAGAATGAACCAAATAAGAAACATCTTTTAATTTAATAAAGGAATGATCACCCGATATTTAATTTGGCGGGGTGTCACATGAGTATGGAAGGCTTATTGTCTTTAGTGTCTTGTGTGGTGCTTATACCTATATATATGTCTTCGTATGCTTCATTGGTATCTTTTCTTATATATATATATATATATATATATATATATATATATATATATATCGTGTTGTTTGTTTTGAGTTCTTACGGTTGCTTGTAGTCCAGCTATGCCATCGATTTAAGCTATACTTCTTTCTACCTATTTTATATTGGTATCCCATGATTATATTAGTATATTCTAGTTGGTATCATTTTTATTCCGTCATAGTTGGTATCTATTATTTTTTGTTTGGATTAGTTGTACTTGTGTTGCAAAGTTTATTTGTTGCTCTTGTATCACTACACACCATTGCATGATATACTTGTTTGTCCTTCATGCTTATCGCTTGTTTCATTTAGGGAGAGAATTGTTTTAACTTGGGAGAAATTATTTATTTTATTCACCTTAATGTTTCTTTAATCATGAACAAATAGGGGGAGAAAGGGTATTTAAATCTTTTCATTTGCGGGAGATCTTTTACTCAGGTGGACACGTCCTTACTTAGGTTGATATTTCTAGACAAAGGGGTAGGGGTTTTTTATGCACATTTATATCGTTATATTAACAATACATTTTATGGTGTGTTTATGTGTTCATGTTAGCAACCACGTGGCAAAGTTTTAATGCAAGTAAATTTACTGAGAGTACGTGTAGGTCAAGCATGTCTCTACATTTTCATCTCGGCTGGGATAAAGTCTTTTAGATGAGCTTGACGACCCCTAGGTGTTTTTTGTTTTTGCTTTTTTTTCGGAATAGACAAAGGGGAGATTTGCAAGGACAAATATCCGAATAAGTCAAGTTGTATGTACTAGATTAATTTCTGACAAAGAACACTGAGTCATAGGGTAGAAGTTGTGTTTGTGATCTTTTGAGCCTATTACATGTTTGTTGAAGATATAGAGGCGAAGCCAAAGAGAATACATCAACACGTTGAGTTTCGTGCCATGTTTAGTTATAAACATTTCGAAGATCTCTCGGATATGAATGCATATATCATGTTAAGGTTTGAAAATTTCATTATTGGGTGTTAGGAATACTTTTCAAAGTTTTAAAATGACTTTATATTTTTTTAAGAAAAATATTTTATTTTTTAATTGTCGTCATAACAATTTTTTAAATGTCGTTCGAATGAAGTTCCTGGCCCGTTCGAATGAGATTTTCAAAAAGGAAAAAATATGTCCTCTAATATCATTAGATATGTCGTTCAAAGGTTGTCCTAACGCGAATCATATCCACGCTCAAACAAACTTCAAAAGAGGTTCCAACGAGACAAATTTTAAATTTTCTTAGCTTCTCCGGAATCTCATTAGATCTTTTGTTCCTTTCTGTTTGAACGAGGAGAGCTACCTCGCTTGAATGAGATTGGTACTTCGTTCAAACGATCGGGCACAAATTTTAAAAAATTCTATTTTCCTGATAGTTTTTCCTTAACCCCCACGCCACTACTTCATTTTCTATCCATGTTTAAGTAGTGTGTGATAGAAAATTTAAACGATAATTTTTTCGTCCTTTAAGATACATACCTTTCCAAAAAGTCCAAGAGAGTTTTCCTTAATTATTCATGATTAAACTTTCAAAGTAAAACCCATGGTTACACCCTATTAGTTTAAATCCAAGATTCTACATATACATATGTTTTGAGGTCGAGTTTTTCCGCCATGTTCATTCTCTACATTATTGAAAATTATTTCTTGAGGTGGATTTTGTGCTTGTTGGTTTGCATATGGTGAAATATGTATAAATGACAATTGCTGCGTCCTATTGTTGGACTATGAGGCGTGGCTGGAAGGAACAAAGAGCGTTAAGGCTTAATAGGGAGTCGATTCATTGTGTAAGTCTTCCGTCATATCCTTTTTGTAATTCCATACTTAGAAGACTTTCTAGCTGGGACGTTTGAGGTTTTTCCCATTTGCATTTTCCTCATACATCGAACGTAGTGCTTGTTTATTTTATCTTGCAATTCATAGCTATATGCGTGCTTTGGTTAAAAAGGATAAAATGGTTTAATCACGAAATTATTTTATTTGGTGTTTAATTAAATTGGGAAATTTTATTAATTTTAGTTTAATTTTATTTAAGTAAGAATTAATTTGGGAAATAATTTTTTTCAAATTGGTTTACGCAAATTTTGAGTCCCCTCGTATTCTCAAATTAGTATCTGAGCAGGTACACTAAACTATCATGTTATATACTATTTAGGCTTATATATAGAAAATTTAACATTTTCCCGATTTCCATTTTTTGATGGTTCTAAATACGTGTACTGGAAAGCACGTATGAGTTCAGCAGTTTAGTCATTAGATTCTCTGGTTTGTAAAGCGATTGTTACAAGGTGGTCCCTACACACGTGTTTAGTAGTTGAAGTTCATATTCCGAAACTTGTAGAAAGATGGAGTGAGGGTGAGCATAGGTTAGCAGATTACAATTTGCGTGGTTTAAATGCTCTTTTTAGTGCGATCACATCGGAGGACTTTTGTTATATTATGACATGTGAAACGTCTAAAGAGGGTTGGGACATAGTCCATCTCACCATGAAGGTGCAAGTGCTATTAATGCTTCCTAACTCCAAAACCTCACCACTCACTTTTAAACCATTAAAATGGATAAGAGTGAATCCTTTGATGAGTTCTATGCTATATTGTTTGATATTATGAACTTGTCTTTTATCTTGGGGAAGAAAATACCCAAAAACCACGTCATTAAGAAAGTATTATGGTCCTTACTTGACATATTTTTATCTTAAAGTAACAATGTTAAACTCTTCTGGCACATTAGACTATACGAAACTCCAAGACCTTGTAGGTGATCTTCAAACCAATGAACTCAATATGTTTGCCTATAAAAAGCCTACGATAGAAAATGGCATTGCTTTGAAAGCCCAGAAGGAGGAAACATGAGTCTCAGATGATGAGTTTGACATCGACTCTGATGATATGGCTATGTTTGCTAACAAGTTTAGAAAATTTCGTAAGTTTAATAAAGAGAAATTTAGTAATGATTATAAGAAATTTGATAAGTCTATGTTTAATACGGACGATAAATTCCCTAAGAATCGTAATGATATTTTTACGAGGGATGAGTCGAATAAGTGTTATGGGTAAGGTAGCTGAGTGTCCTAGTAAACTAAGGAATGAAGGAAATAAACCTATTTCATAAAACGCCACGCTTAGTGATGGTGAACAGGAAGAGGGACCTGATTACCTCATTGAGCACAACTTCACCGCGTTTATGGCTAGTCAGTAAGTTTTGATGAGAAATATTCCCATAATGATAGTTCTTTACATGACACTTCCAAGGACACTATTTATGAATCCCAAATGGTTGATGATGGTGAAAGAGGAGAAAAAATAGAGAATAAAGTTTAGGATGGGGAAGTCAGCAAGCTCTAAGTTTCCTTTCATGAGTCATATATGGAATCGTTAAAATTGAAAAAGTCAGACTTGAAGTTGAAATACAGGATGAAAGAACGTTCCATAGTAAATTATGAGAGTGTTTTTATTGAAGATCTTAGGGAACGTAAGTGGACTCTTCAAGAGAAGCTACAGTATGTTGAGGATGAGAGAGTTAGTTTTTGAGGTTTAATGGAGGCTATAAGGAAATATCTTCTTGATTTTGAGTAGTCTAGGGGTTTACTTGTGTCTAGGATAGTTCGTCTTAAAGAGAGATTGTGAGGCTCAAGTCGTGTTAAATTTGATTTGGAGTTTAGGTTCGAAAAATTAGATAAGATGTTAGGCACCATTCAAATCAATAATGGCAATTGTAGTATTAAATTCGATACTTATAATACTTCCGATAATAAAGCCAAAGCCATAATTTTTAGAGAGTCAACCGTTGATAAGAATGCTAAAATAGGTCAACCCTTAGGTAACATTCCTTGTGTCTTTACTTGAGCACATTGTCATACGAATGGTTACCTTAGAAATTTTTGTTTTTATCCTAAAAACAATTTTAAGAAGTCAAAACATGGAGTCCCTAAGGTTTCCTAAGACCGAAATATCACATTTCACCTTTATGGGTTAGGAAATACGATTTAGAGGCTTTACATGATTGACTTCTTGATTACCGAATCCATTCGCATGATACGTTCTATGATAAATCTGGTGGTTGAGTGTGTTTGCATATTTACATACACTAGCTTGTGTACTTCAAAATATATGTGTTTACTAGTTGTATGTGTTTTGAGCCTTTTACTTGTCTTTTGAGTAGTCCTTGTTTTAAAATTAATTTTTAAAATAATTTTTTTTAAAATATTTCTTTTGTTTATGTGACTTTAGTTGTAGACATTTTGTGTGGCATATCCTTGTTCTGAATACTATATCATTCCACATTTCCATGAGGCTAGAACTTTTGGTTATGGATTTCAATGCGTCATTTTTTCTTTATCATGTTTACATAGAGCAGTTTGACTTTGATTTTCTTAACGAGTTCTCTTTGTATATGCCTTCTCACACACATGAACGAGCTCTTCTGAACATTAACTTCACAGGTTATGTTTAACATACGTGAGATGTTCTCCCATCAATCTCGTCATTTACATATCCTTAGATTATGAGGGATTTGTGCATGTAATAACCATTGTTCAAGAGTTTATTATTTATTGGAAAATTTCAGTGCACACGGGATAGGGCTATGAAGGGAAAAAATCTCCTTTGCAAAAAAGCCACCATTGAAAAGATCCAAAAAAAATAAAAGGCAAAAGAAAAGAATAATTTGTGGTGGCTATGTTTTAATATTAATCATAAAAAAAATTATCTTCAAAAGATTTGAGATAAAAAATCAAATAAGTTTTGTTTTGAGGGTGTTTTAGTTGAAGATCAATGGGTTTTCACAATGAATACTATTTATACCTCAATGTCACGACATAATTGATTTGTGGGATCATTAAAATTCTATGCTTGTGTAGATTTTTCCTGTTTGTTCTTTGAGTTCAGTTTATCTTGTCACGTGAGGCTAAATCTGAGTTTGATAAAATTTTGCGATCAAATAGAACTCCTTGAACATGTTTAGGTGATTGGTTCATAATTCATTGGTATCTACTTCACAACCCTTCACTCCGCTTACCACGTGTTTATTTGACACATTTATGCCATATGAGTGTGGAAAGCATTTGTGTGTTGTGCGGTATATATATATATATATATATATATATATATATATATATATATATATATATATATATATATATATGTGTGTGTGTGTGTGTGTGTGTGTGTGTGCGCGCGCGCGCACGCGCGCGCTCTTATGCTTCATTGCTATATTGCAATTTTTTCTTATTTATATATGTATGGTATCATTTCTTTTGAGTCTTTGTAGTTGCATCTAGTCCATGTATGCCATTAGTTTAAGCTATATTTCATATTGGTGTGCTATTTATTCATATTAGTATCTATCTTGTTGCTTGTTTTATACTGGCATCTTATGCTTATGTTAGTACATTCATGTTAGAGAATAATTTAATTATTGCATCATAGTTGGCATCTATGATTCTTTGTTTGGATTCCTTCTACTTGAGCTGCAGAGTTGATTTGTTGTTGTTGTATCAGTATACACCATTACATGTTATACTTACGTTTCTTACATGCTTTAGTTATTTTATGCACCTTAATCTTTGTCTATTACCAAACAAAAAGGAGGAAAAATAGTATCTGTCTCTTTTCGTTTGGGGGAGATATTTTACTTAAGCGGAGACATCCTTATTTAAGTAGATATTACTAGACAAAGTGGGAGGGTTTTATTATGCACATTATATTGTTATATTCTCTGTGCATTTTATGGTGTGTTTAAGTGTGTTAGTTTTGCAACAATGTGACAATGTTTTAATGCAAGCAAAGCTACTCAGAGTATGTGTCAGTTAAGCGTGTCTATAACTTTTCTTTTAGGTTGGGATTGAGTCTTTTAGATGAGCTTGATGCCCATAGGTGTTTTCTATTTTTAGTTTTGTATCAGAATAGCCAAAGGGGAAGATTTGAAAGGATAAATTTCCAATTGAATCAATTTCTGTGTAATGGCTTAATTCTGAATGAAACATTTTGAGTCATAAGGTAGAAGTTGTGTTTGTGACCTTTCCAGCCTATAACATGTTTGTTGAAAACGTAGCACCACACTAAAAGAGAATACATCACTGTGCCAACTTTTGTGCTGTGTTTCATCATCAACGTTCCAAGGATCTCTCAGGTATTAATGGATATATTATGTTGAGTTGAAAATTTCATTATTGGGTGTCAGGATTACATTTCAATGTTCTAAAATGACTTTATATTATTTAGAGAAAAATATTTTCATTTTTTCATGTCATTAGAACGAAATTTTTTATGTTGTTCGAACGAAGTTCTTGGCCCATTCAAACGAGATTTCTAATGAGGAAAAAAAATATCCTCTCTAGAATCTCGTTAGATAGGTCGTTCGAAGATCATTCTAATGCGAATCATACCCTCGTTCAAAAAAACTTTGATTGAGGTTCTAACGAGACAAATTTTCAATTTCTTGGCTATTCTAGAATCTCATTAGATCTTTCATTACGTTCTATTTGTATGAGAAGAGATACGTCGTTCAAACGAGATTAGTACTTCGTTAGAACGACTGTCCGTGAATTTCTAAAAATTCAATTTTTCTGACAGCTTTTCCTTAACCCTGTCTCTCCCCAACTACTTCCTTTTCTATCCATATTTAAGTAGTGCAGGATAACAGTTTTATAGAAGATTTTTTTCATCCTTTGAGAGATATACCTTTCCAAAAAGTCTAAGACAATTTTTCTTAATAATTCATAATTAAAATTTCAAAAGAGAAACCCATGTTTCACCAAATTTATTTGTATCCAAGATTCGACATGTACATATGTTTTGAGATCTAGGTTTTGTCTCTGTGTTCATTCTCTACATTATTCAGAATTATTTCTTGCGGAGGATTCGATGCTCGATGGTTTGCGTACGGTGGACTCCATATGCATGGAAGTTACTGAGACCTATCATTGGACTCCGAGGCATGGGAGGATTCTTGTATGGTACTAAATAGAGATTGAAGGAACCAAAAGAATCAATTCTTGCGAGGTCATTTAGTCATTGTATAAGTCTTCTGCACTGCAGTTTTTGTAATTCTGTACTTAGTGGACTTTGTGGCTTGTCCGTCCAAGGTTATTCCCATTTGAATTTTCCTCAAACATTGGGCATAGTGGTTTCTTATTTTATCTTTAAATTCACACTTATATGCATGCTTAGGTTAAAAATAAAAAAAATGTTTAATCATAAAATTATTTTATTTGATGTTTAAATAATTTGGGTAGTTTTATTTATTTTAATTTTATTTTATTTAAGTAACAATTAATTTGACAAATTATTTTTTTATAATTTGGTTTATGTAAATTTCAATACAATCTAATCTAAATAGGGTTGCCTCACATTCACAGATTGGTATCAGAGAAGGTACATTAAATTATCATGTTAGATCCTATTTAGGCATGCATATGGAAAATTTATCATTTTTGCAGTTTGTAATTTTTGAAGGTTCTAACGACAGGTACTGGAAAGTACGTATGAGGTTAGCACTTAAGTCATTTGATGGGTGGGTTTGGTAGTTATTAATGGGTGGTCTCTCCCCATGTGTTTAGTAGGTGAAGTTAGTGTTTTTAAACGCATAGAAAGATGGAGTGAGGATGAGGATAGGTTAGCAAATTATAATTCGCGTGGTTTAAATTATATTTTTAGTGTGATCACATCAAAAACCTTCCGTATTATTATGACGCGTGAAGGTTTAAAGAGGCTTGGGACATACTCCATATCACCCATGAAGTTAGAAGTGCTATTAAGGCTTTTAAACTCACAAACCTCACAACTCAGTTTGAAACCATTAAAATGGATGCGAGTGAATCCTTCGATGAGTTCTATACTAGGTTGCCTGATATTGTGTACTCGTTTTTCACTTGTGGGGGAAAATATCCGAAACCATAGCATCAAGAAAATCTTAAGGTCCTTACCATATAGATTTTATCCTTAAGTAATGGTGTTAAACTCTTTAAGAACTTTAGACTCTACGAAACTCGAGGAACTTATAGGTGATCTTCAAACCTATGAACTCGACATGTTCGCCTCTAAAACGCATATGAAAGATAAGGGTATCCCCTTAAAATCCAAGAAGTATAAAACACGAGTCTTGGATGATGATTTTGACATCGACTTTGTTGATACAGCTATGTTTGCTAAGAAGTTTAGAAAATTTCTTATGTCTAATAAAGAGACATTAAAAATCATTATAAAAAATTTGAGAAGTCAAAGTATAACAATGATGAAAAATTACCTAAGAATAATAATGATAATCATACGAGGGATGAGTTGAATAGGAGTTATGGGTGTGAGGAGTATGACCATAGGGCAGGCTAGTTTCCTACTAAACTAAGGAAGGAAGGCGAGGAACGTATTTCATACAATAACAACCTTAGTGATAGTGAACTAGAAGAGGGACCCAATTCCCCCATTGAGCTCAACTTCATCGCGTTCATTTGTAGTCATGTAAGTTTTTATGAGAAAGTTTCCCACGATGATAGTTCCTTAAATGACACTTCTAAGGCCATTGTTTGTGAATCCCAAGAGTTTGATGGTAGAAAAAATGGAGAAAAAATTAGAATGAAGAAGAGGAGGATGAAGATGAAGTAAGGGAGCTCCAACTTGCCTTTCATGAGTTGTATACAGAATCATTGAAATTGAAAAAACTAAACTTGAAGTTGGAAGCTAGGATTAAAGAACGTGCCATAGGAAATGGTGAGATTCTTTTAATTGAAGATATTAGGGCACGTGAGAGGACTCTTCGAGAGAATCTAAAGTATGTTGAGGGTGAAAGAGATAGTCTTGCAGGTTTAACGTAGGCCATGAATAAAGAGATTCTTGAGTTTGAGTAGTCTAGGAATTTACTTACATCTAGGGTAGGGGAGCTTGAAGAAAAATTGAAGGACTTAAGTTGTGCATAATTGGATTTGGACTCTAGGTCCAAAAAATTTCATAAGATATTAAGTACCATCGAAATAAAAAATGACAAGTGTGGTATTGGCTTCGATACTCAAAATTATTACGCTAATAAAGAAAAAAAACCATGACTTTGAAAGGGTTAATCATTGATAAGAATGTGAAAAGGGCCAACCCTAAGTTAACATCCCAAGAGTCTTTACTCGAAGACATTGTGACAGGAATGGTCACCTTACGCGCTTTTGTTTTGATATTAAAATCGGTTTTATGAACCTTAAACCTAGAATCACAAAGGTTTCAATAGTCCGAGAGCATCATGTTTCACCTATGTGGCTTTACAAGATAGACTTATTGATTCTCAAATGCATTTACGTGATACATTCTATGCTAAATCTAGTGGTTGAGTGTGTTTGCATAATTACATACACTAGCTTGTGTACTTCATGATATATTTGTTTGATAGTCGTATTCATTTTGAGTATTTTTCTTTTTCAAGTTATTGAGTCTTATTGAAAAATACAAAAAGATTTTATTTGTCTTTTGAGTTGTCCTTGTTTTAAAATTAATTAAATTTAAAAAAAATCAAAAAGATTTCTTTTGCTTATATGTACTTTAGTTTTACACATTTTGTGTGGCATATCCCTATGATTAAATCTTATATCATTCCACGTATCCATGTGGCTAGAGCTTTTGGTTATCATTTCTACTGCTTAAATTGTTCTTTATGATGCTTGTATGGAGTAGTTTGACTTTGATTTGCTTAATGAATTCTCTTTGTATATGCCTCCACACACACATGCACGAGCTCTTTTGAACTTTAACTTTACATGTTGTATTTAAAAAAAATGAGATGTTCTCCCATCAATCTCGTCATCTATATATCTTTGGACTATGGGGGATTTATGCATAAAAGAACCATTGCCATTGAGTTTCTTGTCCATTCTCAAATTTGAGTGTGCATGCAAAAGGGCTATGGAGGGAGGAAATCTACTTTGTGGGAAAGCCACCATTTTTAAGACGCTAAAATACTAAGAGGCAAAAGAAAAGATTAAATTAAGAAGGCCATGTTTTAATATTAAACATCAAAATTGATATCTTCAAAAGATTTGAGATAAAAAAATGATATATGTAAAATTTGAAGGTGTTTTAGTTGAAGATCTATTGGTTTTCACAGAAATCCTAGTTATACCTAAGTGTAATGATGACATTGATTTGTAGAATCATAAAAAATATAGCATTTTGTACATTTTTCTTATTTGTTCTTTGTGTAAGGATAAAAATATCCAATTGTGTTTGTTACACAATTTTGACTTATTCCCGGAACAAAACCCGTTTCAGTCATAGGTTTTATTTTTATTGTCACGATACCCCAAACACTATGACGTGTTTGAAGATTATTTGAAAACATATGGGCAAAGCGTTAAAGAATTAGTTATACCAAAGTTTAACCGATGCAAGTTTATTAGTCTTCAAGATCAATTGATGTCCTATATCACTCAGATAGGAATGCGTAATATTTAATAGGACTTGGAATTTATTTTTATAATGATACGGACACTATTTTATTAAATAAATGTTTTAAAATGTTTTATGAGTGGTTGAAACAGTTTACACTTCGTTTAAATATGACAAGATGAATTAGAGATCGAGTTTTATTAGGAGTCTAATTCAGCGCGTCATTCAAATGATTGGACTAGTCATTCGAGTGAGATTCCATATCGTTAGAATGACAATGCCAAGTCACTGGAATGAGATACCGCCATAAAAATATTATTTAAATGGTGTATGTTCATCAGATTTTGCAAGTGTGCACTCTGCGAAAATCAGTATTCATCCAAGAGCGTTTCTTCACACAAGTTTTCTAAGGTTTTCCAAAGTTAATGTATAATTAGAGTTTCAAAGATTAGAGAATTCATTAATATATTCTATAGTAATCTTTGTCTCACCAGGATGAGTTTTTCTACACTTGAACATTGCTGGTTTTGGGATGAAGATTCAGTGGAGTTCGGTTTCAACATTGTAGATGTAACAAGCCACATCAGTGGAAATTGAGACATACGTGGACGCGTGTATTGTGGACTAGAATCATGGAAGAAGGTTACTTTCTACATGGGCAATGTGAAAGGACTTGTTGAAGATCAGAGGAACATCAAATCTCGTGGGCATATCGAGTCGTTGACTACGACTATCGTCTATACCTTTGTAAAAGCATATTCATAGTGATTATCTGGCTTGGGCCGTCTAAGCATTTTCCCAATTGTGGTTTTCCTCGTACATCCAGCGTTGTGAGTATTCTTTACTTTATTTTAATTTCTTTAATCATTAGATTGATGTTTAGGATTGATAAAAATAAAATTTCTTAAGTTAAAATTGTTCACAACTTGATGCGTATTAAAAATTGGATTTTTTTTTCATAAAAATAAAAATTATTTTTTGATGCTTAAAACACTTTCCACATAAGAAATTAAAAGGGACCATAAAATTGGTATCAAATCTAGAAACCTATTTTTATTGTGTTTGATCCCCTTGTGTCTTTCGTGATGAATTTTGGACGTTTTGAAAGTTTTCTTCCTCCTGATTTTTATGGCACAAATTATGCTTATTGGAAAATGGGAATAAGAAGTGCTTTAAAATCCATTGACGAATGTGTTTGGTTAGCTGTTGAAAAGGGTTGGACACCTCCAATCACAAGATATGGTGAGGTCACTAGTTTGAAATCCGTTGAGTCATGGACTAAAGGTGAACATAGGCTTGCACTGTCCAACTCTAAAGGTCTGCACGTTATTTCCTCACATGTTACACCTGATGAGTATAATAGAATCATGACTCGTGAAACTACAAAAGAGGCTTGGGATACACTTGCACTTACTCACGGGGGAACTAACACAATTAGGGTGTCTAAGTTATAAAACCTCACTACACAGTTTGAGATGATTAAGATGTTAGATAGTGAGCCATTTGATGAGTTTTACGCTAGGTTGTTTAATATTGTCAACTCCTCGTTTAACTCAAGAGAGAGGATTCCCGGAAATCGTGTCATAAAAAAAATTTGACATCTTTGCCAAGTAGGTTTTATGCAGAAGTGACTGTTTTGAACCTCTTAGGAATGCTTGATTTGTCTAAACTTGAAGAGATTATAAGTGACTTACAAACCTATGAACTCGATATGTTTACCTCCAAGGAAGTGCTCAAGAAAGAAAAAGGAATTTCTTTGAATGCTCAGAAGGAGGAAACTAATGTTTCGAATGAGGATTTCGATTCCGATTTTGAGGATGTTGCCTTGTTGGCCAAAAAGTTCAAAAAAATTCTTGAGTTTCAAAAGCAATCGAAAGATGCTAAAAAGTTCGTGAAATTCGAGAACAATAAGGTTCATTCTACCCCTAAAAGATAAAAGTGATAAACTTAATAGGGTTGAGTGGGATAGATGTTTTGGGTGTGAGGGGAATGGTTATAAAGTAGTCGAGTGTCCCAATAGACTTAAGAAAGAGGACAAGAAACCAATAGCTTATAGTGCCTCTTTAAGTCTGTTTCTTTCTTGGCATGTCATGTGAGCGACGACGATAAGTCTTCCCATAAAGATTCTCATGTGCATGAGACTTCCGAGGCCGTTGAATCCCGAGTCTGTGAGGGTGATGAGAGTGAGGAGGAGGAGAACGCTGTAGGTGAGTTGCAAGTTTCATTTAGAGAGTTACACGAAGAAAAGGTGAAAGTTAAAAAGTTAACTCTGAATTGCAAGCTAGGTTGAATGAGCATTCCATAGAAAATAATGATGATTTGATAGAGGATATTAGGGCATCGGAGAAGAAGATTATGGAGAAGCTAGAGTATGCTGATAAAGAGAGAGAGATAGTGTTTATGGTTTAATGGAGACTTTGAAAAAGGAGTTTCTAGAGTTTGAGGAGTCCAGGCGTATGCTTGAATCTAGGATTCAAGAGTTGGAAGAAAAATTGAAAGACTCGGTTAAGGTTAAGTTTGACTTGGAATCTAGGTCGAAAAAGTTGGTTAGGATGTGAGGTATCCTCCAAGTCAAAAGTGATAGATGTGGTATAGGCTATGAGGATAGAGTTGTTCCATTCCCAAAGCCAATATCAACCATGAGAGAGAGCCCACTATGAATGTGAGGAGAGCTCGATATATTGGTAATCATTCTCGCCGTCCTTACTCTTGCACACATTACGGTAGGAAAGGTCACCTCATACGTTTTTTTCGTGACCTTAGGAATTCTCCTAGGAAATTTAGGACTAAAGTCGTGTCAGTTCCCAAAAAACCCACCCGTCATGTTACACCTACTTGGGTTAGGAAATAGGACTTAATGGCTTTATGACTAAAGCTTTATGGTTCTCGTTTGGTTGAACTTGATTCCTCCCATGCTAAATCTAAAGGATGATTGGGTTACCATGTTTGTCATACGCTAGTCTTTACATCATGATTCATATCTTTCTAGTGTTATGACATATGTATCATTTTGAATTATATTTTTCATTTATTGAGTCTTATTTGAAAAATACAAAAAGATTTTTAGTTTATTATATTTTTGTGAAAATACAAAAAGATTTTGCTTTTATTTGAGTCAAAATATGTTGAAAAAGCAAAAGATTTTCGATTTGTTTTTGAGTTTACATGTTTGATGTGGCATATTGGTGTGCTTGGACACCCTTTCTTTCATTCTCCATGTGGCTAGGACTTTTGGCATAATTATCGATGCTTAGAATGATCTTAACCATTTGTATTATGGTGTTGTTTCGAAGTTGATTAGAATTTTGATTCGACTTTGTATATATGCCATCTTTGCACACATGCACAAGGTTATATGGATATTTGACATCTCTTGCATATTTGAGTTTGATCAAACATTCTTATCTCAATTTTATCATCTATGCATAAGTAGACATAAGGAGGAGGTGTGCATGTAAGAACCGTTTACCGTGAGGATAGTAATTGAAAAAATGACAAGTGTTCATGGGAAAGGGCTGTGAGAGTGTAAAATTGACTCATCGTGAAAGCCACCATTTAAAACATCCCCCCCAAAAATTAAAGGAAATAAAAATAATCAAATGCCAATATGGGCCAAATTAGTTTATGTTCATTTAAAAAGATTATATGACATAACTGAGGGAGTTTGGATGGATAAATTAAACGGGTTTTCACTATGAATCCAAACGGTTAAAATTCGTATCATGATGCTATTGATTGTAGAATCGTCAAAATTTCGGATTTGAGTGCATGTTTGATTATTTAGTTCATTTATCTCACACTTTAAATGTTACATATGGCTATAATAAAGTTTGATGATTTATTACTATCAATTAAAGCTTCTTTATCTTTTCGATGTGTTGGAATTATGATTCGTTTATTGTCGTTCATGCCCATACATTCCATGTTCATATGTGAGCACATCAATACTATGTTAGGATGTAACTCACATTTTATTATTTTTTACTTTTCTTAGTTTAGCTACTATTTTGGTATTGTTTTCAAGTTTTGAGCCCCTTCCAGTTAGATTTTAATGAAATTCTTTGACTTAGCAACTTTGTTTAATCTTCTGCACTAGAACTAGGAGTTTTGGTTTCTCATTCGAGCAAGATGTTCTTGTCGAGCGAAGTTGTCATTCTAATGACATCGTTTTATCGTTCGAGTGACTTACCATCTTCATTCGAGCGACATAAATATTTTTATTGTTATTTTGTTTAAGTATCTTAGTTCATATAGTTTTATAATGTGGTACTGATGGTCTGCTGGGCTTGTTATATGCCGTGTACTTTAATGTCCACATATTTTTACTACATTAATTCATTTAATCACACCTTCTTAGATTGGTTAATTCATATTGTGTGATTATTGTTTGCTAGTTACGACTTTGATTTTATTGATCATTATTAGCTGCTTGTTTGCATGATTATATACATATATTTAATTGATTATGCTTGTGATAGATATTTCGTTAAATTGATATCTTTTCACTAAGTTGTCTATTCAAGACATAAAGGGGGAGAGATATATGTGATTTATGGGGAGATTTCTATTGAGCACTATGTTTATATGTTGCACACATTTATATCTACATTGGTATCTTTTTTATGTGCATATTTGATATCCGAATTTAAAAGTTGTTTGTTTTCAATTGGTATCAAATCCTTTTCTCACATATTTCATTATGATTTATATCATTTGTTCCTCCATACTTCACTGGGTATTTGTCTGTTTCACGGGCGTAAGTTTTCTTAACGAGATTCGATATTTCAAGACAACATCACATTCATCCATTCAAAGTCAGTTTCATGCTTGCCAGTCCATTGTTTACTAGTCTTTTCTTGTAATTTTTTATTTTGGGTTTATGGAATGGGATTTAGCTGTCATACGGATTGACAACCCAACTTAGGCATTTCAATGTTGGTTTTGTCCCGGAATAGTCAAAGGGGGAGATTTGTAAGGACTAAAATTTCCAACTGAGACCGTTGTATAGTTTTGACTTATTCCCGGAACAAACACGTTTGAGTCATATGTTGTATTTTTACTCCCCCGATCTCACACAGAATATGATGTGTTTTAAGATTATTTGAAGACGTTGCGGCAAAGCTTAAAAAAATTAGTTATACCGAAGTTTAATTGGTGTAAGTTTATTCATCTTCAAGATCAATTGATGTTCGAGATCACTCAATATGAAAACGTAATATTTAATGGGACTTGCAATTTATTTTTATAAGGATAAGGATTCAATTTTATTAAATAAATGTTTTATAAGTGTTTGAAACAGTTTACTCTTCATTTAAATCTGATAAGATGAATTAGAAATCGAGTTTGATTAAGAGTCTAATTCACCGAGTCGTTCAAACGAATGGACTAGTCGTTCAAGTGAGATTCCATCTAGTTAGAACGACAGTGCCAAAGTTATTATTTAAATGGCGTGTGTTCATGAGATTTCGCAAGTGTGCATTCTTCAAAAATTAATATTCATCCAGAAAGTTTCTGCACACAAGTTTTCTAAGGTTTCCCAAAATTAATGCATCCTTAGAGTTTCAAAGATCCGAGTAATCCTCTGTACCTTTATAAAACCATATTCATAATGATTGCTTGGCTTGGGCCCTCTGAGTGTTTTCCCATTTATGGTTTTCCTCGTACATCTGTCATTGTGAGTATTCTTTACTTTATTTGACTTGTTTTAATCACTAGATGAATGTTTAGGACTAATCAAGATAAAATTTGTTTAAGTAAAAACTGTTCACAACTTGGTGCGTATTAAAAATTGGAAAAAGATTTTTCATAACAATAAAAATTGTTTTGTCATCCTTAAAACACTTTTCGCATAAGAAATTAAAAGGGACCATCACTTTGAGTTCACTTTATCTTTTCACGTGAGGCTGAATCAAACTTTGATAATGCCACTACTAGAAAAATACCCATTTATGACAATTTTAAAATTCAATTTTATGACCATTTTAATTAAACTGTCATAATAAATATGATAATTTCATAATTATGACCCTTTTTTCTTTTAAGCAAATAATTATGACCCGTGTATATTTATTGGGTCATATTAATATGATATGTTATGACAGTAATATTTTAACTATCATATAATATATTTATGTTTTATGATAGTTTTATATGCATGGTAATATTAAATATAATTTCATAAAATTAATATTTTTTAATGTTTTTTTTTTTATTATTTACGACCCATTTTAAGAAAAAATATTAATAAAAGAAGCAATTTGGAGGGAAAGAAGCGTAACAATCTCAAATTTGGGAGATACCCACTCCTCCCCAACTCTTTCTGTACGATTATCATGTAGTCTCCCCTTATCCCACAACAACCGCATCCCACCCTTCTTCCACCCGCGCATCGATTGTCTCCTAGTTCAGATTTTGTGTAAGCATTCTCACTCTTTTGGAACTTTAATATTGTTGTTCTCTAGGTTTATTAATTATGTTTTTAGCTTAAATCTGATTCTACTTTCTTCAAATCCATAGTATGGTTGATTAATATATAATAATAGTATTAAAGGTGATTGATCTATCATGTAGTCAATTTCAATGTTGGGTAGTCATTATGTGTGCTTAATTTATTTTTTTACAAAAGAAGAATGAAGTGTGAAACTATTTTGAACTGGGTATTTGTTAATTTATTTTGAGGTCTCCACTATTCTTCTTATAATTTTTGTGGTAATTTATCTATTATGTTTTCTGTTTGCTTAGCTTGTTATGTAAAGCATGTGTCCACAATTCTTGTCGTCTGGATGTTTGATGATTGCCTTCTGTGAAACGATATATGATGACTTGATTTCATTTTCTGTTTTTATTGATTTAGGCTGAAAGAGGGTGAAGTATGAAATTTTGTATGATTGTAAGACCCGGGTGAATTAACAAGTTTAAGAAATTTGCAACATTGTAAGGGGAGAGGTATTATAGATTTGGTATGAATAGCACTCACAGAATAATGATCTATGCCTCTTATATTTTCATTGTATTTCTCTTATATTTAGTTGAATTTGAGTTTTGTTGAAGCTGAAGTTAAAAACTAATGACGTTTCTATGGAGTCAATTGATTATTTTCATTTGCATTGTGTTTCACTTATATTTGGAGTTTTATTTTAAAGTTGCGTATATATCGAATTGTTAACGAAGCTTAATTTTGTTGATAATCACATTTTTATTACTTTTGTATTAGATATATAGGATGTTGTGAATTTGAGTTTGTCTTGAATTTTTAATGAAGCTGAAGCTAAAGGTGATGATGTTTCTTCAGAATTCATTGATTTGTAACTACTACATCATGTTTACTTATATTTTGAACTCGGTTATGAGTTTGAGCTTGTGCTAAATTATTGATGAAGCTAAATTTCATTGAATTTCAAAGTTTATGAATAATTAAGTGTTTATATTGTGTTGAGATCCATTCATTTATTTTGTGTTCAATTTAGTATTTCTTGTTGGTTATGATTTCTCATAAAACATAGTCTAGGTACAATTTAATGATTAAACTAAATATGAATATCATTTCCATATGGATAAATGAAAATAGTCACTTATGTAGTTTAAAAGTTAGCAAATTTTCTTCCACAATACACTTATTCCACGCTTCGTGATTCTCTCCCTTTCTTAAAGAAAAATGGATGTCTTAGTAGTTTTTACTATATCATCATTTCCGATACATTATTTTCAGTGGATTGTAATCATCGATTTAAGTTTTGAAGTTGTGACAAGGAATGAGGCGATATAACTTAATTCATAATAATTACTATTGTATGCATTGTAGTGGATTGCTAATTTGATGCGATGTAGCTTTAATTTAGTGGATTGGTACTTTGATTATTAGTATTGTATGCAATGCATCCTTAATTCCATATACACGTGTAGCTTAATTCATATTTATATGTATAATAGGGTTGTAAGAAAGTTCGTGTTTGTGATTGGTATCAACAATCAATCGTGTATATGTTTTGTGCATACACTACACCAAAAATAGCAATTTGGCACACCCTGATATTAAAAATCTGGCACAGTTTTAAACTATGCCAAATTCTGGCATGATTTAATGACAATCTGGCACACTTTAAAATAGTGCCAAAATTTAGCACTGCTTTAAAGTGTGCCAAAATAGAGTACTCTTAATTAAAATATAAAATAACCTAAAAAAATTCACTATAATCACTTTAGTTTCCCGCTCTCTCATCCTTCTCATTGCTGCTCACCCCCGCTCATGCATCTTTAGGTGCTTTGAGTTCTCTCTCTGCTCATCTCTCTCTCTCTCTCTCTCTCTCTCTCTCTCTCTCTCTCTCTCTCTCTCTCTCTCTCTCTCTCTCTCTCTCTCGTTCTCCACTCAGGTATCTCAGGTAATTTTCTATCTCCTATGTTTTAAAAGCATCTGTGAAGGTTTCATATTTAGGGCTTGAAGGTTTCACATTTACGGCTTAAAGGTTTTAGATTTCAATCCCTACACACACAAAAATTCGTGATTCACTACACGTACTAGAAATGAAGTTATCACATTTGTATTAAACGAAGGTTGAAACAAATTTATACAAAATGAAGGTTTTCAGATTTATTTTCTTCAATTTTTTTCATTTGGATTTGACTCACCAATGTTCATTTTTAGTTAGGATTTCTTGAGTTTCAATCCCTACATGTTATGTTTTTCAGATTATCAATCCAATTGTTATGGCTACTAAATAATAGGTATCTTTGTTGTTCTTATACATGTTATGTTTTTAATTTGTGATATAATTACCATATCTTATGAAAAGTTAATTTTTTACTTCAAATGATAGATCGACATTGTCATGTTCCATATATGCCGCCAATAAAAATACATATGCACAAACTTATGGTTATTTAGGTAGACATTTCTTGCACCGATGGATGTTCAAATCCCTCATTATTCCACACTACATTGGATTGATGAACGTTTGATATGCATTATTATGGCTTTGGTTTATTTCAGATTATTGATATTCCAATAGAACAATTCTTCATACACTCATTAGGTTCCTATTAGCTCCATATTGGTATCATTTTAACTAACTATCAAAGCATTTAACAAGCTCATTAATTTTTAATTATTTGTTAAATTGAATTTGGTAAACCGATACTAAATAATGGTAAGGTTTGTTTAACTATACGAGTTTAAAAAATTAAGCAGTCTATATATTATGATTACGATGAAAGTTTTTGCACATTGGTTTATTTTTTTACAAGATGATATTGATTTAATTAACAAAACTATGTTGATGGCTGGATTGTCACTAAATTTTAGAATTATATTTTCTTGAGTTTATAATTTTAGAGTAGTTAAAATGAGTGCGTGTATTGAGTGCAATAGTCATGGTTTTAATGGCATTTCATGTGATATATGGGTGTACCGTAAGCTTTTTGAACATGTCAATAAGAAAAATGTATTTGATTATCGCAAGCTCAAGTACAGCGAATCGAAATTGCAATTTTACATTTGATAGGCATGCGTATACTTGAGATAAATTGTTTTGTACTTGAGACGCTGGTATATATGCTATACATAGGACGAGCTATTGCATGTAGACACAATGCATGAGTTTTTAACATAAAGTGTGCTCATCTCGATAGAAGTGGTACACGAGTTTTTGGCATACTAAGCTTGAGTTGCAACTATCTTCTGCCATAACAGGGGAATGAACTTGGCGACAGTAGTGGAAGGCGAGTGGACTTTGAGAACTTTAGCATAACATGGGAATGAATTTTGAGAAGATAGTGGAAGGCGGACCTGCGACCTTAAGAATGGCCATTTTAGTATCTTGCTTTCTCGGTACGTTGTTTTAACTATGTTGTTATAACTCAAATATTATCGAATTATGTCATCAAACAAATACAAAAAACTAACATAATCAAAACTTTATAAGCTTGGTGGTATGATTGAGTTTATATACATAAGTGATTTATGTACTGATGCATCAATTTAGGGGTAAATGAATAGTTTGAAAAATTATTTCTAATTTACTTATTTGCTCAGCCTCTCTTTCTCATTATACAATGACATTAACATATGATACTTAAATCACAATGAAATTTCCATATGATTTAGTAATACAGAATACCATCTCATGAAACAGATCATAAATATAGTTTGATGGAGTGTGCGTGCTATTGGTCAAAGGAAAACATAACTACAAAGAAAAAAAGGATATGGATATGATGACAATAGGATCATACGTAAACAAAAACACATATCTGCGATGCGAAGGTGTTATATTTGCAACTTAGCTTCAAATCACTTTCTTTTTAATAAACTCATCTTTCTTTATACAAACTTAGTTCAGTTAAGAAATTTTAACTTTCATCGCGCGCGTATATACGATGTGAAGATGATCGGATAAAATGACGAAAATAGGACAGAGTGTGGCACTTGATCTGTTACCTTCAATACTGAGTTTAATCTTAACGACGACAACTCAATTATGGCAAACATGAATGGAACACTTGGGGTCTTCCACTCACATTTTACCTGTAATATTTTACAACTTGAAGACACTGAGGTTCGCTAACATGTTGAATTTATCGCTAACATGTTGATGTAAAATGTACTTGATATACAATTATGCATATAGTGTATCTTATATTAAGTAATTGATTTCTTTTGCTTCTCGCGTCGTGAATATTGGGATTAAAACACAGCTTTATGTGACAAGACAAAAAAACCATGCTACTTTCACTTTGTACGGAGATGGGGCTGCCAATAAGGGCCAGTTGTTTGAGGCGCTTAATATGGTTGCCCTTTGGGATTTGCCTTCTATTTTGGTTTGCGATAATAATCACTGTCAGGATTTTGATATTTATATTTCAATTCAATCATTTATTTCTGCCATTGAATGATTTCATTGATTTTGAATCTTGATGTTGTTACAGATGGTATGGGTGTAGCCAAATGGAGAGATGCCAAGAGTCCGACCTATTACAGGTATGGAAATTATGTTCCTGGCTTAAAGGTATAAATTGGATTACTTATATTGTTGATTTCGTGTGTTGCTTACCCAATGTTTTCAAATGATAACTTGGCTACTGTAGTATCTATGGGTTCTGGAGGAAAAATATCCATATAAAATAAGTGGTTATAATAATAGGGAGTTATATGTATGGCATTGCACGAAACTCATTATATTTTTTATGCATATGTGCATCAATGTTTCTTCTTTTCACTTTATATTCGGCTATGATACAAGTATGCAATTTCTATGTTATGTTCCACACTTTTCCCCAAATTTATATTCAAATAACTGCCAATTGGAATATAAAGTTTTAAATTTCATTTCTCATTCATCTACAACTCTATTATTCATCCATCCCAATTTCTGTCTTCCACCTCTACATGTAATAACTGTTTTTGAGTCGACCTTTTTACATACCATATATTTTGTCAGTTTTCCATATGGGGTCTACAGGAACCATCTACCATTATTGCCTTTTTATCATCCTTTTTTAATGGAATGTTGCTCTAATTTTCACTCAAATTGGTATTTTAATTAATTCCCCTTTATGGGAGTTTGACTTTGGAAGCTTCTCCACATAGATGTTTCTTTTATTCCTCATAATTTTGAAGGAAGTCAGTACTGATTCTTTTAGTTACTATATGGCTTTTCATTATATTTAGGATATTTGGAGACTGCTCTTGTTTTTTTCCCTACTACATTATGATATCCTTATTTCCTTTTCAGTGGATTTTCATTACCATTGTTATTATATCTTATCTTTTGATAATGCTAGACACACAAAATACTGCATAAATGCATGCCTTGGTATTTAATCGGTCTTTAAAAAGGTCCATCTAATAAGTAGTTGAACCTTAACCTATCAAATATTCACACATGTGACATGTTTGTGGAGTAACTGGTTATTAAGTGTGTTGAATTTATTGCTTTTCTCTTGCCTTTCGAGTGGATTGTTGGTCCAATTTTTAGTCAAACTAATTATCGGTATTTTAATTAGTTAGTCATATGCCTTGCTAAAAGTTTTCACCCCATGCTAGGAATTTAAAACTTCAATATACTAAAACTTGAAAACATTCTTAGTACTATGTACTCTTCATGACCATAACATTTTCATCGAGACCTAGTGGTTTGATGATAGTTATTTATGATTTACACTAAAACTTCTTTTATTTTATATTAACTTTTATTTTTCTATCAGAGGCACCTCATATTTCTTTGAAATATTCGTGGTTATTAATTTGAGAATGTTGATTGATAACATGAGTGATATGAGGAGCTCTTCTGTATATTCGTGATGATTTTGAGGCAGCTAATCAGAGTAGTCTCCTTCAGTTAAAACTACCAGCCTGTATTTTAGCAGTAAAAGAAAAAAATTGAAATTAGTTTCCTACAAACACAATATTTATTTGGGTCTGATGTGAGGCTCCGATGGCTATTGACCTGGCCAAGTGCCTTTGGGAAGAAATTGTGTTTATATATATATACATGTGTGTGCATGTGTGTGTCATGTCTTATATATATTATACGTATCCCTACCGTATCCTATCCTAGAATTGAAATAATTGGGTATCGCGTACCTTGAGTCATGTCTTATTTATCATGTGTCATTGGTCGAGTCGGTGCTTCATAGTTAACAAGTCATGGTTATGATGCTTGCACAAGAGAACCAAAAAATGTCTTAATGACTAAATTTATTTGGGTAATGGAGAATAATTAAGAGAGAGTTGGTATAAGAATTCATCCTCGCATAGTACTCAATAACTGCAGCTCCTGCTAATGCAGCAAGATGGCGGCACGCTTTGCTTTGGCTCTAGACTTGTGGTCATAGTAATCAACAACTAAAACTCCGGCTAATGCAACAAGGATGTTACTATTGCCATAAAAACGTCTCCAAACAAATTTCTTAGTTCCCAATAAAACACAGTATCGATGGTTTTATCTTTTGGTGGAGTCCTGTGTGCAAAGGCGTCAATGCTTCTTCAGTTACTTCTCAATATTCTATGATTTTACCCATTAGTGGTAGTAATTAATGTAATACCCCATATTTTTATGCTATATTAATTTGGGGATTTATTAAATTTAACGTGAATGATTTATTTAATAAAAATCCAGAAATTAATTATGTTATAATTATTAACGTGACGAGAGTTAGTAATTATGGGAAACTTGTTGAATATTACTAATGAGAAAAGTAATATATTATATTGGTTATATTGAATGTCATGAGTGAATTAAATGACTATTTCGAAAATTTAAGTCGGGACGTGCCCGTGTCACGTCGGGACTAATTTTGTTAAATAAAAAGTGAATATTTTACAAGTTGTTCGTATGGTCGTTTTGAGTGCGCCAACGCATCCGGAAGGGTCGAGATAGTCAGAAAAGTGTACCCGGGGGTTTAGTTTGGGTCTCGGGGCATTTTTAGGCCTAATTGGTACCCCGGGAGGGCAATTTAGTCATTTCACCTTTTTGGGTAATTAAACCCACGAAATTTAGCAACTTATATCAGCCATTTAGGTTAGTCTTTTAGGGTTAGAATATTCAGAAAACAAGTGACGGCCATTAGAGAAGAGAGGAGAGAGCTCCAAGGAAATCCAAAGCCAAAAAGTCACCGGTTTGCGCCGCCGCCACCACCAACGCGTAGATCGCGAGAAGGGGAACGAAACCACACCGGATTCATCTGCAAACCAGACATCTAAAAATCCCAGGCAAGTATTTATCTTGCCTATTTTCGTTAGTGCAATCTTCATATTGGTTTAGGATTGATTAGAGATGAAAACTATGGAAGAAAACCCAATTTGTGTTAGGAAAATGCATGTAGTATTGATTATATGGAAATTCTGGAACCCTTGCCATGTAGAGGAATATAACCCACGAAATTTTGATGATATATTAGAAGCAAATTCTGGTAAAAACAGATTAGAACCTTGATTAAGAAAAACTCTAGGGTTCTTGATGATTAGATGAGATTTTGGGTTAATTATCCATGTTTAAATGATGAATACGTACATGCCTTACGTTAGAAACATCTGGTATATTATTATAATGTTAGTAGTAGAATTCTGGGACGATTGGAACTTGAAAAATATGGATTTGGTATAAATTTGGAGATGAAACCCGTAACTGCATTACTGCAGATTTTTGCAGACCTGCTTGATCAATCGATCGAGCCTAGAGCTTCGATCGATCAAAGGTTCGATCGATCGAGCCCCAAGCTTCGATCGATCGACCCCTCCTGGCAGACTCCTATTTTCCCTTGTTTAATTAGTTAAATTAAATTTATCGTGAAATAATTCTTGGGTATTCTTCATAAAATGTTTTGGGAGATAGGAAAGACCAGTAGGACATATGAATGAGTGTTAGGAACTTTATTATAAGTCGAGAACTTTGCTTTTGGGATAATTATATAATGAACGATGAAGCTACGTAATTCAAGTGAGAGATTACGGCGAATAGCTATGATAGTGAATAAAGGTATACCTATTGTATTTTCTACTTGGAAGGATAGAGTCCACGAGTGTCATGTAATAAGTGAGAAAACCCTTCGAGTTAAGGTTAGAGACGAACCCTTATACGCGTTACTAATATATGAAAATATGGAAATGTCGTAATTATAGGAATTGAGAATTTACCTAATATTGATATGGTAATGTTAGTATAGTTATATGATTGTGTGTGCATATACTATCTATGTGTGAAAATCATGCCCACGCTACTCGCTATCCCTGAGGTTACCGCGCTGGGACAAGTCTTATCTCGTTGGGACCTTTATGGGGGATATTGACTTGTACCCTAGAAGATAGATATCCTTTGTACAGGCTATCGACGTGATAGTTCAGACGGTCCTAAGAAACGGAGGCATGTGCCATCCTCTTAGAGACTTGGAATCTATTCTTCGCCTCAATATTGTTTGTGTATGTATGTTAATACAGTTCGAGAGTGATTCCTAATGTATTCCCCTTAATATGAGTGATATGGGGCTTTGGATAGCAGAGTATGCCCGCACCATAATTTAGTTGGGGTGCTGTTATAATATATATTATACGAGTAGTTAATATATATACTAAATTCTGAAATGGGGAACTACCTACCGTGATTTGATATGTAGGACATGGTTGATGACTAAAATTGTAAATACTTGTTTTGAGAAAGCAGAGTATGCCTACACCATAGTTTGTATGTTGGTGCTGTTAGGATATATATATAAATTATTCGAGTGCTTAATATATATATCTGGATTGAGGAATTTAAACTGTTGCTGTAACGTAGTAAGTGAGGAATAATTATGGACTAAATTATGAATACTTGTTTTGAGAAAGTATAATATGTCACTGGAAAACTTTATTGATTTTATAAAGTTAATAATGGAGAACTTTGGTTACTGTTTGGAACATCCTTTTTAAAATGGAATCGTTGAATTGTAAACCTTACGAGTAATCTAAGATAAGTTAAATCATTGGGGAAAATTAGTGCGATAAATGATAAGACAAACCGTTGGGAAGGTTAGTACGATAGGTGTGCCCATTAGAAGAGAGGTGAGATTTTCTCAAGAGAGTGTCGCACTAATATGTTATTGCATTGGCCTGTATCAATTTAAATACTTGCTAAACGTATTTTTTAAATCAAACACACTTTCGGGCTCTGACCCTTTTCTTTTTCTCTCTCTCTCTTGTATATATATGTATGTATTACATGTGCCCAGCCATAGGGGCGTCTTGCTTCGAATCTCTTGTTAGGAACGTGCTGCAGCTTAGGTGGGAGTTGTGGGTCACTTGCGTAGACGGCTTCCTTTATTGACTCCACTTCTAGCATTCTCATTTATTGGGCATGTGTCGCCCTTTCCATTATTTCATTGTTATTGGTACATTTATATTTCAGTTATTTCCAGTATTGTTCTATGCGATTTATTCAGTTTGGATTTGTGACTTTAGTTTTCGTATGTTGACATTCGATTGACGAATGTATGATATTATTTGGTTTATTGAGGTGTGATTCTTAATTGTAGAAATGTTGTTTTTAAATAAATAAATCTTTTCTTCTTTAATTAAAATTTGGAAAGTATGTATGAAAATGGTTTTGACACTTAGCTTAATTATTTAGGGTGTTAAATTGGAAAATTTATTTTTATCGACAGTGATGCTGAGAATGAACCAACTGTTTACCTTGATTTAATTTAATAAAGGAGTGATCACCCGGTATTTTATTAGGCGGGGTGTCACAGGTGGTATCAGAGCATCAGGTTCTAGTGTCCTTTAGGATCTGTGCGGCTTATTATGCTTTCAGCGTTGTTTTCTTTGATATAGAGCCCTAATACTAGGAATGTTGTGTTCATCTATATATATTGGGAATTCGTGCTTCTGCGATTTGTTTATTTGAATGATGAACTCATCCAAGTTTATTTAAATTTTCAGATGGACCGTCGAGAAGAATTAGCTAAAACGGTTGAGGGAGTCAACGAGAAAAATCGACTCACACCTCAGGTACCCCCAGAGAGTATATCAACCGCCGAGTTAGCAGGTATCGTGGCACAAGCAGTTACCGCTACCGTTTTACAATACCAATAACGCAGCATGTAACTTAAAGAAGGCAAAAGACCTAGAGAGGTTAGCCAAATGCATGTGACTAAAGCTGGCAAATGTGCGAAGACTCCGAAATTGCGACAGAAAACTACCCAAGACCGGGTCAGTTCTAGTCAACAACGTGGTAAAATGAAGCAGTTTCGAAAGAGGAATAAAGTCCCAAGTCAGCAAGGCCGACACCAACAGCAGCAGGGTCAGAGGGGGAGTAACTTCAGAGGCAAATGATTTGTGTGTGGCACGCATGGACATAAACGCCAAGATTTCCCAGAGGGTGTTAGGGCCTCACAACAACAATGTGCCCGTAAGAAGCCACAGGGGCCACTTTTTCCAGTCGCTCTCCCAGCACCAGCTCAGGTACCAGACCTACCAACCTTTCCGGTAGCACCAGTACAGCAGGGGCAGTTACAGTACAAACATATCTATAATGTCCACCAGGCAACAGCCCCACAGGCACCACCCGCGATTTGGGGTATGTTTTTCCATCCATGGAACTTTGGGTCGAATTCTATTTGTTACTGGGGCAACGCATTGTTTTATAGCTACATATTATGCGAAGACCTTAGGGTTATTAACCACAGTAGAGAGCACTGTAACGTACATAGACTCGCCATTGCGGAGTGGGTAACTTATTTTCTTTATATGCCGGGGAGTGGGGGTAGAGGTTGGTAGCTTGGTATTACCTGCAGACATGTTAGTCTTAGACATGCACGAGCATGATGTGATTATTGGTATGGATTGGCTCGCAGCTTATAGAGCCATGATTGATTGCTTCAGTGTGAGCATTGTTTTTTCCATTCAGGGGCAAGAGATGTTTGTAGTGGCGATGCCTCATCCAGAGGGAGGTTCGACCACTCATTTGTATTATATAGAGGAGGATACCTCTAAGGAGGTTGTGATATCTTTAGACTCGATCCCAGTTGTGAGATAGACTTTATCATAGATTTATTGCCAGATACGAGACCTATAGCATGCGCACCGTACCGTATGGCTCCGGCAGAAATGCGAGAGCTACGAGATCAGATAGAGCAGCTATTAGGTCAGGGCTTTATTCGTAGGAGTACCTCACCTTGGGGCGCTCCAGTCTTGTTTGTGAAGAAGAGAGATGGTTCACTGAGATTGTGTGTGGACTATCGGGAATTGAACAAGGTCACGATACGGAATAAGTACCCGTTGCCTCGAATCGATGATCTGTTCGACCAGTTGAGGGGAGAAACTTTCTTTTCGAAGATAGATCTGAGGTCGGGGTACCATCAGTTACGTATTAGAGAGCCGGATGTTTCAAAGACTGCCTTCTTGTCGAGATATGGGTCCTATGAGTTCAGGGTAATGCCATTCGGACTCACAAATGCCCCATCCGTTTTCATGGACTTGATAAATCGAGTATTCAGAGAGTTCTTGGATCAGTTTGTCATTGTCTTCATAGATGACATTTTGATATACTCACACTCTGAGGAGGAGCATGCCGAGCACTTGAGGCAGGTTCTTTAGACTCTACGAGATCATCAGTTGTATGCTAAGTACGAGAAGTGTGGATTCTGGTTGCGAGAGGTACAGTTCTTGGGCCATGTTGTTTCTGAGCAGGGGATTGCAGTTGACCCGAGCAAAGTGTCAGCGGTGAGGGAGTGGGGACAACCCACGACACCGATGGAAGTGCGTAGTTTCTTGGGGTTAGCCGGATACTACAGGAGATTCATTCGGGGATTCTCCAAAATAGCAGGGCCATTGACGAATCTGACTCGCAAGGGGGTACCATATGTTTGGGATGACGCTTGTCAGTTGGCTTTCGACGAATTTAAAGACAAGCTTACTTCGATGCCAGTCCTTGCTTTACCGAAACCGGGTGTGGAGTACCTGGTTTACACCGATGCGTCTTTACGAGGACTTGGAGGAGTACTTCAGCAGGAGGAAAAGGCTATAGCTTTTGCTTCCCGCAAGATTAAGCCACATGAGAAGAATTACCCCACCCACGACCTGGAGTTAGCAGCGGTCGTCTTTGCATTGAGGATATGGAGGCACTACTTATTGGGTGAGAAATTCCGTTTGTTCACAGACCACAAGTCATTGCAATACCTGTTCACTCAGCGAGAGCTGAATATGCGTCAGCGCAGATGGCTAGAATTTGTGAAGGACTACCAGTTCGATATACAGTATCATCCGAGGAAGGCCAACGTAGTTGCTGATGCGTTGAGCGATAGACCGGTAGACGATGTAGCGGACGTCTGGAAAGCAGAGTGAAAGGAGTTGGGTAACCAGGACGCAGTAGCCCATTCTTTCATATCCGTGATGTCAGTCACAACCGAGATTGTTACGAGGGTGATATAGGCACAGACCACAGACCCGTTTTTCCAGGAGCAGATTGTGCGACTTCTAGCCGAGGGTGCTGAGTCCTATTCTGTTAGTTCTGATGGAGGTTTGCGGTTTAGTGGGAGATTGGTGGTTCCAGAAGGAGTAGAACTACATCATGCAGTGATGACTCATTCTCATGGGTCCCGATTTGCAGTACATCCGGGAGGCGATAAGATGTACCAGGATATGAGGCGACAATACTGGTGGAGTGGGAAGAAGAAGGACATCGACGAGTTCGTGTCCAAGTGTTCTACCTGCCAACTGGTAAAGGTGGACCACCAGAAACCGTCAAAATTTCTTCAGCCATAGGAAGTACCCGCGTGGAAGTGGGAGAGTATTTCCATGGATTTTATTACAGGGTTGCCTACATCACAGCGGGGCCACGATTCTATCTGGGTGATTGTAGACCGTTTGACCAAGGTGCTCATTTTCTGCCAGTGCGGACAGATTATACTACGGTTCAGTATGCTCAGTTGTTCATTACTGAGAGAGTCAGATTACACGGGGTGCCCCTGAATATTGTGTCAGATAGGGATAAGATTTTCGTGTCACGTTTTTGGGAAAGCTTTCAGGAGGCTATGGGTACTGAGTTGAGGTTGAGTTCAGCTTACCACCCACAGACAGACGGACAGATAGAACGTACTAATCAGATGTTAGAGGATATACTACGCATGTGTGTTCTCGATTTTTGGAGGAGGATGGGAGCCACATCTTCCACTAGTAGAGTTTGCTTATAATAACTCTTATCAGTTTACGATTGGTATGGCTCCATTTGAGGCTTTGTGTGGCAGGCCTTGTCGTTCTCCAACTTGTTGGCTCGAGGTGGGGGATAACAAGTTGCTAGGACTAGAAGTGATTCAGGAGACCTCCGCGAGGATTGAAATCATCAGGAGTCGTATTCGGGTAGCCCAGGACAGGCAGAAGAGCTACGCCGATGCGAAACGGTTCTTCCGGGAGTTTAATGTGGGAGACCAAGTGTTATTGCATGTATCTCCTATGAAGGGCGTGATGAGGTTCGGGAAGAAGGGGAAATTGGCTTCGAGATACATGGGACCATTTCCCATAATCGAGAGGATTGGGCCGGTTGCGTATAGGTTGGGATTTCTAGAACATTTACATCGCATCCACGATGCATTCCACATCTCGTCGTTGAGACGATATCTTCAAGATGATATGGCCCATACTCACGTTGCGATAGATGAGATAGACTTATAGTCTGATAGCTCTTACGAGGAGAGACCAGTGGCTATCCTAGACTATTATGAGAGGAGATTGAGGTCAAAGATAGTTCCACTTGTGCGAGTCCAGTGGGAGCATCATAATGTGGAGGAATCCACTTGGGAGCGCGAGGCAGATATGCGCGAGAGATATCCAGAGTTGTTTTTACCAGGTAGGCCTTATTTTTCGAATTTCGGGACGAAATTCCGTTATTAGGGGGGAAGTATGTAATACCCCGTATTTTTTTGCTATATTAATTTGGGGATTTATTAAATTTAACGTGAATGATTTATTTAATAAAAATCCGGAAATTAATTATGTTATAATTATTAACGTGACGAGAGTTAGTAATTATGGGAAACTTGTTGAATATTAATAATGAGAAAAGTAATATATTATATTGGTTATATTGAATGTCATGAGTGAATTAAATGACTATTTCGGAAATTTAAGTCGGGACGTGCCCGTGTCACGTCGGGACTAATTTTGTTAAATAAAAAGTGAATATTTTATAAGTTGTTCGTATGGTCGTTTTGAGTGCGCCAACGCGTCCGGAAGGGTCGAGATAGTCAGAAAAGTGTACCTGGGGGTTTAGTTTGAGTCTCGGGCCGTTTTTAGGCCTAATTGGTACCCCGGGAGGGCAATTTAGTCATTTCACCTTTTTGGGTAATTAAACCCACGAAATTTAGCAACCTATATCAGCCATTTAGGTTAGTCTTTTAGGGTTAGAATATTCAGAAAACAAGTGACGGCCAGTAGAGAAGAGAGGAGAGAGCTCCAAGGAAATCCAAGGGTAAAAACTCACCGGTTTGCGCCGCCTCCACCACTAACGCGTAGATCGCGAGAAGGGGAACGCAACCACACCGGATTCATCTGCAAACCAGGCTTTTGAAAATCCCAGGAAATTATTTATCTTGCGTATTTTCGTTAGTGCAATCTTCATATTGGTTTAGGATTGATTAGAGATGAAAACTATGGAAGAAAACCCAATTTGTGTTAGGAAAATGCATGTAGTATTGATTATATGGAAATTCTGGAACCCTTGCCATGTAGAGGAATATAACCCACGAAATTTTGATGATATATTAGAAGCAAATTCTGGTAAAAACAGATTAGAACCTTAATTAAGAAAAACTCTAGGGTTCTTGATGATTAGATGAGATTTTGGGTTAATTATCCATGTTTAAATGATGAATACGTACATGCCTTACGTTAGAAACATCTGGTATATTGTTATAATGTTAGTAGTAGAATTCTGGGACGATTGGAACTTGAAAAATATGGATATGGTGTAAATTTGGAGATGAAACCCGTAACTGCATTACTGCAGATTTTCGCATACCTGCTTGATCGATCGATCGAGCCTAGAGCTTCGATCTATCGAAGGTTCGATCGATCGAGCCCCAAGCTTTGATCGATCGAACCCACCTGGCAGACTCCTTTTTTCCCTTGTTTAATTAGTTAAATTAAATTTATCATGAAATAATTCTTGGGTATTCTTCATAAAATGTTTTGGGAGATAGGAAAGACCAGTAGGACATATGAATGAGTGTTGGGAACTTTATTATAAGTCGAGAACTTTGCTTTTGGGATAATTATATAATGAACGATCAAGCTACGTAATTCAAGTGAGAAATTACGGCGAATAGCTATGATAGTGAATAACGGTATACCTACTGTATTTTCTACTTGGAAGGATAGAGTCCACGAGTGTCATGTAATAAGTGAGAAAACCCTTCGAGTTAAGGTTAGAGACGAATCCTTATATGCGTTACTAATATATGAAAATATGGAAATGTCGTAATTATAGGAATTGAGAATTTACCTAATATTGATATGGTAATGTTAGTATAGTTATATGATTGTGTGTGCATATACTATCTATGTGTGAAAATCATGCCCACGCTACTTGCTATCCCTCAGGTTACCGCGCTGGGACAAGTATTATCTCGATGGGACCTTTATGGGGGATATTGACTTGTACCCTAGAAGACAGATATCCTTTGTACAGGCTATCGACGTGATAGTTCAGACGGTCCTAAGAAACGCAGGCATGTGCCATCCTCTTAGAGACTTGGAATCTATTCTTCGCCTCAATATTGTTTGTGTATGTATATTAATACATTTCGAGAGTGATTCCGAATGTATTCCCCTTAATATGAGTGATATAGGGCTTTGGATAGCAGAGTATGCCCGCATCATAATTTAGTTGGGGGTGCTATTATAATATATATTATACGAGTAGTTAATATATATATGAAATTCTGAAATCGGGAACTACCTACCGTGATTTGATATGTAGGACATGGTTGATGACTAAAATTATAAATACTTGTTTTGAGAAAGCAGAGTATGCCTACACCATAGTTTGTATGTTGGTACTGTTAGGATATATATATAAATTATTCGAGTGCTTAATATATGTATCTGGATTGAGGAATTTAAACTGTTGCCGTAAGGTAGTAAGTGAGGAATAATTCTGGACTAAACTATGAATACTTGTTTTGAGAAAGTATAATATGTTACTGGAAAACTTTATTGATTTTATAAAGTTAATAATGGAGAACTTTGGTTACTATTTGGAACATCCTTTTTAAAATGGAATCGTTGAATTGTAAACCTTACGAGTAATCTAAGATAAGTTAAATCATTTGGGAAAATTAGTGCGATAAATGATAAGACAAACCGTTGGGAAGATTAGTGCGATAGGTGTGCACATTAGAAGAGAGGTGAGATTTTCTCAAGAGAGTGTCGCACTAATATGTTATTGCATTGGCCTGAATCAATTTAAATACTTGCTAAACGTATTTTTTAAATTAAACACACTTTCGGGCTCTGACCCGTTTCTTTTTCTCTCTCTCTCTCTCTTGTATAGATATGTATGTATTACAGGTGCCCAGCCGCAGGGGCGTCTTGCTTAGGATCTCTTGTCAGGAACGTACTGCAGCTTAGGTGGGAGTTGCAGGTCACTTGCGTAGACGGCTTCCTTTATTGACTCCACTTCTAGCATTCTCATTTATTGGGCATGTGTCGCCCTTTCCATTATTTCATTGTTATTGGGACATTTATATTTCAGTTATTTCCAGTATTGTTCTATGAGATTTATTCAGTTTGGATTTGTGACTTTAGTTTTCGTATGTTGACATTCGATTGACGAATGTATGATATTATTTGGTTTATTGTGGTGTGATTCTTAATTGTAGAAATGTTGTTTTTAAATAAATAAATCTTTTCTTCTTTAATTAAAATTTGGAAAGTATGTATGAAAATGGTTTTGACATTTAGCTTAATTATTTAGGGTGTTAAATTGGAAAATTTATTTTTATCGACAGTGATGCTGAGAATGAACCAACTGTTTACCTTGATTTAATTTAATAAAGGAGTGATCGCCCGGTATTTTATTAGGCGGGGTGTCACAATTAAGTTGTGGCTTCTTAGCCTAGTTTCTTATTATTTTCAATCTTTTGGCTTTTAAAAAAAATCTATCGTGGAGCCCAAAAAAAAGAACCAAAAGAAAGGTAAGAATCAGGCTAAATGGACAAAGGATTCATTGTCAATTTTTTTTACCTCCAGTTGTTTTTGAAAAATTAGAGATCTATTCTTTAGACTCCTTGGAGGCTTTGCTGGTGCATTTGTCTAATCTCAGACCAAAGAGGAAATTATAGCCTACACAATTAAGAAAGAATATAAATACACCACAAGAAAGGAGAGCATTAAAATCCTTGAAAACACATTTTTTCATGCATACTTCCCCATTATAAGATCATAATTGCACTACACGACTTCTTAAAAAATGAAAAAATTACAAACAAACCCATTGGGCATTGGAAGGTAAGTCCTCATATCTTTTTTACGCGACTAACATTATAGTGGAGCCTAAGACCGCAAGACGGGCAGAGCTGATATGACTCCAGGAATGAACCAGAATTTACAATTCCCATTAGATCCCAACACCACCCATTGAAACAGGTCAACATCTATGTTGCTTCATTCTCATGATGGGGTATTCAGGTAAACAAAAGCAACTCACATATGCCACTCCTGCTTATTGTGCGGATTGTTTGAAAAATACTCTGTTTTATAGTTGATTATAATAGGTCTATAGAAAATGATTAAAATCATATATTTTTCTAAGTTATTTGTATAAGTTGCTCATGCTTATGTATTAATAAGGTGATAAACACAACCCAAGCTTAAAGATGGGGGAAGAGTATATATAATCATCGGATGATTAAAAAAGGCTATCCTGGACTTATCGAAAACCTTATATGTACCTGTTTTTCTTTGTTGACAAACATTGATATTTGTGAATTAAACCACACATTCTAAGTTCACGCAAATTTTTTTTATCTAATATGTTAACAGAAAGAGGCAGGTGATTAGTTTGATGACGACGATAGGTCTTATATGTGGAAAAAAGGTCGCCAAGATAAAAATGGGCAATTTGGTGATGAGGCTACTATTGTATTTGTTAATCCCGAAACTGATCAACAAGCTTATTTGAAGAAAAAAATACATATTTTTATAGGAATGCAATGAAAGATGCTAAAGATAACCAAACATATTTTATGCCAATTAACATAGGGTAAGTATATTTATTATCTTACGTTGTTATAATTATATCAAAACATGTTTGTATCATTTATGTTAACAACTCATTACATTGTAGGTTTCATTGGTCTTTAGTCATTATCGATTTCTCTTCGAGGAATATATTTTATTTGGATTCTTTACATAGGGCGCCAGACCGAGACTTGAAACTCTTTACAAGCACGTGAGTCATGACATATATATATATATATATATATATATATATATATATATATATATATATATATATATATATATATATATATATATATATATAGTCATGTTGTCTTTGTACACATGTTTTTCATTTCAATCTTTGTCTTGAAGTGAATTTAAAGCGTTGGTGGTATCGAAAGGAGGAAGAATTTTTGGTTCAAGCTGGGAGAATGTTAAGGTATGATAATGGTAATGAATTTACGTTACTAACTTATATCTTAAATCCTAATATAACTATTATCTTCAACATATCATTCTATAGGGGCCTCTACAATCGGGGAATGTCAAATGTGGATTTTTCATATTGAAGTTCATGAGGCATCTAATGGAGAATCCGTCTCAATCTACTAAACTAAAGGTAATAAATATTTATTTTATAATATTTTGTTTCCCTACTAATTACTTTTATAAGGAAAAATTGAATACAACTTACGTTATTTGATTTGTTAGATGAAGGAGTTGGATGAAAATGCAACTTATGAAAATCACGAGATGGAACAAGTTCGGCATGACTTCATTGAATTCATTCAGAATTATTTTTAATGGGCTACTGTTGTGGACAATTTTGGCATATTTTTTAGGTACCTTATTTTTTTCTTCAATCTAATTAATTACTTCGTGCTGATGTTAATAATGTTTAATATAGAGAATCAAAATACTATATATGAAAATATAACAAAAATCGTAATTAATATTATCAAAACACTATAAACATATGATGTCAAGAATAATGTTGTTAGTGAATGGACGAGGTGGGACTTATATTATCGTTGTTGTTGATGATGATACTGAATGCTCGGGGTGGGCTTTATATTGCTGATGATGCATCTTCGGAGTGGCCTTTATTTTGGTGATGGTGAATGCCCGGGTTGGGCTTTATATTGTTGTTGTTGGTTAAACATGTTATGTTTAATTTTGGATTATTAAAAAAATAGAGGAAACTCTGTCAAAATTTCGATAAAACCTTCCCCATTTACCTCTTCCACGCGTTATTAAAGAATAAAGTAAAAATTAACTTTGAGTTATGCAAATGTTTTATTGTGATGTCCGTTTGAGCCTTTATATTGTTGCTGATTATGAATGTCACGGGTGGAATTTATTTTATTAATATTGATAATGAATGCGGAGGGTGATATTTATGCCGCTATTATTGATAGTGAATACTCGTGGTGGGATTTATATTGTTGTTGTCATTAATGATGCTAAATGAGCGGGGTGGGCTTTATATTATTGTTGATGGTGAATGACCATATTGGGCTTTATATGGTTGTTGGTTAAAAATGTCATTATTTTGGATTATTAAAAAACGAAGGAAACTCTGCTAAAATTTTCATGATACCTTCCCCATTTATCTCTCTCGCCTTAATAAAGAATGAAGTAAAAATTAACTTTAAAATTATGCACATGTTTATTTTTTTATACTTTATATTATATTAGAATATCATTATTGTTTGAGCTATATTCTTTATATTGTTAATCAAATATTCTTTATATGGTTAATCTATTTTAGTTGTTAACTGTTATTTGTTTGCTTCTTTTGTTCAGATATCGATGTCGTTGTTGCCTATTGCGTATTCGATGTAGCTGTTGCTAAATTGGGTTTCCATGCTACACGAATGGAGCTAATGTTGCCGTTTAATTTTCTAGTTTTTATGTCTATAGTATAGGTTGTTTTAGATATCTTTTAGTTTGTGAGTTGTCTAGAAGTCAATTGGGAAACTTTTGGTGTATATTTATTTTTTTAATTTAAAATATTAATGACAATTTTTATACTTATTGTTCAAGTTGTATTGGTAATTAGAATTTTCTACTTTGAGTATGGAAATTTGTGCTTTGAATTTGGAAATCATAATTTTATGCATTACATGTTTGGGATATTTTAATAGTACAATGCAAAGAAAGAAAGGAATTTTTTATGACGGTTTACAGTTCACATATAAAAACGGGTAAGTTTTATGACTGCTTTATGTACGCTGTCATTATAATTAACAAAGTAACCGTCGTAATAGGTACCTTTTATGATGGCTTGTACGGAAAACTGTCGTAATAGGATGGTTTGTTATGACGGTTTTGTCAACGTCAATTTTATTAAGACACACAACATTATTGTTAATGAAAGTTGGTATGAAAAACTGTCGTAGTAGGATGGTTTGTTATGACGGTTTTGTCAACACCAATTTATTATGACACACAACATTGCGATCAAATAGAACTCCGTGAATATGTTAAAGTGATTGAGACATAAATCTTTTCTATCTAGTTCACAACTCTTCTTTCCGCATATCACATGTTTATTTAGACACATTTATGCCATAAGAGTGTGCAAATCTTATTGTGTTTATTGTCTTGTGTGGTGTTTATATATATATATATATATATATATATATATATATATATATATATATATATATATATATATATATATATATCTGTGTGTGTGTGTGCGCACGCGCGTGCGTGCGTGATTATGCTTCATTGGTTCCATTATTTTTTATAATTATACCAGGGTATGCCCATGCCCAAAGTCATGACAAACACTTCTGAAAACTACATCAACCAAGACTTGTAATTGTAGAATTTATTATAAAACACAAAAGTGCACCTGATTTAGAAAATTTGGGCAAAATATATTCTATTTATAGGACTATCCACCTATTTAAGAAACCAAAACTACTCAGCTATTCAAAGTTTGTCCCAGACATTATATAAACCAAATCTTTGATTTATGACTATAATAGACTTCAGACTTGATTACACGAAAAAACATTATTGTCACATTTGTAATGGGGTGGTATGAGGCTCAAAGCTGAGCCGGGTTCAAAACTCATTCTTGTAATTGAAACGTTCTCCTCATATATGTCATAATATGAAAATTAAACAACAAAAAATAAACTTGTTAGTTCAAATCCATAATAAATATACAAAAATTAACTTAGTGTCTAACCAATAGTCAAGTTTTGAACACAAACGCATTTAATCGAGAAAGTGAGCAAATAACATGTTCAAAATCAAGACCAATTCTATTTGTAATAAACCTTTTTTGTAGGTAGGCATTAAGTGATGTACCAAAAAAAAAAGAATAGGGAGTACATATATACTCGAGTTTATGAACTAAGAAGAACCTGGGAGTAAATAAACTAAGAACGGGATAATGAGGGAATAAACATCACCTACAAAATACCAACAAAAAAACAAATATACACAATGTTAAAGCCAATAAATCTAAAATCATAATAATACACAACAACCGCAAGAATAACAAATACAGAGGAGCAATGTCAAACATACAACATTTAGAGTGAATAATTGTAAACCACAATATCTAAATTAACAAAACAAAGTGTAAAAATCATATAGTAGTCGTATAGAGCAACACAAATAAAATAAAACATTTCCTTGTACCTTTTTTTGACTAAGTTAACAACACAAATTTTCATTTAAGTTTCAGAGTAACAATGCAAAAGAAAAATCCCTTTTCAGATTTTTTATGAGAACGAAGTTCAAAGAAAATCTTACAGGAAGACATGATATTGTGACTGGCCTTCTCTTATAAGACTAAATATCCATCATCTAACTAATACTACTTACATCAATAGAAAATTTTGAAGTGTAGTATTAGACTTCCAGCTTACATACATAGCAGTTTCCTTGAAGCTATTTGTCATCCATATAGAAGTTTCCCTAGGAGAAACCTTATCAGGTCCAAAAGGCTTCAATAACATCGTGATCTCATCAAACCGTTCCTGCTGCAACAGCTGCACGCTGACATCAAGAACGAACCTATTACGCTACCTTGAGTCTGAAGATGTACAACTTGAGACACTAGTTGCCTAGTTTTGATCAGAGCATTCTCTACCATTAGGTGTAGGCTCTGCCATCATTCCTTTCTTCTTAGTAATTGGATTCAGTAAATCAACTTTGTTTACTCTTGCGTCCCAATGGATCCTAGAATGCGAACACTGAATCCATGGGAATTTGGTACACAATACAGTATAGCTTCTCTGCACCGTAACTATTGATCCCTCATACTGATACACATCAACTTTAAAAAAACAGAGATCTATAGATATTTTTTGCACATTTTTAACTAATAAAGGAAATATATATTTTGAGTGTGTTGTTTACATAGTTGCAATCCACATAGATATTTTTAATAGGTTGTTTTCAATTTTTTGCAATCAATGTTGACAATTGCTAAGGACAAAACCATGTCACTAACATCACAATCGGTATTATCAGTTCCACCACTTGATACTAATATATTCTAAATTTCAAAGTCGATCTAGTAAATAAGCATAACCCATTTTGTGAACGAGGTTCATGGGTATAATATCTTTGTAACTAAGGAAAAGAACAATCTATAATCTCGTGGGTTTACATTATTTAAATTGCGTGTTTCTCATCATCAAACAAATCAATATAGTATTAAACCACTCACCTCAAAGCATCTTTGTGAGGACACAAATTTCAATTGAGTCCATATGTCATGTTGGCTTAATTCCGGACAAAACCATTTGAGTCATAAGATAGATGTTCTTATGTATCCTTTCAAGCCTATGACATTTGAAGAGTTGTAGACGTAGTGGACCAGATTTATTATTTCATCATTGCCGAGTTTAGTGCCATGTTTCTACGTCAACAATAATTGGATTCCAAGTCTCAAAAGGTATGAATGCAGTATATATGTAGGAACTTAGAAATTATTTTATGGGAGTAAATTTTTTATAGTTTTTTCCTAACGAGTTTTATCAGAAGATCATTTTAGATTTTTTGGACTTGTTTTATATATGTTTTTTGGGCATAAAAATTAAAAGTTGGATTTCCTAAAAACTCGTTCGAACGAAACTGGGAACTCGTTTGAACGAGATTTCCAAGTCATTTGAACGATAGTGCAAACCATTTTGTTCTCCATTTATCCGTTTTCTCGTTAGAAGCTTTGGTTCAAATGAAGTCGTTAAAACAATCTCATTCAAACGAGATATCAAACGACTTTTGCCAATTAAGTGGTTTGAACAATGTCTTTCGAACGAGAATAGTCGCTCGAATGAAACTGCGTCAGTTTTGGTAGTTTTTTCTTTTCCCTCCATTTTTTCCCACTTCTTGTCCCACTACTTTTTGACAGTTTTTATTCAATTTGGGACAACAGTTTTAGATAGGATTTTTACCTCACTTTTGGTGCCATTGAGAGAAAAACATCATTAAGAAAGGTCTTTTTTGTGTGTTTGATTCCCATGGTTTAACAAACACCCACACCCACATGTGGTTTACTTCAAAGTTCATATATATATATATATATATTTCTTGGAGAGTTTGTTTGGTACCACATGTTTCTATGCTTTATTTGGTGGACTCCAAGACTGCGATGGATGCTGTGGTTATTTGCTAGACGGAGATATTTGCAAGAAGAAGCATCGGGGATTGAAGGGAGTCAAGTCGAGTGTTGTAAGTCTTTTTGTCTTGTAATTGTAAAACCACAACTAGTGAATTTGTTAGCCTAGGGCCATCCGAGGTTTTTCCCATTGTGGGTTTTCCTTGTACATCGCGGCGTAGTGGTTGTGATTAATTATTTTATCTTGAAAAAACACTTAGATGCATGCTTAGGATTTAAAAAGATAAAATTGTTTTAAAATCACAATCTCATTTAATTTGGTACTAAAATATGTTTGGGTGAATTTAAGTTAATTTAATTCAAGTCGGCACAATTTAATTAGATAATATTTATGTTACTTTAGTTTGGCCTATATTGAAAAATGAATTAAATATTCTTAGGCAAATTTTAGGACTTGTGTTAAATTAATTGCGTGTAAACGAAAATTAATGTTTGATTAGTTTTTATTTCACTTCTAGTTTAGTTTAATTTTAATTTGGACGGAATTAAAATTTGAAGTTTGCTTTGTTTTAAATTTGAATTGAAATTTTAGTTGGGTATTTAATTGAACCATCCCGTTTATTTAAGTAATTTTAAAATTTGGGGCCTTGTGCTACAACACACCTTTAGGCGCACCGTCTCACCCTCTTGAGTCTTTTCCATAACACCTGATTAGTCTCTTCCATAGAACCTGATCCTCACTAAAGTAGATAAAACTAAAATACAACAAAATTACTTTATTCGCATGAAAAAATGCCTAATCTAAAACTCAAAAGCTAATATGAAAAATCTAATATGGTAATCAACACTATATACTAAATTGTGATATTAAATCAATATCAATACAAATACATTATCCCTAACTAACATCCAAATAAAGATATCTCATGGAAAATGATATTTTACCTACCTATACCACCCACCTCCATTTACATATCAAAATAAGTGTATAAAACAGAGATACAATAAATACATAACCATTTATAAATTAATAAATACATTAAGAACAACATAAACTCTATGATAGACATGGTGCTCACATGGTACATTGTTCAATTAAAGCAATTTTTTTTTATAAAAGTTCAAAAAAGTTACTAAATTTCTCGATCGTATATTGAACCCTGTAAGCTTCTCCACCATTCTTTCCTCCTGATTAACTGAAATGAAATCAATATTAACTGAAACTGTAATCAAAATTAGAGCTATACCACTGTGAGATATATAGAAATATGCATTTGACAAAAAAGGAAACTCATTTAATTACTCTCCAGAGAAATTCCTCCTAAGTTCACTCTCATGATTAACTCAAGTACTTCTTTGATGCTCGAAACTATCCAGTGAGACTTCTACACCTTACAGGCTGATCAGATGAATGCATTTGACTCAAATAATAGATGATCAGTGGCTCTTGACATGGTTAATTGTTACAAAATCATTACACTGATGTTATACCATTTGATGATAATAGGGTTGTTATGAACTCATGTAAGGATTATTGGCTTTCAGCAAGAGGATATATCAATGCCGGTTTCATCATGATTCACTCACCTATAACATGGAAAGAGTAACCACAAATAATTCCATGTTAAGATGACATAGCCAATGTAAAATGAAATTCATTAGACACAAAACCTCGGACGAGATCAAGAATAAAGAGAAAAATAATTGAAAATGGAGAAAAATAAATAAACACCAAACCACGGATGACACTATATTAGGAAGTAAAGCCATTTATTTTACATCCTAGATTTCAAATTTGTAAAGGAACCCGAAACTGACCCAACAAATCATGAGTCATTAGCACACAATCATCTCAAAGTAAAAAGTTGTACATGGATTTTGAAAGATTGTACGTGGCTTTTGAAAACCACTATTGAATAGTCCATCTATTGATAAATGAAATATCTTCTTAACAAATCAAATGGAAAAAAATCGTAATAGAACTATATTTCAATAACCCATTCACCCAGAAGAAAATAGTAATCATAAAATATTGTATATATATCTAAGTCTGGTGAGTGTTCCTTGAACCGAATTCAAAGAAGATAAGTAAAGAAGGTATGATAAAAATAGATCTCACATTTTAGTTTTAATGTAACCCAAGAAAAAAGGGTAAAAAGAACAGAGGGTATACCTTATGTGACCGTAATGTGGTGAATCAGGAGTGAAATATCTACAAACCACAATAAAAAACATTAGTGGTAAATAACCCCCCCCCCCCCCCCCCCAAAAAAAAAAAAACATCAAATACAGAGAGATCAAACGTTGAAACATGCCCTTGAGTCGGTGGTTGCACGAAAATATGAGTTTGTCTTTGGTTTTAGATTGGAAAACCAATGCCATTTTTTTATCCAACTCATATATCTTCATCTCCATTCCCTAATCATAACCCAAAAATGTAGAGAATGAAATACTCAACTTATATACTTGAAAAACCCAACACTTACAAATCTACATGAAACTGTTTGGAAAAAATAGTAAATATATTATAAAAAAAAGAAAATAGTAAAAACAACCTTCAGATCTGTTTATCCAAAAAGATAACAATAACCCTAAATCTTAAAACCCCAAATATTTATCATCAACCCCAAATCGTAAAATAAACCTTTGAATATCTGTAAGTTTATGCGTGCGCGTGTGTGTGCGTAACAGGGTGAGATAAAGAGAGATTACCTGATCTCAAGCATTGTAAACAAAGAAAGGGTGTACCTGTGAAAAACACCACGCCGGTGAACCACGTTAGAATGAGAAATCACATGGAGAGAGAGACGTGTGAGAGCAAGTGAGTCGCATGAGAGAGCACAATGAGTGAGAGAGGCATGGATCTTGTGGTTTTTGTGATATGAGAGAGTAACTCGTATGTGTGAAATGAGATAATAAGGTCAATTACCATTTTACCCTTATTTTGAATTTTGAGGAAGAGTGGGAGATAAATTTGAGTGGAGGAAAAGAGGGGGAATTCAAATGATATAGGGGTAAATTAGGTAGTGCTGGACAAATATATTTGACACCACTAGATGCAACAATAAGATATAAATGCACTAGTCCATGTATGGCATCGGTTTATGCTATATTTCATATTTTTATGATATTTGTTCCAATTATTATTTATCTTGTTGCTTGTTTTATATTGGTATCCTATACTTATCTTAGTACATTATTATTGGTATAATTTTGTTATTGCATCATAGTTGGTATATATTGTTCCTTCTTTTGATTAGTTGTACATCTGTTGCCAAGTAATTTGTTGTTCTTGTATCACTATACACAATTACATGATATACTTGTTTTTCCTTCATGCTTATTCCTTATTTCATTTTAGGCGAGAATTATTTTAACTCAGAGAAATTAGTTATTTTGTGCTCCTTAATATTTGTTTATTCTCGAACAAAAAGGTGGAGAAATGGTATCTAACGCTTTTCATTTTGTGGAGATGTTTTACTTAGGGGGGGACGTCCTTTTTTAGGAAGATAATGCTAGACAAAGGGAGACGATTTTATTATGCACATTTATATTGATATATTCTCTATGAGTTTTATAGTGTGTTAAGTATGCATGTTTGTAACCATGTGGAAAAGTATGAACACAATCAAAGATACTCAGAGTATTTGTTGGTCAAGCGTGTCTATACCTTTTCTTTGTGCTTATGATCGAGTCTTTTAGATAATCTTGACATCCGATAGGTGTTTTTTTATTTTTGGTTTTGTCCTAGAATAGCCAGGGGGAGATTGTAAGGACAAAATTCCAATTGACTCAATTTTTATATATCGGCTTAATTCTAGACAAAACACTTTGAGTCCTAGGGTAGAAGTTGTGTCTATGACCTTTCAAGCTTATGACATATTTGTTAAAGACGTAGTGCACAAGGAAAATAGAATACATCACCATGTAGAGTTTCGTACCATGTTGCATCATCAACGTTCCATGGATCTCTCAGGGATAAATGCATATATTTTTTTGAGTTGGAAATTTCATTATTGCGTGTTAGGATTACTTTTCCATGTCTAAAAATGACTTTATATTTTTTAGAGAAAAATATTTTCATTTTTGCATGTAGTTGGAAAGAATTTTCCAATGAGGCAAAAACATGTCCTCTCTAGAATCTCGTTAGATAGGTCGTTCTAACGCGAATCATACCCTCATTCAAACGAACTTCAAATGAGGTTCCAATGAGACAAATTTTCAATTTTCCTAGGCTTTTGTAGAATCTTGTTAGATCTTTTGCTCCTTTCTATTCGAATGATAAGAGATATGTCATTTGAACAAGATTGGTACCTCGTTCGAATGATCGTTCGAGAATTTCAGAAAAATCAAATTTTTGATAGTTTTTCATTACCTCCCTGCCCCCATTATTTCCTTTTCTATCCGTTTATAAGTGGTGCGGAATTGTGGTTTTAAACACGAATTTTTTCATCCCTTGAGAGATATACCTTTCCAAAAATTCAAAGAGAGTTTTCCTTAATGAGTCATATTTAACTTTCAAAAGAAAAGCCCTTGTTTACATATAATTAGTTTAGATCCAAGGTTTATATATATATATAGAGAGAGAGAGAGAGAGAGAAAGAGATAAATGATCAAGTGTGGTCCCAGTTTGAGGTCCCTCAATAAGGTCCATTTTTTAAAATTATAGAAATACAATTTCGGGCTGATTTTGTTATGGTTTTTAAACATTTCAGTAGGACCATAAAAATAATCAGCTCGAAATGAATTTTTTTGTATTTAAAAAAAACGATCAAACTATGATAGTTTTTATGTTGTTAAAAACTGACAAAGGTTGACCGATATATATATATATATATATATATATATGTGTGTGTGTGTGTGTGTGTGTGTGTGTTTTGAGATCGAGTTTTTGGCACCGTATTCATTCTCTACGTTATTTAGAATTTTTTCTTGTGGAGGATTTCATGCTCGTTGGTTTACATACAGTAGAGTCCGTATGCATGATGGTTTATTGAGCCCTATTAGTGGATTCCGAGGCATGGGAGGAATCATGCACGTCACTAAGAAGAGGTTGAAGGAATGAAGAGCGTAAAGGCTTGCGAGGGCATCGAGTTGTTGTGTAAATATTTGTCGTGTCTTTTTTGTAATTTTCTACTTAGTGGACTTTGTGATTGGGCCATCCGAGTACATCAGGCGTAGTGGTTATTTATTTTATATTGAAATTGACATCTATATGGATGCTTAAGTTAAAAATATAAAATTGGTTTAATCATAAAATTGTTATATTTGGTGTTTAATTAATTTAGGTAATTTTGTTTATTTTAATTTAATTTTAAATTAATTTTGTTTTAAGTAAAAATTAATTTAAGAAATATATTTTTTTTAATTTGCGTTGTATTGATTTCGGAACCATCCCATCCAAATAGGGTCACCTTACATTCTTATTTCCTTCAACTTCAACCCTTTGAATACCTTTATCTTCCAGTGTTGTATTTGATTTAATCATGTTAGATTTTGAGATATTTTGATTTTCTATTTTTTGCCTTATATTGTTTATATATATTAGTAACAATTTCAATTTCATGCCCGAGTTAGTAATTTTGCTAGAGACTCGAACCATTACTAATATTGGAGGGAGTGGATCTATATCACCATTCATTTTCTATTCAACAAAATGATGAAGTTTAGAAATATGGGTTGAGATATTATCTTCCACGATGTCCTATGTGGTATCAAGAAAAGGGACAAGCTGAAAATTCCCATTAGTGTTTTGATCAGTAGGAGGATTTGAATTTTCACATGTTGGGTCAAATTATTGAGCTTATACACTAAAGATAGTTTGAAGGACTGAATTATGAGTTGAGTCTTCATCTAATAAATAATCCCAATTCTTCCTTATTCCATGAGTTGGTCCTATCAAATTAGGGGTCCAATTCTTAGTCCCACAAGATATTAGATCATTACCAACATTTGCATTCAACAATCCATCTACATGAGATAGTGAAAAAGCCTTTTCACTTAAGATTACACCTATATTGGTATCCCTAAAAATCGCTGTCCGAGTAGAATCAACTTGATCTAACAGATCCAATTTATTTTCTCTAGTTGTCTGCTGAAAGATATGTAATACACCATATTTTCAGAATAAAAAATTGGAAAAAAATTTAATTAAATAAACTCGGGAATAAACTAAATTGGTTGAATTTAAATTAAATTGCTAAAATTAAAATTTAGAAAAAATAATTATTCCTGATTACATATTCATTTGATTCAATTGGGCTTGATGGGTTCACTCATGGGAAATAAATTGAATACCAATTAAGTTATGGTTATGTATTATTTAAACATAATAAAAGTGGGTATGTCGAGTAAAATAATTTAGGCACATTTTGGGATGTTTTGGGAATTTGTTTAGGTGTTTTAGATCTCTAAAAATGGTCCCAGTGTCTAAGTATACCATTTGGGGAGTTGTTTGGCCATTTAGATTATGGGTTTGGGTTCATTTGGGTCCAAATATATGGTTCAAGGCTTAACTTGGGATTAGAAAAATAATATAATTAGTTAGGGAGTTAAAGAGTGTGGCACTCCGCCTATTAAGATAACAGGTGGCCAACCCTCTACCAAAAATAAAACGAGAGTCACATATGGCTCATTCTTAGCATTAATGTTGAAATTCAATTAATTACTAACCACCTATTAGTTTAACAAACTGTGTCAAATTTTAATATTTAATTACAATACCCAATATAAACCATTCACCACAATCCCACTCATAAATAATCACACTAAGAAGAAACTCTAAATGCAGAAATAAATAAATCCAACTACCGAATAAACTATCAGTTTATAATAGTCTAATACAATCATTTGAACTGAACTAAATAAAAGTGAAAGTAAATATATCTGATGAATGGGGAGAGTTACCTAACCAATGTTAGAAATGGAACCTAATCTAAGGTAACAATGATAGGATCAGCAACACCAAACCCTGCAAGCCTCCACATCAACTACAACTACGTAACCCTAGAGAGAAGAATCATCCTTAGCGTCCCTATTGCGGGGCACCTAAATGTTTTTTGAGAATATTTGATGCGAGTCAGAGCCCAAAACCTTTGAAAATATTTAGCAATTGAATAAAATGCAGTAATGTAAATGTAAAGAAATTTTCCACATTTAAACTGCTAGTGCTCTCATATGAGACGACCCTCACCTCTCATCTAATGTGCGCACCTAATGTATGCTTTTAGCCCTCCCAGTTAATTTACCCCACCTAACTAGCCTCATCACTAATCTCAATATAACACACTACCCTATCTCGAGTATATCATTTATCTATGATTTCTTAATTAGATTACCCCTCCGCGTAATTAACTCTCAACTATATTATCACATGCTTGCTCTCATAACTTTACTTTAGTTTTTAATAAACATTGACACTAAAGGACTTATGCCTACATATAATTATCTCCACCTTTGTATAGATATATTTGTAACACATAAAATATACAAACATATATTTCTCTTTATATACGTAAACACAATCCCTCTAAGTATTTCTTCATTGGATGCGAAATCACTAGCGTGCTATTAAGCTCTAGGGTTATCTACCTCCACTTGGGAAAACGGGTTGGAATATCACCACCGAACCCAAAATGAAAACTAAATTGGAGGCGACCATGGTCTTAAGTGCGTGGGTCATAACAATTCCACATTATTCCACGGGACTCCAAAACTCACATAAGGGCTTCGTGCACAGATCTATGACCCAGGGGAATGGTACCACCTCTGCTGGGGTTTGCTAAAGTGACCTTCCACGATGTGCAACATCCATTGCTAGAAAATCTTCTAGGATGGGTATGTTTCATAGAAACATCATGTATATAACGTCCCTATCCCGTATATATATATATATATATATATATATATATATATACATATCAGAAAATTCAGCTAATCCGTGCCTAACACCCGAAGCGCTAGCCTAAATGTGTTGAGTCTACCCCTGACTCTTAAATATTTAATTAAATATCATTTAATGGATTTCACACACATATTATTAATTTTGGACATAAAGCCCTTTTTGGCCAGCCCGCATCCCAAGTTAGCCAAATTCCCAACCGAATTCTTTAATTTATATTTTCGGTCATTGTTCATCCCAAACTCCTATCATTCCATATTATGAGTTTTCTTTCGACCATCCCAAGGTAAAATAAATTCCCTAAATAATTTTCAGAAATCTTACTTTCATCCAGGGACGTCCCAAAGCATCCCGGATCCCAAAGTAATTACGAAAACCATTAACAAACAGACCTCGACTAAGGAAGGCAGTCAAACCAATTCGCCCCTGTACGCAGTGCAGGTCGGGGCTGCTATTTTCTTCACGAATTTTGCCCAGATTTTCACCCCCAAATATGTCCCAAATTTGATCCCAAGGCATATTAACATTACTCTATCAATTACAAACATAAATATTCCTATTTGATTATCTCGATTCATTAAAAACTAATTCTACTCATGGGCATTAATTAATACTTTTTGAAGCATTAATTATCTCTTAATTCTAATGAAATTCATTGATTTCATAGTTCAGGATTAAACAATATATATCCTTTCCATTCTTAGGTTTCTCAAGCATGAACCTAATTTTCATGTGGAATTTATTCTAAAATGATTATAAAGAATCATCATCAATTGCACCTTTCTCGAAATCCATTTTTATGTTAATTCCCACCCAAAAATATATTACAAGTGTACCAAATTTTGATATGAACATAAAACTAAACAAAAACATTAATAAATTTTATTCACTTGCCTTATATTTATAAGGAATTATGATTTTTTTCCTGTAGGTTTCAATCTAGCTAAGAACTCATAACGATTTGCCTCCAATTAAGCCCCAAACATAAATCCCTTGTGTTTTTCTACCTCTTTTCTCACAAGTTTAGCTCTCCGATATTTTAATATGGAAAGTTAATTCCTACTAACTCTTAACCTAGTATTTAAAGCCCTAGTCCAAAAATTAGGTTAACTCCATAGTGTAAAATGACCCGTATGCCCGTGAGTGGGTCCCGACTATAGTTTAAAAAGTCCTCGGTATCTAATCTTAACACCGGGTACTTGAGTTTGATTATTTCGACCTATTATGGATCAACTATGCACTCAAAATCATCATTCAAGTCACCAAACATCAATATCCTATGTCAACCCAAAAATAGCCTATGCGTATGTCCCAATTGAGATACCGTCAATCCGCATCGCTTTTATCCACTACGACGTACTAACAACTGACCAGATTTTTTTAATTAATCACACTTAGTAAATTTATTTCCACATAAATATTAATTATATTCTTACGAATTAATACACAATATTTTATCCGTGTAATTTTAAAAAAATTCTATAATTACTTATTCAAAAATTCAAGGCGTTATAGAGAGTCCCATTAATTCCTTTAATGTTAAATCTATCAACGCACATCCCTAGAGAGAAGATCAACTATCCATAACAAGAAAGAATTCTCTTACTTAAATTAATGTTCAATGTATTTCTTATTTCATCATTGAAATTCCTTATAAAAATTTGGGTTGTAAACTTGGTGATAGAATGATTGGATTCAATCTCATGTACGTAGATGGAATTAATCTGAATCTTGTGTTTTAATTCCCAAAATTTAGAATGATTCTAATCTTGATTTGGGTTAAAGAAATCATGCTTTAGGTTCTTGAATTGATAAGTAATCTTAATCTATATATAGAACAATAGAATCCATATTATAGGATCTGAAATTATGAGAAGTATAATACGTGTGAAATGCCATAAATCTGATTGGAATCTAAATGGATTATGAGGTGAAAAATCTTATTTTAACGGATGTGATATTCGATGTAAATTTTGGGTTTTTGATAAAGGATTATAAGTTAATTTGTACAATTAACCAACCTAAATGATGTACTAAGTCAGAGGAAAACAAATAAGATGGTAATCTAACTATATATAAACAATTGGAACGGGAATGGGAATGTGAATTGGAGTTGAAATGAGAAATTACGTATTGAGAAACCTTGGCAGATCTAGGTTTGTGCCTAGATACAAATCAATTCAGCCTCCTAAGGCAAATCGACTTGGTTAGTCGAATCGATTCGGATCCTCGGTCAAGTCAAGTTGGGGCGAGAGATTTATTCGGGGAATTTTTAAGAACTTATGAAAGTTTATGGGAGGTCATCTAAGTGAGATGTTATTTTATTAAATATTGAATTCTCGTGTTATTTATAAATGGGAATCTGTCAATTAACTAGATGGTTGATTCAGAAAGTGGGATTAGTACATGATAACTGAATGGGATTTCTCTAGAATTCTTCATAGGCAATTAATGGGACATCTCTGGGGGTGATTATGGAGTCAATTACCTAAACATATTATGTGATAAAATAGGTTTGCGTCACTATTTTTATAAATTAAAAAAATGGGCAAGTAACAAGATGGTTAATTTTAAAGTAAGAATATTACTTAGGCATTATGGATACTTCTTGTGGGGTAATTATAAAAGTTAATTACCTGCACATATTATGTGACAAATATATGTATTTATACATTTATGTGAACATGCTCATGTTTGGGGATGACCTATCGATTGGGGTTGCATACGTATCGGGACTGTAGCACGCGTCGTCATAGGTGGGCTACGCATTGTGTATCTCATTATTATAGGTACTACAAAGTAGCACTACTTATGAGGAGGTAGATATAGATGTTGGGATCCATTGTCATAGTCGGGAGTATAGACCATGCAATGGTGTACTTCATAGGGAACGCCCCCACTTGCATGTGTTTTGTGATGTCCATTTGGGCGAGGGACTCCTCTAAACTTATCGATAAAGTACGAATGTGACATTGGGTGTAGATTCCTTCATGTATCGTATAAGGAGATATACGTATATAACCCTATGACTTTTTTTAGACTAATTAATTAGTCTAATGATATAGATAGCTAATTATGAACACCATGCTATTTGAATGCATGATAGATGGTTATGTTATATTTTGGGTAGTAAATCTGGGCTATTATGGGAAATTATAATACATGTTTAAATAATTAATTACGGTACGTGAATTATGTTAGATTGCATCAGGTGGTAATTACTGTTTGGTTATTAGTCTTTCACATAGGGGGACTTGGGATGATATGGATGCCGTATTGCACTTAGGGGAGGGGTGAGGTACATAACGCCTGTGAGTGCCGATGAAAATTACATACTTTGAATTAACAATGTTATTGAATTTTAATTTACGAAAGTTAATTCTTTCAACTCTAGCGCACTGACACAAATTACAAATGTTTTCCCCCAGCTTTATATAGACTGGGACAACATGACTAACATGAGATCAAACTTATGGTCATATTTGCATAGAAACAACTTTCATTTTTTTTAATTGTAAAATGGGTTGATATTTCCATTTTAGTCTGTTCCTTACTACAGATTATTGTATGGGCATAGGCCCGAGTTTATTACTCCGTCATTTGGAATAGTTTGCATTGTTGTTGGATTTTATGACTAGTTGAGTGTTAAATTTCATTTATTATCAGTTACTATTTAAATGGTTTGCTTGGATGTAATCTTTCAAAAGAAAAAACAAAATGTTTATTTAGGTTTGATGTTGAGAATGGTATAGATTGATAGGCAAGCCAGATCTTCGTCGTATTGTGTCTCGCCAGCCTTTACTTGGAAAATGGGTGTTATTACAGTTGGTATTAGAGCATACATGTTCTAGAGTCCTTAGGATATGTGTCGCATTCATTACGTTCTGCGCTACTTCTTTTGATGTGTAGAGCCATATGATTAGGAATCATTGTACGCTTTGTTATTCGTTACTGAGATAAACATTATTTTCTTTCAGATGGAAAATTTTCGGAAGGGTAAACCAAGACGTGTTTCCGCATAGGCTACAGATGAGGGAGCTTAGTTGGAGACGCAACCACACCCATAGCCACCACTAACCCAACCTATGATTGGTCAGTGGATACTTCCACTATTACGACTCAGGTAGTTTCCATAGTGATGGCCACTATGATAGAGAATTTCTAGCTACAGAAGTAGAAGGAACCACCAACATAACCACAACAATCGGTGGTACTACCACTGCAGACACCTGGTTCAGTATGGGATAGAGCTAGAGAAGTTTTAACTAAGGTCCACCCACCAAAATTTCTAGACAATTCTAACATTCTGGTGGCAAGTGAGTGGAAGAGGAGTATTAAGCATCACTTACGGATGATAGAGTGTATGCTGGTTCAGAAGAAGATGTTAACTTCATTTTGGCTATTTAGGGAAGCTTTACAGTGGCGGTAATCTGTCATCAAGTTGAAAGAGAGAGATAATTTGTCAATTAATGAGTTCTGGGGTACGTTTGAAGGGAAATACTTTCCATCGATAATAAAACATCAGATGAGAAGAAAATTCATGGACCTTAAGCAGGAAGGTCGCACCATAGCTGAGTATGAGGAGGAAATTTCTGCACTATCCTATTTTACTGGGGACGAGGTAAACACGGAGGAAAATAAAATGGCGAAGTTTATGTTTGGGACAACCTGGAAAATTAGGTAGTCATTATTAGGGAATTCATCTTTCACCACGTACAATCAGATGGTGAATCGAACTTTAATACGTTTCCAGTATCACTGGGCATTCCAAAAGAAAAAGAGAGAGAAGAGATAGAAATCTAAAATATCGAACTAATAGGATAAGATGAATGAGAGAGAAATGCAGGGGCCCAATAGTTTAGATTTGTAGTTTAATCATCAGTGTAATGGATTTAGAGGATTTGATGATCGGAATAGACATATCCAATAAGTCCAGGGCTAGAAGGGCTAACAATAGAGAGGCCATTAGGGCTAATGGCAATAGGGTTAAGGTCAATAGGGGCAATAAATAGATAGTCACCAGTCCCAAGGGATTTGTTTTGTTTATGGCATGAATGGACATTTTGCAAGAAAGTGCCTTCCGAGAAATCGAGAAGCACAAGATTTAGGAGGATAACGAGGGCACCAAGCACCTCAAGAGAAGCATAATCCATTATCGATCTAGAAAGTGGCAATAGTTCCACAATTACCAGTTCTATTAGGTCCACATTAGGTATAGCAACCGTAGCTACAGTATGGGCATATGTATCATGTCACAAATGGAGAGGTACCAGTGCCAGCATAAACAATGGATGGTATGTTCCCTATTCTTGAGTATGTGAGACATAATTGGTTTGATACTAGTGCATAGTACTTTATTTTTAGTACTACTTGTTGGTACATGGAGGATGGTAGTTCTAGCATTTGACTTAGTGCTTTACATTATTTCACCTGCGAGTAGATGTGCACCTATATTGCTTTGTGTGTGGAGATATATGGATTGACATTGGGAGATTTAGGTTTATAGTAGATCTATTTGTAATAAATATGATATTATCATGGGGATGGATCAGCAAGCCAATCATAGGCTTGTGTTGATTTTATGGGATCGTTTTGAGTTAATGGTTAAGTGTATAATGACTGGTTGGACAATGGTGTTCACCATAACTGTGAGAATATTATGGGAATTATAATATTTTAGGTCTAGTTAGGGTAAAATTGATGACGATATAAACTTGGGATTTGTACGATGATTTTATGAATAATGGTATACTTAAGAGAGATACCAATGTATTGATGCGATTGTGAGGATTTTATGGAAAAACTCGAGGCAGACAAAATTTTGATTAAAAAGCATCAATTGATGATGTGCTCAAATTGGGGAAGATTTATTATGTTGTTAAATCGTTCATGATTTCGGTGAAAATAATGTTTTGTGGTGGGACTACAAGCACAATCCCAATATCATTTTAGAAAATGAGGGGAGATGAATAAATCTAAAAATTTGTTTGGGGATGATGTGAATTGTGCATCATAGATATGTGTTATTAATGTACTAAGGGTGGATAAGGTTTATGGATAAGCAGGTGTCAAATTATGAAATTCTAGCAGTAGTATCTTAGGACCATGAATGGTTTGAGGGATTTTATAAACCCTATATAGTGAGAATTTGTACTAGCATTGGGATTATATCCAAGGGATTCGCATGAATCGGGAAGTTTTACCTTATCGAGAGTAGTCACAACAATGTGAAGATTTAAGGATTTGCTACTGATTTTTTTTCTTGAATTAGGGATACAATGAATGTTTGACTCGGGCATGAACATAGACTAGATGCTAATGATGGCATACATTAAAGGATGAACAAATGCGATGGTTATCCGGGTACATATATTTTTTTGTAGATGAGGATATGGAAAATGAGATGCATTCATATTGTAAAAGTATTTGATTATTTTGGGAACATTATCGTTAGTGGTAGTCTGGAATACGTAAAAATGTGTACGGTCACAAATAGTTTCATAATAATGATGATGTCATTGAAAATTGGCGATAGTATCATTTATTGGGAAGGGTAGGTCTCTGGAGGCTTAGATGTGATTAAGTTCTCTACCAGACTTAAGAATGGACATAGGACGTCTTATCGCATGAGAAAAAGGAACATCTTGGAATTAATGGGACATTTTGTTGAAATTAGCACGAGTTGAAATCTATGTGGTTAGCATTTACTTTTTACTTCTAATCTTGGACCGAAGGATCTCAATAATTGACAAAGCTATATAGTAGTCTATCGAGAGGTTTCCTGTTTTGGATTTCTCCTGCGAGAAGTCCCACGCATGAATTGGCAACTGTCGGGAGTTTAGGCATGTTGGGTTCTTGGATGTTTTAACTACGTTTTACATGTGTGGATATTTCATGGATCAAGCGACATCATATTATATGAGTTAAGTCTAATGGGGCCGAGGAGTTCATTGACTAGATCACTTAGTAATGTGTACACCACTAATGGAGTCACGGTCAATAGTTTATTTGATTATGCTTTGCTTTATTGATATATATGGTATGTATTATTCAGGTTGGATGTATAAATGTCATCCATATTTGATGTTTATGCGTGTGTATGCATGAAATATGTGATGTTGGGCATCCCAATAATATCATGATAGGAGTAGATGAGACTTTTTCTTTTATCTAATGAGATATGAGTATCGACTACTTGAGTATAAAAGTTATGATAATTGTGCGGATTAAATTATGATATTATGCTTCATCAAATTCTGAGGACAAAAGTTCATTATTGGGGGAAGAATGTAACACCTTGTGTTTTTGGAATAAATTATTGGGACATAATTTAATTAAATTCATTCGAGAATAAATTAAATCGGTGGAATTTTTATTAAAGTAATAGAATTTGAATTGAGAATAAATGATTATATGTGGTTATGTATTTATTTCACTCAATTCGGCATGATAGGTTTAGTCACGGAGAATAAATCGAAAGGCAATTAAATTACGCTTATTTGTTGTTTAAACATAATAAAAATGGGTATGCATAGTAAAATAAATGAAAGCATTCTGAGATATTTTGAAAACTCCTTTAGGGGTTTTAGACCTTTAAAAGTGGGCCCGAGAAATAGGTATACTATTTGGGGAGTTGTTGGGCCAGTCTGATTATGGGTTCGGGTTCATTTGGGTGTCCAAATATATGGTTCAAGGCTTAACTCGAGATTAGAAATTAATATAAGTTAATTAGTGACTTAGAGAGTCCTATCCATTCATCAAAACTTAACCCTACTATACCCCATCACTAGAGAGAAGATACTAAGGGCCAAAGCGAGGAAGAGACTAAGGATTCAAGGAAGAGAACTCAACCATCCCAAAGAGGCAAGAATTCTCTTTCTTGAATTAACATTCAATTTATTTCTGTATTCATCCTAGTAATTCCTCATGAAAAATTTGGATTGAAAAATTGGTTATATAATGATATGATTCAATCTGATGTATGTAGAGGGAATTAATTTAAATCCTGTGTTTAAACCAAGAAATTTAGGACGATTGTAAAATTGATTTAGGATATAGAATTCATGCTTTATGTTCTTGAATTGATTAATGATCTTGACCTATATGTACAATAATAGAATCCATGTTATAGGATATGAAACTATGAGAAGTATAATACGTGTGAAATGTCATATATCTAATTGGAATCCAAATAGGTTATGAGGTGAAAAATCTGGTTTTAATGGACATGATATTAGATGTAAATTTTGGGTTTTTGAGAATGGATTGCGTGTCAATTCGTGTAATAAACAATCTAAATGATGTACTAAGTTAGGGGAAACTAATTAGATGGTAATATATATATATATATATATATATATATATATATATATATATATGTATACTATTGGAATGGTAATTGGAGTTGAAATAATAAATTATGTATTAAGAAACCTTGGCAGATCTTGGCTTCTGCCCATATCCGAATCTATTCGTCCTCCTAAGGTGAATAGATTCGTCCAGGTGAATCGATTCAGCTCCTAGGGCAGGTCAAGTTGAGTCCAAGGATTTATTCGGGGATTTTTTTGGAACTTATGGGAGTTGGTGGGAGGTCATTCACGTGAGTAGATATTTAATTAAAAATGAAATTGTGACACTATTTGTTAATGTAAACCTATCAATTAATTAGATGGTTTATTCATAAAGTGGGATTAGTGACGAACGATTAAGTGGGATCCTCAAGAATTACTGAGAGGATATTAATGGGGCATCTCGGGGGGTGATTATGGAGTTAATTACCTATACATATTGTGTGATAAAAATAGGTTTGGGCCATTATTTTTATAAATGGGAAAAATGGGCAAGTAACAAGATGGTTAATTTTAAAATATACATATTATGTGACAAAGATATGTATTTATGCATTTGTTTAAATATACCCATGTTCGTGGATGGCCTATCGGTTGGGGTTGAATAAGTCTCGGGACCGTAGCACGCGTCTGCGCAGGTCGGCTAGGCATTATTCATGTCATTATTATAGGTACTACGCAGCAGCGCCACTTACGAGGAGGTAGGTGTAGATGCTGGGGGTCCATGTCACCATCGAAGGTATGGACCATGAAATGGTGTACTGCGTAGGGACCACCCCACTTATATGTGCTTTGTGATGTCAATTTAGATTAGGGACTCCTCCAGACTTAACGATAGAGTTCAAACATAACATTGGAGGAAGATTCCTTTATGTTTCTTATATATGTAAGGACATATGCATATATAAACCTATGAATTAATTGAGATTAATTATGTGGATAGCCAATTATAAACCCAATGCTATGTTAATGCGTGATAAATGGTTATGTTATATTTTGGATAGTATATATGGGGTATTCTGAGAAATGAGAATACATGTGTATATAATTATTTTTTATTTATTTATTTATTTATTTTTTTTTGGGAAGAGGGACAGATCCCCCACTCTATTTATTAATAACCAAAGATCAGAAAAGCCCTGATCTGGAGGCAAACATAAATGAAGAAAGCTTAAGAAATTAAATAGGGCTTTTTATAAGAAAAACCCTTACAAATAAATGAAATAAGAAAAAATAAATGAATAAATAATGCCTACTCTAGAATTTTTGAGATTCTTAGAGCAGAGAGTCCCCATTTATCCATCTTAACTGCTCCTCTAAGATAAGCTGGAAAAGAATCCATTTGAAGAGACCAAAGAGAAAGCTGAGATTGACTACCCAAATTGGCTAAAAAATCAGCAGGTTGATTACCCTCTCGAAAAACATGAACAAAGGAAATGTTGAAACTTTCACTTAGCACCTGAATATCCTCCACAATATCTCTGATTTTCCAAGGACAGTGCATTTTGTTATTAAGAACCTCAATAATAATCTTTGAATCAGATTCTACAATTAGCTCATAATCTTTTAAATCCCAATAGAATCTTAATCCTTCTAAAATAGCCAGAGCTTCAGCTTCTATGTTGGATTTTACACCAAAGAATTGACAATAGGCCCAAATCACATCTCCCTTAGCATTCCGTAAAATACCACCCCCGCCACTATTACCTGGATTTTGGATTGAGCTACCATCTGTATTGAGCTTTAACACCTGAGAAGGAGGAGGATGCCACTTCACAAAACAATATTCCATAATAACTTTAAAATCACCCAAAGAGTAGATAGAGACTTTATTAAGAGAATGTGGAATCAGTTGAAAAATAGACGAAGAAAGCGCTTCAATATTTCTGATTACTTTAGCGATATTAGAAGAAGAACCATTAAATCTACACTCATTCCTCTGACACCATATAGCCCAGCATATGATAATTGGCATCAATTTTTGACAAATACCGCTGAAATTATTCTGAGCTGTAATCCACCACAATAAACACCTGCTTTTGATATCTGATCTCACATAAGGAACTCCCAGAACATTACCAAAATGAGACCAAACTGCATCAGCTATCTCACTTTGAATAAAAACATGGTTAATGCTCTCAGTATGGGGAGAAGAACAACAGTGGCATTTTGAGGGACCATTCCATCCCATGGAGAATAGATTTTCATCAATGGGAAGGAAACCTTGAATTAATTTCCAAGAGAATATAGATAACTTAATAGGGAGAACTTGCTGCCAAGCTAGCGAGGAAGTCCACCTGGATATAGATGAGGTTTTAATAATAGACCAGGCTGATTTAATTGAGAACTTTCCATCATTTGTAGCCGTCCAGATACAATCATCCTTCTTGTAATTCAATCTAACTTTAACTCCCATTATTTTGTAGCATATCTCTTGGGGGAAAAGATCTGATATTTTGTTCACATCCCATCTTTTGTCGACAGTCCACAGGTCTTTGACTCTGATTGGATTAGAAACTACAGTGAAATGGTAAAGGGGCCCAAAAGAGCACCACTTGTCCCATAAGGCACTGCACTCTCCCTCTCATATCCTCCACAGGATACATGCTTCAGCTTCAGCTCGAATATTACACATTCTCCTCCATGTTTGAGATCCCAAGAGGTCTTTAGCTATGACTGGATGCACCTTTCTACAGTATTTAGCAGACATGAGATTGCTCCAAAGAGTGTCTTGACTTCTAAGCTTCCACCAGAGTTTCATAGAAAAAGCTTTGCTCATATCAGAAATGCTTCAAACACCCAGACCCCTAGTTTTGGTGACCATAGATATATAATTAATTGAGGTACCTAATTTATGTTAGAATGCATAAGATGGTAATTATAGTTATGATTATCATTCTTTCACGGAGGGAGACTTGGCTTGATATGCATGTTGTATTGAACATAGGTGAGGGATGAGGTACTTAACGCATGTGAGTGCCGTTGGGGATTACATACTTTGGATTAAAGGTATTATTGCATTTTAATTTACGTAAGTTAATTCTTGCAAGTTTAGGGCGCTGACCTAAATTATAAATGTTTTCCCCCTGGTTTATATAGACAGGGACAACAAGACTTACATGAGACCAGGTTTGCAGTCATATTTGCAGATCGACTACTTCCAGTCATTTGATTCTAGCATAGGTTGTTATTTTCATTTCAGTCAGTTTATTATTACGCATTATTTTATGGGCATAAGCCCGAGTTTATTATTCAGTCATTTGGGACAATTTGTATCTCTGTTGGATTTTATGATTAGTTGAGTGTTGAATTTCATTTATTATCAATTACATTTTAAATGGTTTGTTGTGTATCTCATCTATTAAAAGGAAAATATAAATAATTTATCAGGGTTTGATATTGAGAATGCTATAGATTGATAGACAAGCCCCACCTTCGGCATATTGTGTTTGGACAACCTTTATGTAGAAAATGGGGGTAGCTATAAGATATAAAGAGATTCTCCTTATAAAACGCACACAGTGTTATCCTCATTTAGATCCTGCCTAAGTGAGCATGTTGTTGACCCTCACCACTAACTCCTATTAAAATGTAGAACGGAATAGTTGGAGTAAATCCAGAGATGAAGATGAATTCGTAACAACCTTATTCGAAGGACCAAAAAATTGAACCTGCTTAGAATTTGGATCAAAATCCTTTTTTTTCTTTCGAAAACAAACTCGACTAGGCACGTAGTTGTGAATTGGATCAGTTTCCTTAGTCTTGGGAAATATTTTTAATCATTTTACATCCTGATATCGGGTCGCCTAAGCACCCACAAAAATTGCAAAAAGATGGTAAATGGTCAGATTCAAATTTGAGGGGAACCTTAACCCTATCAAGTTCCACCACAACAAAACTGGATATAGAAAATCCGAAATCAACCTCAATACATATTCTAACATATAAACCAAATTTTCCCTCCATTGTAGTTGAATAAATACAAATGAGATTGACTATTTTCCTCGCAATCCCAAGCATAAGGCGAGGATGCCAAAATTCCTCCAGTAAATTGTAATAACCCCCATGCTCTCACGTAAAGGTTGGCCAGACACGATACGCCGAAGATGAGGCTCTCTTGTAAATTATATGATTATTAGCATTGACTGTAATAAACCTTTATGTTTTTAAAGTACATTTAAATTTAAAAACTGAATTGAATTAATGTACAAGATATTATATTAATTCCAACATCCACAACTAAAACAATTAAAATTCAACATGAACACAACTGTCTCGACTAGTGAAATCATATGACTCCGACCTTATGCCCGTACACTAATCCAAAATAAATAAAAAGGGGAAGAAGTAGAAACCTAAGCAAGAATCAATAAATCATCCTTCCATAAGCAACACGTGACAACAAGTCTTATATCCCTTTAGTCATGCCATCCCCATCTAAGCAAACTGTTGGGGGGGAGGGGGGGGATTTAAAATTTGGGCCAGCATCCTAGAGTAGGAAAGAATTAACTTACTGAAATTGAAATGCACGAATGTAGTTGATTTGAATAAGAGACTCCATCAGCACTTACATACGATAACTATCTCACCTATCACCTAGGTGTTATACTAATCGAATCCTAAACCCAAATCCCGAAACCAATATAGATAATAAGAACATATTATTAAATATGTAGTGCTTATATTATAATTGATCTGCTAAAATATTATTGTTCACATTTGTTTTACCATTTTTAGAATAACCCAACAAACTACCCACGATAGTGACACAATCATTTGTCATGCATTCTATGTAGTAATGGGTATGTGATTATTTGTCAACATCATTAGACTAATGAAGTAAATCTCATTTATTTCACATGGTTATACATATATGTAGGTCCACACATATATATACGACATTACATGGCATCTACCATTTATGTCCTGTTGCTTCTCTATATGTAAGTCTGAACGAGTTCCTTATCCAAATCAGACATCACAAAACACACAGAAGTAGGGTGGTCCCTATGTTCTACACCAATGCACGACCTATACCCAATAGTGAAAATGGATCCCACCATCTACTCATACCTCTCGTAAGTGGCGCAGCTACGTAGTACTCACAATAATGACCTACACAACTCCTAGTCCACCTGTACCGACGTGTGCTTCAGTCCCGAATGTGTGAAACCCCAACGGATAGGACCATCCATGAACATAGGAATGTTACACACAAATAAATAATTACATATCGATACCACATGATATGTATGTAGGTAATTACACTATAATTACCCCCACGATATATTATTGATTTGCCCATCAATATTTCCCTTTTAATTAATCATATCGTTAATTATTAGTTTCTACATTTAATTTACAATCCCAACCTTACCAGGAATGATTCCTAAATTAATTTGGGTGCTCACCAACCTTTTCATTAAATATAACTTCCTCTATTTTCAATTTGGCATTCAACTATTACTAAATTTATTCAGTAATATTTTTTTAGTCTTCGTCCTACCCAAGTCATAATGATTACTCCCACATTCCCGTATCCCAGATCCTATTCCCGTGTAACACAATGGCTGGATATATTACCCTACGACTTTTTTCAAAAATTCCCGGCTAGCCCAAATGGGTATATTTTCATCCTATTAATATTCTAGAGGTGACAAAATAATATTTCTAGCTCCTAAATTTAATGAGACCTCGAATGATTAGCCTAAAATACATACTGATCAAATTTTGGTGAATACGTAACCCCAATCGATTCACCCCTAGGGACGAACCGGTTCACCCCTGGGTTCGGGTTGATTCGGGCCTGCTATTAGTTTTGGAAGAAATTCCCTGATTTTCTTCATACATAACTCATTATTTATCGTCCAAAAGTTATCATAACATCACCTATGATCGTTAAAGGGTTTTATATAGTATACCAATAATTTTTTACAAGATAATAACACCGAATTCATAATCAATTAATAGGATTACCATTATTTTCAAAATTATAGCATGAGCGATTCCTATTTTTCAATATCATATTTTTTCATCAGTTTGTGTCAAGAAACGATCTTTGTCAGGGGTGTACATTACATCTACCTTATAACAACATGATATCACAAAATCCATCTCTAATCTACGTTATTATTACCTTTTCTAAATTTTCTAATCAATCTCTCAATTCTACAAATTTCTAATTATCAAAGTGAGATCCTCTACATGTATATAGTGAAACCTATTCCTACTATTAATTTCAAACCCAATCCACAAACTAAATGGGAGCCTACATTATTAATTTGATAAATAACTTTTAAATCAATGTAACCAAGAAAATTATTGCCTTTGAATTAAAGTTAGAGTCCTCTTCTTGAATCTTCTTCTTGAATCAATAATCTCCTCCTTTTTTACTTTGGTATATCCTCTCTAGTGGTGGGGCTACTAGGGCTTTCCTAGGTTTGTAAAATGGGTTTATTAATTTACTTAATTAACTTATAAACTCCCTAGTCCTGAGTTAGGCCTTTATCCTCACTTTTAGTCTTACAAATGAGCTCGAATTCCTAATTAGAATGGTCAAATAGACTCCCAACATGTATACGTATACCCCGGGCTCATTTCTAAAGGTCAAAAACACCTAAAGGAAATCGTAAAACCTCTAGAAATGTGTCCCAATTATTTTTATTAAATGTAGACATTTTTATTGCATTAAAATGACATGTAATCATAAGTTTATTATGGTATGATTTATTTCCACAGGTGAACTCATCATGCCCAATTGAGCCATGTAATTATGTATTCATGAATAAATATTTGTTTCCAATTTAAATCTTAACAATTTAAATTTAAATCAGTATGATTTAATTTATTCCAAATATTAATTTGAAATTATTAAAATAATTTTCATCGTAATATTTTATTTGAAAAGACTCGGTAATACATTCTTCCCCCTAATAACGGAATTCCGTCCTCAGAATGCACTACATCACGAGGTCACATTTGAATTTGTACCATTATCGTAAGTTTTACACCCAATTAATCCATGCACATATCCTATGAGATAAAAGAAAAGGCTCATCTATGCCTATCATAAAAATATTGGGGTGCCCATATATGCCACATTGCATGCACACACATATACAACCTTCAAATATGTGTAACACTTATACCTCCAATATGAACCATACATACGAAGTATGTCGATAAAGCAAGGTACATTTCTACATATGTAAAATGTAAAAAGTAAACATCTTAGTATCTATCTTCCCTCAACTCCTAACTTTTTGCCAAATTCGTGTGTGGGATGTCTCACAAGAGAAATGCAAACAAGGAACCCTACCTATACACTACTGCAAGGATTAATCAATTATTGATATTCGTAGTCCCAAAGCATATAGGAAAAATAAAAACAAAATTACGCTAATCACATAAATTCCAATTTGTGGCCATTTTCAACAAAAGTTTCATCATTTCTAAGGGATACAGTAAATCCCAATAGATTTATCCGTTTGATCATACTAAGAAAAGTAACCAAAGATCAAACATCTCTCAACTCCCAAAATTTACTAATTCCATACGTGGGACGTCTAGCAAGCGAAATCCAAATAAGGAACCCTCCCAATATAGTACAATATAACTCTGTTGGTCATTGAGATATCTAGGTCTAGGACTAAAGTCTATTAACGTGCTTAATAATTTATAACACTTCGCAGGTCCACTCATTCCAGTAAATACTACTATTTCCTATTTCCAATGACATCTTCATTATAATAACATTATTTATGATTTTACACATCATCATGTAACCGAGGCTATCACTAGTCCTAATGTTCATAAAGGAAGCAAATACTTCTAAAATACGAATGCTTTTCGCTTTGCAAATTCTTAATATAAATAAGAAAATTTCATCGCAGGATAATTATCTCATTTATTTATCCCTCAAACATAGATTTATTATCATGTAGTATACCTTCGTATCCCGAATCGAACAGTCATGTTATATCTAATTTTAAGAAATACCTTATGAACAAATTCGGAGGTTTCACATCGTTATGCCCACTCTCGACAAGGCCACCCTTCCGAGTTCATGCAGGTCCACCAACTAAAATCTATGTGCCCGTACAACCCCTCAATATATATAATTTATGATTTCTTAGAAACTTCGTTTGTTCTAAGATACTACCTTTAGAAATTCACCATTGATGGTTACTTGTCCCTAAACTTCATGAAACATTGGTGCATCTCCAAATCCATGTCTATGACCCACAAGTCGCGTTGTTTCCATACCAATTTCCTAATTGAGTCGTCGCCCTTGAAATTTTGAAATCACATGGAAACCTTACTCCTTGGTCTAATCATTATAAATTAATCTCATTGAAATCACGAACGGGTTTAATCAACACATTAAACCTCTCCCCATTAGAGGGTTACACAATTTTGATGTTCTTAAGTTTTCCTTATTTCTATCTTTAAATGCGAACCATTGCCTCAATACGTCGCTCCTTCTTAAGCATACTAAATTTTATGAAACCATCATGTAAACCCCTAGTTCCTATCACCATCTATTTTACCATATTTAAAATCAAGGTATTATAATTTTTGTAATAGTTCCCACAATTAGGGTGAACACCATTATTAACCTAGTTGCATTACATTCGATTGTTAACTTTAAATAATCCCACGAAATTAAAATAAGCACCATGATCTTCTTGCCAATCCATCCATAAAATACTATCATACTATGACATTACTTATGCATATAAGTCTGCTGCAACCCTAAATCTTCCTAAGGTCAATCCGTATACCTCTACAAATGAAGCACTATAGATGCCTTCCCTTCAACTCGCGAGTGAAACAACGTATAGCGCTTTAAAAAACGGAGTCTACCTTCATTAATGTACAAACGAGATAGTATTTACGATGGAGTACTACGCACTAGTACTAAACTAAGCATTTCTTATAAGATAAAAAAATTGAGATCATTCCATAAAAAATCTACGTTGGTTCTGGCCCTTCCCCCGGTGGGACGTGATACACATGGTTGCACTACTGTCCTTGAGGTGGAGCTGGTAGTGCTGGTAAGGCTGGCACTATAACTATTGGTTGGATCCGTATTTGTTGACACTCACCTTAAGGTGCCCGGTGTCTTAGCTCTCGCCTAGCTCCAATTCTACCCTATTTCCTTGAGGGCACTACCTGGTGAAATGTCCCTTCTCAACATAAACATAATAATTTCCCTAAAAATGATGCATATCTGGTTGTTGACCCTGTTGGCTTTGACCTTGCTACCCTTATCCCAGATGGCCTCTCTGTTGTTAGCTCTACTGGCCTTGGTGTTGTTGGCCTTGTCTGTTCTGCTCATGAAAACCTCTAAATCTCTTATGAGAATTTAAAGATCGAGGACCCCAAAAATGTTGGGCCCTTGGTTGTTACTCCTATTATCCTTACCTTGCTAGTTTGACATCCCGAAGTGGTGTCACTTCTCCCCTTTATTTTTTTAGTGCTCCCTATGCAATGTTGTAAGGCATCATTCACTACCTAATTATAGGTAGTTAAGGCCAGATTCACCAACAATGACTCTCTGATGTGCTAGGCTATCCTCGATACGAACATATCAATCTTTCTTTGCTCTCTATTTACCTCATCCTTAAAAAAATAGGAAAGAGCAGTAAAATCTTCCTCGTATTATGCCATAGTGTGAGCCTTTTTCTTGAGGCTTATGAATTTCCTTCGCATTTTTTATTGCATTCTGCAACAGTGCGAACCTTTTGCTTGAGGCCCATGAATTTCTTTACATTTTTTGATTTCATCTCTTGAGGAAAGTACTTACCCTCAAACTTCTCTTGAAAATAATTGATGGTCAGATGTCCCTCTTTATTGCTGAAGTGAAAAACTCCCACCACTGAAGTGAGGCCCCTATAAGTCGAAATGAGGCCAACAACTACCTATGAACTAGCTTACACTCCACTATTCGTAAGTGATGTTGAATGTTCCTCTTATATTGGCTTGCCACTTAAATATCTAAACTGCTAACAACCTCCAATTGTTAGACCTTTGTGAAGGACTTCATAGATCTGTCCCAGATCAATCCAGGCATCCGAACTGGTAGAACCACCTATTGTGGTGATGGTGGATTGAAATTACATAGCATAGAGACCATTGTGGTGGACATCGCTTGAGCCATGATAGTGGCAATCTCTTCCGATCCAACCTGTAAGAACTGGGATTTTTTTAAAACCTTAATTTACTGATGACCATTGTAAGGACATAAGTCTCTGATTGAGTCTTAATGTAGTGTTGGCTTAATTGTGGACAAAAACATTTGAGTTATAGGATTGTGTTTAAGTGTATCCATTTAACCCTATGAAGTGTTAGTTGAAGACGTAGCGGCTAAGATTATAAAGCTCAATCATATGTCGGGTTTAGTGTGCCTCGTTTCTACGTCAGCAACATTGTTCCAATGCTCCTAAGGTATGCATGAATTTTTATATATATAGGAAGAATTGGAATAATTTTATAGAGGGTGTAAATTTATTTTAAAATGAAGTTTATTTATAGAAGGTTTCTTTAGAACTTTAAAATAAAGTTTTCGGGCTTAAAATGGAATTTCGTCCATTCTAGGACTTCGTTCGGTATTGTCGTTCAAACGAGTTTGTCGTTCGAACGAGAATGTCATTCGAACAATAATGTCGTTCGAACGAGTTTTGCCAATGAATTTTTCCCATTGGCCTCTGGAACTTTGTTAGAAGGTTCGTTCAAACGAGACTTCGTTCCAACGAAAATCTCGTTCGAACGAGATTTCCGACGAGAAATTTTTTGGGCAATTTTTAGGCAGTTTTCTCCACTACTCCACTCTTTTGTTCCCTCTAATTTTTCCAGTATTACTTATGTGTGGGAACCAACTATTTATAACAAACTTTTTCATATTCTTCCATGCCCTAGGGAGAGTTTTTTAGAGTTAAATTTTTCCATGAAATGGTTCAAGTTTTGAGTGTTTTGTTTTCCAAGAAAATCATCCTTAAACAGTTTTGGTTTACACCCATAATAGTTTATTCCATGTTCCTTAATATATATATTTGCTTGGAGTGTTTGGCACCGAGTTTTTCTCTACACCTTAAAGAAGAGAAGTTTGGATATGCTTCAACATCCCATAAAGAAGAAGATTTTTTGTTTTGACATACCTACTTGGAGAAACGTTCCTTATTCCGGTGGGGGTGACATAAAAAGTCCGATCGGTGGATTCCGAGACCGCGATGGACCTCCATGGTTATTCGCTAGGCATAGGTGTGTACAAGAACGAGAGTCGGGGCTTCAACAGAGTCAAGTCGGGTGTTGTAAGTCTTTTTGTCATGTACTTATAAACCGTACTTAGTGGATTTGAGGCTAGGGCCATCCGAGGTTTTTTCCAATTGTTGGTTTTTCCTCATACATCGCGGTGTCGTAGTTGTTTACATATTTAAATTTTTCTATATCACATTTGATGCATGCTTAGGTAAAAAGATGAAATTGGTATAGTTAATTTGGTGCAAATTTAATTTGGGTAAATGTTCATGTAATTCAAGTAATTAATTTTATTTGATAAAATTTGGTTTGGCCTAATTTGCTAAATGAATATTTATAATTAGGCAAATTTCTAAGACTTGATTTTATATGTTAAAGTGAAAAATTAATTTGTTGTTTAATTTAATGTCACTTTGAGTATTAGTTTATTTTAATTTGAACGAAATTTAAATTCGGTTTATGTACTTGTTTTGTTGAACCATCTTTGTTCCGCATCTAAAAGGAAATTACTTTTTGTAAAATATAAAATTGGGGGTCATGTCCTTCCCAACAAGTGGTATCAGAGCAAGATCGCATAATTATTGTGTTTAAGATCCTTTTAATTAGTTTTGACTAAAATGGAATTTTCCCCATTTTCAAAATTTACTATTTTCGACGGTTCAAACTACGCGTATTGGAAAGCGCTTATGCGTCCGGCACTTAGGTATCTAGAAGAGAGGGATTGGTTTCCAGTCATTAACGGGTGGTCCCCACCTACTTATCTAGTTGGAAATGAACGTGTTCCCAAACCCATCGATAGATGGAGTGAGAATGAATTTAAACATGCAAATTTCAATTCCTGTGATTTGAATGCCTTGTTTAGCGCGATCACACAAAATGAATTACGTCGCATTATGACTTGTGGAACCACAAAAGAATCTTGGGATATTTGACAACGAACGCATGATGGAACTAGTGTCGTAAAATCTTCTAAACTCCAAATCCTCACCACTCAATTTGAAACCATCAAAATGAATGACAAAGAAACTTTTGATGAATTTTATGCAAGACTTTCCGATATAGTTAATTCATCTTTTAATTTGGGAGAGAAAATACCCGACAACCGAGTAGTAAAGAAATTTTTTAGGTCCCTACCTGATAGATTTATTCCTAAGGTGATCGTGTTAAATTCTTTACCCACTTCAGCCTCTACCAAATTAGAAGAGCCCGTAGGTGATTTACAAACCTATGAACTGAACATGTTTTCCTTCAAAACTTAAAAGAAAATAGATAAGGGCGTTGCTTTGAAAGCCCGAAAGGAGAAAAACAAGTAGTAGAGAGTGAATGTGAGAGTGACTCGGAAGATATGGCTATGTTTGCTAGGAAGTGTCGAAAATTTCTTAAATTTAACAAAGATAAATTTAAAAATGATTTTATGAAATTTGAAAATTCTATGCATGAAGAAGCCGAGAAGATCCCTAAAACTTTTAATGAAAATTTAAATAGGGACGACTCAAATAGATGTTATGGTTGTGAAGGGTATTTTCATAAGGCCAAAGAGTGCCCCACTAAACAAAGGAGAGAGGATAAGTAACAAATTTCCTTTAATGCAACCCTTAGTGATAGTGATAAGGAAGAGGGACCCGATTTTACACTAAGCCCAACTTTGTGTCTTTAATGGCAAGTCATGTGAGTGAAAGTGAGCACTCCTCTATTGATGAAATTTTAACACATCAAACTTCTAAGGCCTTTGTTTGTGAATCCTAAAGAGATGATGGTAGTAAGAGTGGAGAATAAAGAGAGAATGAAAGTGAAAATGAGGTTGATGTGAGTGAACTTCAAATTGCGTTTTAAGAATTATTTGAAGAATATATTAAATTAAAGAGAACAAATTTGAAGTTAGAAGCAATTTAAAGAGAGCATGTGAAAGTCATTGATGAGAGTACGTTCGTGGAATACCTTGGGAGACGTGAGAGAGATCTTCGTGAGTAGCTTGAATAAGTAGAAGGCGGGCGAGATAGCCTTAAAGGTTTAATGGAATTCTTAAAAAAGGAGCTTCGTGCATTTGAAGATCAGAATGTTTTATTAGAGTCACACATTGTCGATTTAGAAAATAAATTAAAAGATTTTAGTAAAGTCAAATTTGATTTGGAGTGCCATTCTGAGAAATTAGATAAAATTTTACGAACGGTTCAAATTAAAAATGACACTTGTGGTTTAGGCTTCAATTCTTGTAACGATTCCTCTATTAAACCCAAAACCAATGATTTAAAAGAATCCTCTAGGAACAATGTTATAGATCATTCCTTAGGAAAGTCTTTTCGCCGAGTATTTAGGTGCTCACATTGTGGTCGAAAACGACATTTAGGGAATTTTGTTTTGATCTTAAACGAGGTTCTCCAAAATTCCAACGTAAGGCAACAGAGGTAGCCAAGATTCCAACACCCCGTGATCATCATTCTTCATCAGTTAGGGTTAGGAGATCCTACTTGGTAGCTTTACAAGATAGGATTTTTTATTCTCATTTACTTTCACATGTTTCCTCCCTTGCTAAATCTAAAGGTTGAATGCGTTAGGTGTTTGCGTACTTTTGCTTTTGTACTTCATGCTAAATAATCATGCTAATTGTATGCTTCTCTATCATTGTTCTAGTCTATACTTCATGCTTTATTACATTCTAGAATTATGTTGTTTATTTATCTTTTGTATTATAGTTCTTTCATTTTAGTTTGCATTAAATGAAAAATACAAAAAGATTGTTGTTCATCATCTGTATTGTATCTTTTTAGTAATTTTATATTAACGAAAAATGCAAATGATTTTTTTGTGTCATTTGAGTAAATATTTTTATTTTTGGTTAAAAATTATCAAAAACTCATAAAACAAATTGTGTGTATTTTAGTTTGACACACTTTATGTGGCATATACTTGTGTTTGAATCCCTTCTTTTTCGGTTCCATGTGGCTAGAACTTTTGGTTTAAATTGTAAATCCTGAAAATGTTCTTTACCATGCTTACATGGAGTAGTTGGATTTTGTGTTGCTTTAATCGATTTTCTCTTTATATGCCTCAATTCACACATGCACGAGCTCACTTGAAATTATAACTTCACATGTATATTTGAGCCATGTGAGGTGTTCTCCTGCCAATCTTGTCATCTACATGTTATGTGACCTAGGAGAACTAGTGAATGTTAAAATCCCTTGCACGTGAGATTTGTGTGAGATAGAAAAATGATGTATATAAATGTGCACGGGGAAGGGCTCCGAAAGGAAAAATCATCCTTTGCGAGTAAGCCACCGTTTTCTTGGACCTAAAAGAAATACATGGTCCAAAGGCATAAAAGAATAATGGAATTAAAAGAATATAATTTGCCAAGGCCTATATTTTTCTAGTTTGATATATTCATTCAAAATAATAATATGCTTAAATTGAGGGAGTTTGGATGCTATATCAACGGTTTGCACAATTTCCGTTTATCCTAGTGGTACTTTTAATGTCATGACTCTATTGGTTTGTAGAATCATACAAATTCTAGGCTTGCATGCATTGTGTTTGTTTGTTCATTGAGTTCAATCTATATTGGCACATGAGGCTATATTCAAATGTCATAAAGTTTAAAGTCAAATGATACCTCCATGAACATGATTTAAGTGATTGGGTTTAAATTTATTTGTTACTAGTTCACTCCCCTACACTTTCATTTACATATGACACATTTTTTTCCATACGAGTGTGAAACGCTAATTGTATTTTGTGTCATGTGTGGTGTCAATACCTATATATATATATATATATATATATATATATATATTTATATATAAGTGTGCATTAGTGATAGTCATTATGTCTACATCTATATGGTATTTTTTTTCTTTTCCTCGGTTTCTAGTCCATCTATGATTCTAATTCATAATTGGTATGTATTTTATTGCATAGTGTTGCTGATATCACATGTTTAGTATCTGATGTTTCACAATGGTTTCATTTTTTACATCTTCATCGGTATCCGTTCTTATTTGTATGGATTATTTATGATTTTGTTGCCCATATGCCTTAATGATCTTATCACTTTATGCTTCATTTTGTTAAAAGTAGTTCTTTTATCCAATGTCTATTCCTTAACAAAAAGGGGGAGAATGATAGGGGGATAAATGGTATCTAATCCAATTATAATCGTATCTTCGTTTAGGAGATTTAACTTAGGGGCAGTCGCGACCTTCTTAGGTTGATCATAGTTGATAAAGGGGAGAATTAATTTAGGGTGAGTAATTATTTTTTTACATGCATTTAATATTCTTGATATTCCCTATGCATTTGATAGTTTGCTTAAGTGTGGAGGGATTCTTCTAAATGGCAACTTTCATCGACAAAGATATTGATCCTTGGTTTTTGACTCAAGTTATGTATTTTTTATTTTGGGTGAGATATTTTTTGAAGTCTCGTAGAGCTTGATGACGCTTTAGGATTTTTGGTTGGTTTTTGTCCTGGAATAGCCAAAGGGGGAGATTTGTAAGGACACAAGTCTCCGATTGAGTCTTAATGTAGTGTTGGCTTAATTCTAGGCAAAAACATTTGAGTCATAGGATAGTGTTCAAGTGTATCCATCCAAGACTATTACGTGAAAGTTGCAGACGTAGCATACAAGATTATAAAGCTCAATCGTATGTCGGGTTTAGTGTGCCTCGTTTCTACATCAACAACATTGTTTCAATGCTCATAAGGTATGAATGCATTTATATATATATATATATATATATATATATATATATATATATATATATATATATATATATATATATATATATAGGAAAACTTGGAATAATTTTATAAAGGGTGTAAATTTAATTTAAATCGAAGTTTATTTTCAAAAGGTTTCTTTAGAACTTTAATATAAAGTTTCCCGCTTAAAATCGAATTTTGTCCATTCTGGGACTTCGTTCGATATTATCCTTCGAACAAGTTTGTCAATGAATTTTTTCCATTGGCCTCTGGAACTTCGTTAGAAGGGTCGTTCGAACGAAAATCTCATTCAAACGAGATTTCTGGCGGGATATTTTTTGGGCATTTTTTGGACAGTTTTCTCCACTACTCCGCTCTTTTGCTCCTTCTAATTTTTCCAGAATTACTTATGTGCGGGAAACAACTCTTTGTAACCAATTTCTTCATATTCTTCCGTCTCCTAGAGAGAGTTTTTGAGAGTTTAATTTTTCCATGAAAAGGTTCAAGTTTTTAGTGTTTTGTTTTACAAGAAAATCATCCTTAAACACATAAGGTTTACACCCAAAATAGTTTGTTCCAAGCTCCTTAATATATATCCTTGCTTGGAGTGTTTGGCACCGAGTTTTTCTTTAAACCTTAGAGAAGAGAAGTTTGGGTTTTCTTCTACATCCCACAAAGAAGAAGATTATTTGCTGTGAAATACCCACTTGGAGAAAGGCTCCTTGTTCGGGTGGCGGTGACTGAAAAAGTCCAATCGGTGGATTTCGAGACCACGATGGACCTCCATGGTTATTCGCTAGGCATAGGTGTGTACAAGAAGGAGAGGCGTGACTTGGATGGAGTCAAGTCGGGTGTGGTAAGTCTTTTTATCTTGTACTTATAAAATTGTAGTTAGTGGATTTGAGGTTAGGGTCGTCCAAGGTTTTTTTCCCGTTGTGGGTTTTTCCTCGTACATCGCGACGTAGTGGTTGTTTACTTATGTTATCTTTTATTATATCACATTAGATGCATGCTTAGGTAAAAAGATAAAATTGGTATAGTTAATTTGGTGCAAATTTAATTTGGGTAAATGTTCATGTAATTTAAGTAATTAATTTTATTTGATAAAATTTGGTTTGACCTAATTTGCAAAATGAATATTTATTATTAGGCAAATTTCTAGGACTTGATTTAATATGTTAAATTGAAAAATTAATTTGTTGTTTAATTTAATGTCACTTTGAGTATTAGTTTAATTTTAATTTGAAAGAAATTAAAATTTGGTTTATGTACTTGTTTTGTTGAACCATCTTTGTTCCGCATCTAAAAGGAAATTACTTTTTATAAAATCTAAAATTGGGGGTCATATCCTTCCCAACAAGTGGTATCAGAGCGGGATCACGTAATTATTACGTTTAAGATCCATTTAATTAGTTTTGACTAAAATGGAATTTTCCCCATTTTTAAAATTTCATATTTTCGATGGTTCTAACTACGCGTACTGGAAATAGCATATGCATTTGGCACTTAGGTATCTAGAAGAGAGGGTTTGGTTGCCAGTCATTAACTTGTGGTCCCCACCAACTTATCTAGTTGGAAAAGAACGTGTTCCCAAACCCACCAATAGATGGAGTGAGAATGAATTTAAACTTGTAAATTTTAATTCCTGTGATTTGAATGCCTTGTTTAGTGCAGTCACACCGAATGAATTCCATCGCATTATGACGTGAAACCACAAAAGAAGCTTGGGATATTTTACAATGAACTCATGAAGGAACTAATGTCGTAAAAGATTCTAAACTCCAAAACCTCACCACTCAATTTGAAACCATCAAAATGAATGATAAAGAAACTTTTGATGAATTTTATGCAAGACTTTCCAATATAGTTAATTCATCTTTTAATTTGGGAGAGAACATACCTGACAACCGAGTAGTAAAGAACTTTTTTAGGTCCCTACCTGATAGTTTTAATCCTAAGGTAATCGTGTTAAATTCTTTACCCACTTTAGCCTCTACCAAATTAGAAGAGCCCGTAAGTGATTTACAAACGTATGAACTAGACATCTTTCCCTCTAAAACATAAAAGAAAATATAAAAGGGCGTTGCTTTGAAAGCCCAAAAGGATAAAAACAAGAAGTAGAGAGTGAAAGTGAGAGTGACTTGGAAGATATGGCTATGTTTGCTAGAAAGTGTCGAAAATTTCTTAAATTTAACAAAGATAAATTTAAAAATGATTTTATAAAATTTGAAAATTCTATGCATGACAAAGCCGATAATATCCCTAAAACTTTTAATGAAAATTTAAATAGGGACAACTCAAATAGGTGTTATGGTGGTGAATGTTATTTCCACAGGGCAAAAGAGTACCCCACTAAACTAAGGAGAGAGGATAAGCAACCAATTTCCTTCAATGAAACCCTTAGTGATAGTGATAAGGAAGAGGGACCCGATTCCTCCACTAAGCTCAACTTTGTGTCTTTAATGGCAAGTCATGTGAGTGAAAGTGAGCACTCCTCTATTGATGAAATTTTAACACATGACACTGCCATGACCTTTGTTTGTGAATCCCAAAGAGATGATGGTACTAAGAGTGGAGAATAAAGGGAAAATGAAAGTGAAAATGAGGTTGATGTAACTGAACTTCAAATTGCGTTTCAAGAATTATTTAAAGAATATATTAAATTAAAAAGAACAAATTTGAAGTTAGAAGCTAGTTTAAGAGAATGTGTCAAGGTCATTGATGAGAGTACGTTAGTAGAAGACCCTAACAGACCTGAGAGAGCTCTTCGTGAGAAGCTTGAATAAGTAGAAGGCGAGAGAGATAGCCGTAAAGGTTTAACGGAATCCTTGAAAAAGGAGCTTCTTGCATTTGAAGAGCGGAATGTTTTATTAGAGTCACACATTATCGATTTAGAAAATAAGTTAAAAGATTTTAGTAAAGTCAAATTTGATTTGGAGTGTCGTTCCGAGAAATTAGATAAAATTTTACGAACGGTCCAAATTAAAAATGACACTTGTGGTTTAGGCTTCAATTCTTGTAACGATTCCTCTATTAAAGCCAAACCCCGTGTTTTAAAATAATCCTCTAGGAACAAGGTTATAGATCATTCCTTAGGAAAGTCTTTTCGCCGAGTCTTTAGCTGCTCACATTGTGGTCGAAAAGGACATCATAGGAAATTTTGTTTTGATCTTAAACGAGGTCCTACAAAATTCCAACGTAAGGAAACCGAGGTAGCCAAGATTCCTACACGCTGTGATTCTCATTCTTCATTAGTTAGGGTTAGGAGTTCCGACTTGGTAGTTTTACAAGATAGGATTTTTTATTCTCATTTACTTTCACATTTCCTCCCTTGATCAATCTAAACATTGAATGCGTTAGGTGTTTGTATACTTTAGCTTTTGTACTTCATTCTAAATAGCATGCTAATTGTATGCTTCTCTATTATTGTTCTAGTCTATACTTCATAATTTATTACATGCTAGAACTATGATGTTTGTTTATCTTTTGTATTATAGGACTTTATTTTAGTTTGCATTAAATGAAAAATACAAAAAGATTGTTGTTCATCATTTTCCTCGTATCTTTTTAGTAATTTTAGATTAACGAAAAATACAATTGATTTTTTTGTGTCATTTGAGTGAATATTTTTATTTTTGGTTAAAAATTGTCGAAAACTCAAAAACTTTTTTTTTGTGTGTATTTTAGTTTGACACACTTTATGTGGTATATACTTGTGTTTGAATCCCTTCTTTTTTGCTTCCATGTGGCTAGAACTTTTGATTTAAATTGTAAATCCTGAAAATGTTATTTACCATGCTAACATGGAGTAGTTGGATTTTGTGTTGCTTTAATGGATTTTCTTTTTATATGCCTCAATTCATAATTGCACGAGCTCACTTGAAATTATAACTTCACATGTATATTTGAGCTATGTGAGGTGTTCTCCTGCCAATCTTGCCATCTACATGTTATGTGACCTAGGAGGACTAGTGAATGTTGAAATCCGTTGCACGTGAGATTTGTGTGAGATATAAAAATGATGTATATAAATGTGCACGAGGAAGGGCTCCGAAAGGAAAAATCATCCCTTGCGATTAAGCCACTATTTGCTTGGACCTAAAAGAAATACGTGGTCCAAAGGCATAAAAGAATAATGGAATTAAAAGAATATAATTTGCCAAGGCCTATATTTGTTTAGTTTGATATATTCATTCAAAATAATGATATGCTTAAATTGAGGGAGTTTGGATGCTATATCAACAGTTTGCACAATGTTCGTTTATCCTAGTGGTACTTTTAATGTCATGACTCTATTGGTTTGTTGAATCATACAAATTCTAGGCTTGTATGCATTGTGTATGTTTGTTCATTGAGTTCAATATATATTGTCACATGAGGTTATATTCAAATGTGATAAAGTTTGCAATCAAATGATACCTCCGTGAACATGATTTAAGGGATTGGGTTTAAATTTAATTGTTTCTAGTTCACTCCCCTACACTTTCATTTACATATGACACATTTTTTCCACACGAGTGTGAAATGCTAATTGTATTTTGTGTCATGTGTGGTGTCTATACCTATATATATGTAAGTGTGCGTTAGTGATAGTCATTATGTCTACATATATATGGTATTTTTTTCTTTGCCTCGCTTTCTAGTCCATCTATGATTCTAATTCATAATTGGTATATATCTTGTTGCATAGTGTTGTTGATATCACATGCTTAGTATCTGATGTTTCACAATGGTATCATTTTTTTTACATCTTCATCGGTATCCGTTCTTATTTGTATGGATAAGTTATGCTTTTGTTGCCCCTATGCCTTCATGATCTCATCACTTTATGCCTCATTTTGTTAAAATTAGTTATTTTATCCTATGCCTATTCCTTAACAAAAGGTGGAGAATGATAGGGGGATAAATGGTATCTAATCCTATTATAATCGTTTCTTCTTTCAGGAGATTTAACTTAGGGGGAGTCACGACGTTCTTAGGTTGATCATAGTTGATAAAGGGGAGAATTAATTTTCGGGGAGTATTTATTTTTTAACATGCATGTAATATTCTTGATATCCCCTACGTGTTTGATTCTTCTAAATGGCAACTTTCATTGACAAATATATTGATCCTTGGTTTTTTACTCAAGCTATGTATTTTTTATTTTGGGTGGGACCATTTTTTAAGTCTCGTAGAGCTTGATGACGCTTCAGGATTTTTGGTTGATTTTTGTCCCGGAATATCCAAAGGGGGAGATTTATAAGGACACAAGTCTCCGATTGAGTCTTAATGTAGTGTTGTCTTAATTCTGAACATAAACATTTGAGTCATAGGATAGTGTTCAAGTGTATCCATCCAATCCTATGACGTGTTAGTTGCATACATAGCGGATAAGATTATAAACCTTAACCATATGTCGGGTTTAGTGTGCCTCGTTTCTACGTCAACAACATTGTTCTAATGCTCCTAAGGTATGAATGCATTTTTATATATATAGGAAGAGTTGGAATAATTTTATTGAGGGTGTAAATTTATTTTAAACTGAAGTTAATATTCAAAAGGTTTCTTTTGAACTTTAAAATAAAGTGTTCGAGCTTAAAATTGAATTTTGTCCATTGTGGGACTTCGTTCGAGATTGTCGTTCGAACAAGTTTGTTTTTAAACGATAATTTCGTTCGAACGAGTTTGGCAATGAATTTTCCCATTGGCCTCTGGAACTTCGTTAGAAGGGTCGTTCGAATGAGACTTCGTTCGAATGAGATTTCTGGCGGGATGTTTTTTGGCCAGTTTTTTAACAGTTTTCTCCACTACTCCACTCTTTTGTTCCCTCTAATTTTTCCCGAAATACTTATATGCGGGAACCAACTTTTTGTAACCTAATTTTTCATATTCCTCCATCTCCTAGAGAGTGTTTTTGAGAGTTTAATTTTTCCATGAAAAGGTTCAAGTTTTGAGTGTTTTGTTTACCAATAAAATCATCCTTAAACACTTATGGTTTACACCCAAAATAGTTTATTCCAACTTCCTTAATATATATCCTTGCTTGGAGTGTTTGGAACTGGGTTTTTATCTAGACCTCAAAGAAGAGAAGTTTGGGTTTGCTTCTACATCCCACAAAGAAGAAGATTGTTTGCTGTGACATACCCACTTGGAGAAAGGCTCCTTATTCGGGTGGCGGTGACCGAAAAAGTACGATCGATGGATTTCGAGACCATGATGGACCTCCGTGGTTATTCGCTAGGCATATGTGTGTAAAATGAGGAGAGTCGTGGCCTGGATGGAGTCAAGTCGGGTGTGGTAACTCTTTTTGTCTTGTACTTGTAAAACCGTACTTAGTGGATTTTAGGTTAGGGCCATCCGAGGTTTATTTTCCATTGTTGGGTTTTCCTCGTACATCGCGGCGTAGTGGTTGTTTACTTATTTTATCTTTTGTTATATCACATTAGATGCATGCTTAGTTAAAAAGATAAAATTGGCATAGTTAATTTGGTGAAAATTTAATTTGGGTAAAAGTTCATGTAATTAAAGTAATGAATTTTATTTGATAAAATTTGGTTTGGCGTAATTTGCAAAATGAATATTTATTATTAGGAAAATTTTCTAGGACTTGATTTAATATGTTAAATTGAAAAATTAATTTGTTGTTTAATTTAATGTCACTTCGAGTATTAGTTTAATTTTAATTTGAAAGAAATTCAAATTCGGTTTATGTACTTGTTTTGTTGAGCCATCTTTGTTCCGCATCTAAAAGGAAATTACTTTTTGTAAAATCTAAAATTGGGGGTCATATTCTTCCCAACAAGTGGTATCAGAGCCGGATCGCGTAATTATTGAGTTTAAGATCCTTTTAATTAGTTTTGACTAAAATGAAATTTTCCCCATTTTCAAAATTTCCTATTTTCGATGGTTCTAACTATGCATACTGGAAAACGCGTATACGTTCGGCACTGAGGTATCTAGAAGAGAGGGTTTGGTTGCCAGTCATTAATGGGTGGTCCCCACCTACTTATCTAGTTGGAAATGAACGTGTTCCCAAACCCATCGATAGATGGAGTGAGAAAGAATTTAAACTTGCAAATTTTAATTCCTGTGATTTGAATGCCTTATTTTGCACGGTCACACCGAATGAATTCCATCGCATTATGACATGTGAAACCACAAAATAAGCTTGGGATATTTTACAACGAACTCATCAAGGAACTAGTTTCGTAAAAGCTTCTAAACTCCAAAACCTCACCACTCAATTTGAAACCATCAAAATGAATGATAAAGAAACTTTTGATGAATTTTATGCAAGACTTTCCAATATAGTTAATTCATCGTTTAATTTGGGAGAGAAAATACTCTACAACCGAGTAGTAAAGAAATTTTTTAGGTCCCTACCCGATAGATTTATTCCTAAGGTGACCGTGTTAAATTCTTTACCCATTTTAGTCTCTACCAAATTAGAAGAGCCCGTAGGTGATTTACAAACGTATGAACTAGACATGTTTCCCTCTAAAACTTAAAAGAAAATATATAAGGGCATTGATTTGAAAGCTCGAAAGGAGAAAAACAAGTAGTAGAGAGTGAAAGTGAGAGTGACTCGGAAGATATGGCTATGTTTTCTAGGAAGTGTCGACAATTTCTTAAATTTAACAAAGATAAATTTAAAAAAGATTTTATGAAATTTGAAAATTTTGTGCATGACAAAGCCGAGAATATTCCACAAACTTTTAATGAAAATTTAAATAAGTATGACTCTAATAGGTGTTATGGTTGTGAAGGGTATTTCCATAGGGTAAAAGAGTGCCCCACTAAACTAAGGAGAGAAGATAAGCAACCAATTTCCTTTAATGCAACCCTTAGTTATAGTGATAAGGAAGAGGGACCCTATTCCCCCACTAAGCCCAACTTTGTGGCTTTAATGGAAAGTCATGTGAGTGAAAGTGAGCACTCCTCTCTTGATGAAATTTTAACACATGACACTTCCAAGGACTATTTTTGTGAATCCCAAAGAGATGATGGTAATAAGAGTGGAGAATAAAGAGAGAATGAAAGTGAAAATGAGGTTGATGTGAATGAACTTCAAATTGAATTTCAAGAATTATTTGAAGAATATATTAAATTAAAAAGAAAAAAATTGAAGTTAGAAGCTAGTTTAAGAGAGCGTGTCAAGGTCATTGATGAGAGTGCGTTAATGGAAGACCTTAGGAGACGTGAGAGATCTCTTCGTGAGAAGCTTGAATAAGTAGAAGGCGAGAGAGATAGCCTTAAAGGTTTAATGGAATCCTTGAAAAAGAAGATTCTTGCATTTGAAGAGAGGAATGTTTTATTAGAGTCACACATTGTTGATTTAGAAAATAAATTAAAAGATTTTAGTAAAGTGAAATTTGATTTGGAGTGTCGTTCCGAGAAATTAGATAAAATTTTACGAACGGTCCAAATTAAAAATGAGACTTGTGGTTTAGGCTTCAATTCTTGTAACGATTCCTCTATTAAAGCCAAAACCAATTTTTTAAAAGAATCCTCTAGGAACAATGTTATAGATCATTCCTTAGGAAAGTCTTTTCGCCGAGTCTTTAGGTGCTCACATTGTGGTCGAAAAGGACATCTTAGGAAATTTTGTTTTGATCTTAAACGAGGTCCTACAAAATCCCAACGTAAGGCAATAGAGGTAGCCAAGATTCCTACACGCCGTGATCGTCATTCTTCATTAGTTAGGGTTAGGAGATCTGATTTGGTAGTTTTACAAGATAGGATTTTTTATTCTCATTTACTTTCACATGTTTCCTCCCTTGCTAAATCTAAAGGTTGAATGCGTTAGGTGTTTGCATACTTTAGCTTTTGTACTTAATGCTAAATTATCATGATAATTGTATGCTTCTCTATCATTGTTCTAGTATATACTTCATGCTTTATTATATGCTAGAATTATGATGTTTGTTTATCTCTTGTATTATAGTTCTTTCATTTTAGTTTGCATTAAATGAAATATACAAAAAGATTGTTGTTGATCATTTGTCTTGTATCTTTTTAGTAATTTTAGATTAACGAAAAATACAATTGATTTTTTTGTGTCATTTGAGTAAATATTTTAATTTTTGATTAAAAATTGTCAAAAAAAAATGTGTGTATTTTGGTTTGACACACTTTATGTGGCATATACTTGTGTTTGAATCCCTTCTTTTTCGCTTCCAATGACTAGACTTTTGGTTTAAATTTTCAATCCTGAAAATGTTCTTTACCATGCTTACATGGAGTAGTTGGATTTTGTGTTGCTTTAATGGATTTTTTTTATATGCCTCGATTCACACATGCACGAGCTCACTTGAAATTATAACTGCACATGAATATTTGAGCTATGTGAGGTGTTCTCCTGCCAATCTTGCCATCTACATGTTATGTGACCTAGGTGAACTAGTGAATGTTAAAATCCGTTGCACGTGAGATTTGTGTGAGATATAAAAATGATGTATATAAATGAGCACGGGGAAGGGCTCCTAAAGGAAAAATCATCCTTCGCGAGTAAGCCACCATTTTCTTGGACCTAAAAGAAATACGTGGTCCAAATTCCTAAAAGAATAATGGAAGTAAAAGATTATAATTTAACAAAGGCCTATATTTTTGTAGTTTGATATATTCATTCAAAATAATAATATGCTTAAATTGAGGGAGTTTGGATGCTATATCAATAGTTTGCATAATGTCCGTTTATCCTAGTTGTACTTTTAATGTCATGACTCTATTGGTTTGTAGAATCATAAAAATTCTAGGCTTGTATGCATTGTGTATGATTGTTCATTGAGTTCAATCTATATTTTCACATGAGGTTATATTCAAATGTGATAAAGTTTTCAATCAAATGATACCTCCGTGAACATGATTTAAGGGATTGGGTTTAAATTTAATTGTTGCTAGTTCACTCCCCTACACTTTCATTTTCATATGACACATTTTTTGCCATACGAATGTGAAACACTAATTGTGTTTTGTGTCATGTGTGGTGTCTATAACTATATACATGTAAGTGTTCGTTAGTGATAGTCATTATGCCTACATATATATGTATTTTTTTTCTATGCCTCGCTTTCTAGTCCATCTATGATTCTAATTCATAATTGGTATATGTCTTGTTGCATAGTGTTGTTGATATCACATGCTTAGTATCTGATGTTTCACAATGGTATCATTTTTATACATCTTCATCGGTATCCATTCTTATTTGTATGGATTAGTTATGCTTTTGTTGCCCATATGCCTTCATGATCTTATCACTTTATGCTTCATTTTGTTAAAATTAGTTCTTTTATCCTATCTATATTCCTTAACAAAAAGGGGGAGAATGATAGGGGGATAAATGGTATCTAATCCTTTTATAATCGTATCGTCATTTAGGAGATTTAACTTGGGGGGAGTCGCGACCTTCTTCGATTGATCATAGTTGATAAAGGGGAAAATTAATTTAGGGGGAGTATTTATTTTTTTACATGCATTTAATAGTCTTGATATTCCCTATGCGTTTGATAGTTTGCTTATGTGTGGAGGGATTCTTCTAAATGGCAACTTTCATCGACAAAGATAGTGATCCCTGGTTTTTAACTCAAGCCATGTATTTTTTATTTTCGGTGGGACATTTTTTTAAGTCTCGTAGAGCTTGATGACGCTTCAGGATTTTTGGTTGGTTTTTGTCCCGGAATAGCCAAAGGGGGATATTTGTAACGACACAAGTATCCGATTGAGTCTTAATGTAGTGTTGGCTTAATTCCTGACAAAAACATTTGAGTCATAGGATAGTGTTCAAGTGTATCCATCCAAGCCTGTGACGTGTTAGTTGAAGACGTAGCGGACAAGATTATAAAGCTCTATCATATGACAGGTTTAGTGTGCCTCGTTTTTACGTCAACAACACTGTTCCAATGCTCCTAAGGTATGAATGCATTTTTATATATATAGGAAGACTTGGAATATATTTATAAAGGGTGTAAATTTATTTTAAACAGAATTTTATATTCAAAAGGTTTCTTTAGAACTTTAAAATAAAGTTTCCAGGCTTAAAATCGAATTTTGTCCATTCTGGGACTTCGTTTGATATTGTCGTTCGAACAAGTTTGTTTTTCAAACGAGAATATTGTTTGAACGAGTTTGCCAACAAATTTTTCCCATTGGCCTATCGATCTTCGTTAGAAGGGTCATTCGAACGAGACTTCGTTCAAACGAAAATCTCATTCGAACGAGATTTCTGGCGGGATGTTTTTTGGGCAGTTTTTTGATAGTTTTCTCCACTACTCCACTCTTTTGTTCCCTCTAATTTTTCTAAAAATAATTATGTGCGGGAACCAACTTTTTGTAACCAACTTTTTCATATTCTTCCATCTCCTAGAGATAGTTTCTGAGAGTTTCATTTTTCCATGAAAAGGTTCAAGTTTTGAGTGTTTTTGTTTTCCAAGAAAATCATCCTTAAACACTTTTGGTTTACACCCAAAATAGTTTATACCAAGTTCCTTATTATATATCCTTGCTTGGAGTGTTTGGAACCGGGTTTTTCTCTATACCTCAGAGAAGAGAAAGTTGGGTTTGCTTCTACATCCACAAAGAAGAAGATTGTTTGATGTGACAGACCCACTTGGAGAAAGGCTCCTTGTTCGGGTGGAGGTGATAAAAAAAGTCCGATCGGTGGATTTCGAGACCACGATGGACCTTTGTGGTTATTCCCTAGGCATAGGTGTGTACAAAAAGGAGCTTCGTGGCTTTGATGGAGTCAAGTCGGTGTGGTAAGCCTTTTTGTCTTGTACTTGTAAAACCGTACTTAGTGGATTTGAGGTTAGGGCCGTCCGAGATTTTTTCCCGTTGTGGGTTTTTCCTCGTACATCGCGGCGTAATGGGTGTTTACTTATTTTATCTTTTGGTATATCATATTAGATACATGCTTAGGTAAAAAGATAAAATTGGTATAGTTAATTTGGTGCAAATATAATTTGGGTAAATGTTCATGTAATCAGTTTATTAATTTTGTTTAATAAAATTTGGTTTGGCCTAATTTGCAAAATGAATATTTATTATTAGGAAAATTTCTAGGACTTGAGTTAATATGTTAAAGTGAAAAATTAATTAGTTGTTTAATTTAATGGCACTTTGAGTATTAGTTTAATTTTAATTTGAAAGCAATTAAAATTCGATTAATGTACTTGTTTTGTTGAACCATCACTGTTTCACATCTAAAAGGAAATTACTTTTTGTAAAATCTAAAATTTGGGGTCATATCCTTCCCAACAAGTGGTATCAGAGTGGGATTGCTAAATTATTGCGTTTAAGATCCTTTTAATTAGTTTTGACTAAAATGGAATTTTCCCCATTTTAAAATTTCCTTTTTTCGATGGTTCTAACTACGCGTATTGGAAAGCACGTATGCGTTCGACACTTAGGTCTCTAGATTAGAGGGTTTGGTTGTCATTCGTTAACAGGTGGTCCCCACCTACTTAGATAGTTGAAAATCAACGTGTTCTGAAACCCACCGATAGATGGAGTGAGAATGAAATTAAACTTACGTCGCACCGGATTAATTCCGTCGCATTATGACGTGTGAAACCACTAAAGACGCTTGAGATATTTTACAACTCACTCATGAAGGAACTAGTTTCGTAAAATCTTCTAAACTCCAATGCCTCACCACTCAATTTGAAACCATCAAAATGAATGGTAAAGAAACTTTTGATGAACTTTATGGAAGACTTTTCGAGATAGTTAATTCTTATTTTAATTTGGGAGAGGAAATAACCGACAACCTAGTAGTAAAGAAAATTTTAAGGTCCCTACCCGATAGATTTATTCTTAAGGTGATTGTGTTAAATTCTTTACCCACTTTAGCCTCTATGAAATTTGAAGAGCTCGTAGGTGATTTACAAACCTATGAACTAGACATGTTTCCCTCTAAAACTGAAAAAAAATAGATAAGGGCGTTGCTTTGAAAGCGTGAAAGGAGAAAAACAAGTAGTAGAGAGTGAAAGTGAGAGTGACTCGGAGGATATGCCTATGTTTGCTAGGAAGTTTCGAAAATTTCTTAAATTTAACAAATATAAATTTAAAAATTATTTTATGAAATTTTAAAATTCTAAGCATGACAAAGCCGAAAAGATCGCTAAAACATTTAATGAAAATTTAAATAGGGACAAGTCAAATAGGTGTTATGGTTGTGAAGGGTATGGCCATAGGTCAAAAGAGTGCCCCGCTAAACTAAGGAGGGAGGGTAAGAAACCAATTTGCTTAAATGCAACCCTTAGTGATAGTGATAAGGAAGAGGGACCCGATTACCCCACTAACCCCAACTTTGATATAGGACTAACTACCCTTAGTGATAGTGATACCATCTCTAACACCCCGCTTAAAATAATAACGGGTGGCCAGCCCTATGCTACATTAAATCAGGAGTTTCAGATGGTTCAGTCTCAACACCAACAGTCGGTACTACATAATATAGGACTAACTACCCGATATCATATAAGCGAGATGTTAAAATTTAAATAAAATGTGCAACATACAACCAACTAACACTACTAAAAAAAGAAAGAAAGATGCATGAAAGGACTATGATAAAAGATACGCTGAAATAAACATGAAATAGATAACTACAATAGAGTATACTACAAAGAAGTAAACCCGAATAAGCTGTCGGGTCACAGCCAATACAATAACTGAAATGGAATAAATATAAACATGTATATAAATATCCCTTGGGTATAAACCCGATATACAACATGAATCCTACCTAGATTTTTTTAAAGAAGTAGGAAGCGACTACAAGATACACCTCGCAACAGTCCGCACCTGTCACAACTCCCAAGACTCTGGATAGAAGGTCATCCGGCATCCATGTGGTAGGATACCTGTAGTAATATACATATACAGGCAGGAAAGAAAAATAAATGGGTCAGAGCCCAAGTTGTGAAAAATATTTAGCAAGCCATGTGAGTGAAAGTGAAAACTCCTCTATTAATGAAATTTTAACACATGACACTTCCAAGGCCCTTATTTGTGAATCCCAAAGAGATGATGGTAGTGAGAGTGGAGAATAAGGAGAGAGTGAAAATGGAAATGAGGTTGATGTGAGTGAACTTCAAATTGCGTTTCAAGAATTATTTCAAGAATCTATTAAATTAAAAAGAATAAATTTGAAGTTAAAAGATAGTTTAAGAGAGCGTGTCAAGGTCATTGATGAGAGTGCATTAGTGGAAGACCTTAGGACAGGTGACAGACCTCTTCGTGAGAAGCTTGAATAAGTAGAAGGCGAGAGAGATAACCTTAAAGGTTTAATGGAATCCTTGAAAAAGGAGCTTCTTGCATTTGAAGAGCGGAATGTTTTATTAGAGTCTCACATTGTAGATTTAGAAAAGAAATTAAAAGACTCTAGTAAAGTTAAATTTGATTTGGAGTGTCTTTCAGAGAAATTCGACAAAATATTAGGAACTGTCCAAATTAAAAATGACACTTGTGGTTTAGGCTTCAATTCTTGTAACGATTCCTCTATTGAAGCCAAGACCAATGTTTTAGAAGAATCCTCTAGGAACAATGTTATAGATAATTCCTTAGGAAAGTCTTTTCTCCGAGTCTTTAGGTGCTCACATTGTGGTCGAAATGGTTATCTTAGGAAATTTTATTTTGATCATAAATGAGGTCCTTGAAAATCCCAACGTAAGGCAACCAAGGTAGCCAAGATTCCTACACCCCGTGGTCGTCATTCTTCATTAGTTTCGGTTAGGAGATCTGATTTGGTATCTTTACAAGATTGGATTTTTTATTTTCATTTACTTTCAAAAGTTTCCTCCCTTGCTAAATCTAAAGGTTGAATGTGTTAGGTGTTTGCATACTTTAGCTTTTGAGCTTCATGATAAATTATCATGCTAATTGTATGCTTCTTTATCGTTGCTCTAGTCTATACTTCATGCTTTATTACATGATAGAATTATTATGTTTGTTTATCTTTTGTATTAGAGTTCTTTCATTTTAGTTTGCATTAAATGAAAAATAAAAAAAAGATTTTTGTTCATCATTTGTCTTGTATTTTTTTTAGTAATTTTAGTTTAATGAAAAATACATATGATTTTTGTGTGTCTTTTGAGTAAATACTTTTATTTTTGGTTAAAAATTGTGAAAAACGCAAAAAAAAATTGTGTCTATTTTAGTTTGACACATTTTGTGTGGCATATACTTGTGTTTCAATCCCTTTTTTTTCACTTCCACTTGGCTAGAACTTTTGGTTTAGATTGTCAATCCTTAAAATGTTCTTTACCATGCTTACAAGGAGTAGTTTGATTTTGTGTTTCTTTAATGAATTCTATTTTTATATGCCTCAATTCACACATGCACGAGCTCACTTGAAATTATAACTTCACATGTATATTTGAGCCATGTGAGGTGTTCTCCTCCTAATCTTGTCATCTACATGTTATGTGACCTAGGAGGACTAGTGAATGCTAACATCCGTTGCACGTGAGATTTGTGTGAGATATAAAAATGATGTATATAAATGTGCACGGGGAAGGGCTCCGAAAGGAAAAATCATCCTTTGCGAGTAAGCCACTGTTTGCTTGGACCTAAAAGAAATACGTGGTCCAAAGGCATAAAAGAATAATGGAATTAAAAGAATATAATTTGCCAATGCCTATATTTGTTTAGTTTGATATAGTCATTCAAAATAATAATATGCTTAAATTGAGGGAATTTGGATGCTATATCAATGGTTTTCACAATTTTCGTTTATCCTAGTGGTACTTTTAATGTCATGACTCTATTGGTTTGTAGAATCATACAAATTCCAGGCTTGTATGCATTGTGTCTGTTTGTTCATTTAGTTCAATCTATATTGGCACATGAGGTTATATTCAAATGTCATAAAGTTTACAGTCAAATGATACCTCCATGAACATGATTTAAGTGATTGGGTTTAAATTTAATTGTTCTAGTTCACTCCCTTACACTTTCATTTACATATGACACATTTTTGCCATACGAGTGTGAAACGCTAATTGTATTTTGTGTCATATGTGGGGTCTATACATATATATATGTAATTGTGTGTTAGTGATAGTCATTACGTTTACATATATATATGGTATTTTTTTCTTTCCCTCGCTTTCTAGTTCATCTATGCTTCTAATTCATAATTGGTATCTATCTTGTTGCATAGTGTTGATATCACATGCTTAGTATCTCATGTTTCACATTGGTATCATTTTTTTTTCATCTTCATTTATATACGTTCTTATTTGTATGGATTAGTTATGCTTTTCTTTCCCATACTCCGTAATGATCTGATCACTTTATGCTTCATTTTGTTAAAATTAGTTCTTTTATCCTTTGTCTATTCCTTAACAAAAAGGGGGGAGAATGATTGGGGGATAAATGGTATCTAATCCTATTATAATCGTATCTTCATTTAGGATATTTAACTTAGGGGGAGTCGCGACCTTCTTAGGTTGATCATAGTTGATAAATGGGAGAATTAATTTTGGGGGAGTATTTATTTACTTTACATGCATTTAATATTCTTGATATTCCCTATGTGTTGATAGTTTGCTTAAGTGTGCAGGGATTCTTCTAAATGGAAACTTTCATCGGCAAAGATATTGATCCTTAGGTTTTGATTCAAGCTATGTATTTTTTATTTTGGGTGGGATATTTTTTTAAGTCTAGTAGAGGTTGACGGCGCTGTAGGATTTTTGGTTGGTTTTTATCCTGGAATAGCCAAAGGGGGAGATTTGTAAGGACACAAGTCTCTGATTGAGTCTTAATGTTGTGTTGGATTAATTCTGAACAAAAACATTCGAGTCATATGATAGTGTTCCAGTGCATCCATCCAAGCCTATGACATTTTAGTTGAAGATGTAGCGGCCAAGATTATAAAGCTCAATTATATGCTGGGTTTAGTGTGCCTCGTTTCTACGTCTACAACATTGTTCAAATGCTCCTAAGGTATGAATGCATTTTTATATATATAGTAAGACTTGGAATAATTTTATAAAGGGCGTAAATTTGTTTTAAACTGAAGTTTGTTTTCAGAATGTTTCTTTAGAACTTTAAAATAAAGTTTTCGGGCTTAAAATGGAATTTTGTCCATTCTGGGACTTCGTTCGATACTGTCGTTCGAACGAGTTTGTCATTCGATAGAGAATGTATTTCAAATGAATTTTCCAATGATTTTTTTCCCATTTGTCTCTGGAACTTCGTTAGAAGGGTCGTTCGAACGAAAATCTCATTCGAACGAGATTTCCGGCGGGAAATTTTTTGGGCAGTTTTTTGAGAGCTTTCTCCACTACTCCACTCTTTTGTTCCCTTTAATTTTTCTAGAAATACTTATGTTTTTTCATATTCTTTCATCTCCAAGAGAGAGTTTTTGAGAGTTTAATTTTTCCATGAAAAGGTTCAAGTCTTGAGTGTTTTGTTTTCCAAGAAAATCATCCATAAACACTTTTGCTTTACACTCACAATAGTTTATTCCAAGTTCCTTAATATATATCCTTGCTTGGAGTGTTTGACACCGGGTTTTTCTCTACACCTCAGATAAGAGAAGTTTAGGTATGCTTCTACATCCCCCAAAGAAGAAGATTGTTTGTTGTTACATACCCACTTGGAGAAAGGCTGCTTATCTGGGTAGCGTTGATCGAAAAAGTACGATCGGGGGATTCCGAGACAGCGATGCACCTCCGTGGTTATTCATTAGGCAGAGGTGTGTACAAGAAGGAGCGTTGGGGCTTGGATGGAGTCAAGTCGGGTGTTGTAAGTCTTTTTTTCTTATACTTATAAAATCGTACTTAGTGAGTTTGAGGCTAGGGGCATCCGAGGTTTTTTTCCCGTTGTGAGTTTTTCCTCGTACATTGTGACGTAGTGGTTGTTTACTTATTTTATCGTTTGCTATATCACATTAGATGCATGCTTAGGTAAAAAGATAAAATTGGTATAGTTAATTTGGTGCAAATTAAATTTGGGTAAACGTTCATGTAATTCAAGTAATTAATTTTATTGAATAAAATTTGGTTTGGCCTAATTTGCAAAACGAATATTTATTATTGGACAAATTTCTATAACTTGAGTTAATATGTTAAAGTGAAAAATTAATTTTTTGTTTAATTTAATGTCACTTTGAGTATTAGATTAATTTTAATTTGAAAGAAATTGAAGTTCGGTTTATGTACTTTTTTTGTTGAACCATCTTTGTTCCGTATCTAAAAGGAAATTACTTTTTGTAAAATCTAAAATTGGGGGTTATATCCATTCGAACAACAATAACTAAAACGCCATAAGTTGTGTATAATCAAAAGTCTTCTAAAGAGGAAAAAACTATGTCTAAAAACCTATAACTTTGTTAATTAACTTAGACCCCTTGAAGTATAAAAATTATAAAAAAGACCCTGAAAATTTCAAATTAAGATAACTTGATATATATTTAACGTCTAAACTCCAGTATTACATCAAATTTAACCTTTGGACCTCAACTAACATAAAATTATAGTTTTGACCCTGGAAATTTTTTTAAATTACCAAAATACCCCTCACATTACAAAAAGTGTACTTTTAGAACTACACATGCATTTATATAATTAATGAAGGACTAAAACCAAAACCTTCTTAAATTTTATTTTAAACCATATATACTGTAACAACCCATACCGTTGGTAATAATTAAATTCCATAATTGGGCATAAATTGGAAATTTGGGGAATTTCCTGAAATAGTAATTTTGGGATTTTGAAGGATTTAGTCGAAAAAGAATGTCCGATTGTCGAAACTGAGTTTCGAAATTTTTTAGAGTAAAAGTAACTCATAATTGAGTAAACGAGTCATTTTTGGGGTTTAAAGGGTTAAAGCCTTATTTCTCCCTATATAAAGAGAGAAGGGGGAGGAGAAGAGGAGGAAAAGAGAGAAGAGAGAGAGGAGGAGAGAAAAGAGGAGAAAAGGGGAGATTCCAGCAAACCTCCACGGAATTCAACTCGGGATCGTCGGATTATATCCATGAGACAAGTGTTTACCTTCTTTATTTACTTTTGAGCATAAATCTCATATCATCGTTGGTAAATAACAAATCCAAAAGATTTTGGGTTGGGTTTTCGTGGATAAAACGGGTTTTCGAGAGTAAAAACGAATAAACCCCAATATTTTTCTAATCGGAGAAACTTCAAAATTAATCGAAATTAATTGTCAGTTTCGGATTCTAGGACGTTTAGAACCTTTATTATACATGTGTATGTAGTTGGTTGAGGTTGTAGGATGTCGGGAGAGGCGACAAAATCTTGGGAGAAGCTTTAATGGCAGAAACAACTTCTCGGAGAAGAAGTTGTCCGGCATGATCGATCGATCGACAGCCATCGGTCGATCGATCGAGCCTCGATCGATCGATGACCAAGGGACCCTTCAAGAATTTTGACAATTTTTCATAGGGTTAATTGGATGGGTTGGATTCCAATTCTAATTAATTCGAGGTTATTTATGGGTTTATATGAGGATCTTTTAGAAGTAAATGGTCCTCCAATGGAGGGAATTTAGGAGGGCTAAGTGAGGGTTTTAAATGCGTAACCCTAAGATTATATTTCGAGGAAAATAAATAAGTTGAGTAATTAGAATGGTATGGTTCCTAAAATATGGTGGGGACCTCTAATAGATTATTAGAATGAGATGTAGTCCTTGGGTTCATGGAAATGGAATCCATGACCTACTAAATTTAAAGTTGTTCGGGAAAAGATAGTCCCTGGGATTTTTCAGTGGGCAATGAGGCCTATATAATTATGAGTATAGAAAACATAATTATAATAAAGATTGGTTGAGTAAATCGTACGATATTAATAGGATAAATGTGGGAATATAGATATTTAGTCCCTTAGTGTGAATTGGTATAATTGGAGATATCCAACAAATCCTTATATGGATATAAGGTATGTATTATTTATCAAAGCGAGGGAATACTTTGGGTATAGTATCATGGGTATGTGAATGAACGAATATGATTCTTTCAGAGAATCTTTGGGATTATTGGTCATCGCTATAGGTGATTGGCAATTACAGCAATTTATATATATTCGAGGAGGAATATATTGCATATATATTCTATGTGATTAAAGTAAATATATAAAGTATGATATGGTTATGGATGTATATATATTTATATGTGATGGTATATATATATGTGAAGCATACCCCCTCTAATGCTATCACGGGAAGTTGCGCGATGAGGGTGAGCACCCTAGCTCGAGGAGCAGAGTGTGGATATTCCCCAGGTCATAGTCGTCCATGTATTTATTATGTGATATACATTTTTGTGATGAGACATGGTAGGTATGTTTCGTCTGATTGACGGTTACGAGCTATGACCACTTCCCGAACGTTGTGTTATGTATATTTTGACCACGAAGTAGGTGTCATTTAGTCCTACCGGTGGTCCCCAGTATGCTACGTGATCCGGGCACTTGAAGATGATATCATTGAGAGACAGCATCCGCGAGTTATATATCGGTGGGATGGTTATAGTACTTGTGTGATAGTACATTACTTGTGCATGAGAACAAGGTTAAATATATCTCTATAAGAGTAAAGAGATAAAAGAAATGAATATAGAATATACCTCAGTCCGGGAGATAGATCCGGATGTTATAGAATACACCTCAGTCCGGGAGATAAATCCAGATGTATATTGAGATATGAGTATATATGTATTATATGAGTACTGAGGGTCTAATGGATCTCGACGATCGACCTTGCCGAGTAGTAGTGTATCGCGGGGGTTCCTTGTTTTGATTTTGGTTTGTCAGACACCCCATGCACGAACATGGCTTAGTGTTGAGACTGGGGAGAAGTTTAACCCTTAGTTCTCTATTATAGGGATTTCTTATGTGTGTGTGTATATATATATATATATATATATATATATATATATATATATATATATATATATCTTTCGTGTACTGAGGGTCTAATGGATCTCGACGATCGACCTTGCCAAGTGATAGTGTATCGGGGGGTTCCTTGTTTGGATTTCGCTTTGCGAGACACCCCACGCACGAATATGGCGTAGTGTCGAGACTAGGGAGAAGTTGAGCCCTGAGTACTTGGGTTGTTTAGGATTTGTTAGTTTGGGGGTGATGGATTAGTTAGGATTTGTGGTTGGACTAGGATTTTTAGAGGTATGCGCTAGGTGTGCACTATTAGAAGAGAGGTGAGGGGTATCTCATGGGAGTGGGATACCAATTTAAATTTGAGATAAAACATATTTTTCAAAAATAAAGAATTTATGCACTTGTTAAATATTTTCAAAACTCGGGCTCTGACCCGTTTCTATATTTTTTCCTATCATGCTATATATTATACACATATAGGTGTCTAGATACAGGGACGCCTGGATTACATTTCTGCTGAAGCAGCTGTGGATACGTACAGGTTCTCGATAGATGCTTCTATCCTCGTACTCTAGATAGGCGGTACTGTATAAACATTTGAGTTAATAACCCAACTGCATTTATTAATTCTTTTCCCGCCTTTTAGTGCGGCATTCGATATGGTTGTATATTTTTGAACCAAGTGTTTGGTGATTTTATTTCATTTCAGTTTCATTTATATAAACTGTGTGGATGTTTTAACTGCGTAGTTGTTTAAAAAGAGTAGTTAAGTAAAATTTTGACGCCAGCCTAATAGGTTATTAGTAATTAAATTGGTTTTCGACAGTGGTGCTAAGAATGATCCATATGCGACTCCTGTTTTAATTTGATATAGGAGTGATCGCTCGGTATTTTATTAGGCGAGTTGTCACAGATGCTATCAGAGCATCAGGTTCTAGTGTCCTTAGGAATCTGTACGGACGTACTACGTTTTCAACGTTGCTCACAATTTGTTGTAGAGCCTTATGATTAGTATTGTCAAATTCCTCTTGTGAGATTTCATTCTCCTACCATAGTATAAGATTATAGAAAAAAATTCTTTTACGTTCTTGCTTGAAGTTCGTGTGCTGATCGAGGAAGGGCGACCAAGGAAGGCCGTGATGAGGGCAGTAAGAGGCGGGACCTAACTGGGGCAACTAGTAGAAGTCGGTGGACTAGGACCACAGTAAAGGCCACTTCCTTTATGGTGTTTTCTAAGGATCGTTGCCATGACTACTAAAGTATATTCGTTGTGAGTATCTAGGTACCGCTGTAGTAAAAAGTGGTGCTGAAGTTGAATTACCCTGTGAAGCTAAGGGTTCAAAAAAGGGGTCTTTGATAAGGACCATACATTGAAGTTAGGTTGTGCAAAATAAGTGTAGCACTACCCAGTGGAAGTAGAAGGCTCGGGATCTTTGGTATAGAGCAGGGTATGGAAATACCCAGATGTGAAAATTTGAGGAAAAATTTTCACTCGTAGGAGCAATGTTCAAATGGTGAAAGTGATGGTCACCTCATATAGAGGAGTGCAGTTTCTGAATTATTCACATAAGGATCGGCCAGAGACCGACAGTGGATAAAGAGTAACATGAAGAAGTGAACCTTGTACCGGTGTGAGGTAGGTACAATCAAGAAAGAGTTCTTCAGAGTAATGATAGGGTCATTAGAAAAGTGTTGCTAACACTTATAGAGAATGTGTGTATCCGTGGACCTCCATTGGTGGACATCCACCCGGGGAATTTGTTCAAATAGGGTTATTGAAGCCGGTAGTGGAGTTTCCTCTTAACGAAGAAGTTAAGAGGACCAGTAAGATGATTGTAAGGAGCGAGGTTATAGAGTCAAATGATACTGATAACTTTATCATGGTCAGGAAGGCCAGTGATGAAAATAGAGTAACGTGGAGTGTGGAGCCACACGGTTAAGTCGTTTCCCGGTAGGAGTAAAAGGACAAGATTAGGGTGCTCATATGGGGAATTGATTAAGGTAATTTTGGTTCAGTTAGGGCAAGTATATTAAGTCCATGAACCTTATGGAGTGGCCAGGGTAATTGGCAAGAACGTTTTTATGAGTTTCACCTCAAAAGGAAGAGGTATAAATTGCGTGGCTAGATAATGTCGTGGTGTTTGTTAGCCCTAGACTCGTGTGTGTAATTTTAGTTGTGCGGCGGTCTCGATAACATTGTATAATGTAGGCCTATGTGTTTTTTGCGGTACCGGAGTTATATTATCCTTTATTCGCTATAAAAGCGGGTGTTGATATTTTGTATATATATCTGGCTTGTTATACTCGTATTATATGTGTTATACGAGTATGGTAATATTGTGAGTATAATATGTTATGGTATTATCGGAGCGATAGAAGGCTAATTATGGCAAGACTATCGTGTCCGTAGTTCCAGGGTGGAATAGGTTGATGTTTTGATATCTCACCTGGATACAGGCTGAGTTCGCCTTTATTATTATGGGTAAATGGAACTTCGATGAGCATATGTTTCATTATTATGATTTGAGTGTGTGGCGACCTTATAAATATTGTTGAAGGCACGCAAGGATTATTGTTCAGCTGTGAGTTTAAGCTCATTATGGTTTGCGCGAGGACTGAATATTAGTACGGGCACTTGGTGGTGTGACTCTTAGTTAGAGATAGGAGTTCAGACCACCTTTTTTTGGAAAGAGGGGATAGGATTACCCCGGTTGCATGTTTGAAGTTAACGTACCTCCACGACCGACAAAGTTAAGTAGTAGTGTAATTGGAGGGGTTCATTGTTTGGATTTCGCTTTGCGAGACGCTCCTCGCATGAACCTTAACGACGTAGGGAGTGGAGAGATGTTATAGGATGCAAGGATGGTAGTGTTGTGGAAAAGTCATATAGTGTGTGTTGATATAAAAAATTAGATCTTATCTAATTATTCAATCACAAATAAATAAATGAGACAAAGAATTTTAAAGTGTTTCAGCCTTATAAGAATGGCCTACGTCCACTGTTGTGTTATTGCTGAGTGTTTGGAAATTCTCGATTACAAGTTCTATCAAGAAATTCCCCCTCCCTTTACAATGAGGATTGTACAATGTATTTATAGCCCTGAGGCTGTAAAGTGAAAGGGTAATACATTAAATGATGTACATATGAAAGGGTAATACATTCAATGCCCCTTAAGCGTGTGCGTCTGAATGATAAGCATTTAATGAACAGTCAAACTGTTGGTTATCCAGCTATTAATGCTTTATTCGAGGTGCAGCTCGGACCGCCTGAGTTGCTCGGACTGCCTAAGATTCTCGGTATTTAAGAGTTCCTCAAAGAGGTCTTGTTCCTCGGAGTGTATGAGTTCCTCGGAGAGGTCTTGTTCCTCGAAGCGTATGAGTTCCTCGGAGAGGTCTTGTTCCTCGGAGCGTATGAGTTCCTCAGAGTAATATGGTTCCTCGGAGCGTGTGAGTTTCTTGGAAGTGCTTGTTGTTGCCACGTAGATTGCCACGTGTCTTCATATGATTGGGCCATGTCAACAGATTAAATTTGGTATCAACAGAAGCCCCCAATGTTTCATAGTTTGAAATTTGAGGAGTATGGAACATTCTTTCTCGGAATACGGCAGTTTTAAATGGTCCTCCTGATATTTAGGAATCTTTTGTATTTATTTCTCCTTCCCAATTCGTAGAATCATGCTTTTTTGAACTTTTCTACTCGCTTCGATTCTCGCACTCTTTTTGTCCTTTTAGCTGCCGGTAGTGTAATCGTTTCTTTTTGTAATCATTACTTTTTCCTTTTCCCAAGGCAAGGTATTTAAGCATCACAGACAATCCCATCGTCTTCTACCTTTTCAAATTTGTACCTTCGAATTTTCCATTGTCTTCTACACTCTTGTGCGTTCATCCTTTTCATCGTTTGTTGTAAACAACTCCACTTTTTTCTGTAAGATCTTCTTCCTCCTTCTTCATTTCCTTTATTCACAATCAATGTAATTTATCTGATTTTTCCATTCCCTCCCGGGTTGTTTTGGAAGAGCGTTCTGAGCCTTCTGATTATTTCCGTTTGGCTGAGGGACATTGGTTCCCCAGTCTCTTTATTGCTGAGTGTGGATTTTCTTTTCCACCCAATCCCTTGTGTCTGGAATTCTGTCAGTACTTTGACGTTGTTCCTGCAAGAATAGCCCCCAACACATGGAGAATAGTTAATGGGGTGCATAGATTAAATCAAATCCATGGAACTCGCATAGGAATTCCTGAGATTATGTTTTGTTATAGATGGGCAGTTGGTGATAACACCTTTTATTTAAAAAACTAGAATGTTAAATAGGGCTTTAGTGGTCAATCTTCCGGATGCCAATAGGGATTATTTTGAGCACGGGGTTGTCATAAAAAATTGGCAACATGCTCCTTTATCTGGAGATGAAGTTTATCAGGGTCCCAGATTCCCTCCCTATGGAAATGGGATAGGTTATTTTTATTTCATTTTATTTATTTTGAAATTATGCTTCCTCTATGTTTGATAAAATGTGTCACTGATGGCAATTTTTATTTATTTGCAGTTGATAGCAAAATAAAGTGTCCAAAAGAAGCAGATGTTAATATAAGACACTTGAAACTTATCTGGAGTCTGCATCAAAGTGTTGCTGACGAGCACATTAGGTCAGGCTTATATATGCTGCAGTACAAGAGCTACACCACTTCTTTCACTTCTCGTCCGGTGATAAGTGAATCAGAGCCAGTACCAGCTTCCACTAGTTCTTTGCCTGAATCTCACGTCCCTTTAAGCGAAAGGATGAAGAAGAGGAGACCTCCCACCCTTTTTGAGAAACCTGCCTCTGGTGCTGGAGAGGCAAAAAAAAGTAAGTCTGATGTCCCAGGGGAGGGGACAAAGAAGACTAATGCGCCTTCCTCGGCTGCTGCTGTTGTGAAGGTTGTAGAGAAGCCCGCAGTCGTTCCGAGCAAGTATGCTACTTCAGGAGAGGTGATTGTGATATCACTGACCAAGAGTTCTTCCATGGTCGAAATTGTTCCTTTTCCCCAGAGGAGGCTGAAGAAGAGCTCCTCGGTCAATTTGGCTGAAACCATCTCACAGCCCCCAACCACTAGAATTGGGGTTCCTACCTTTGTTCTCCCGAATTCCGCCATGAGCTCGGTAAAGTCTTGGATCATTCCCAAGGTCCAAGGTACTGAAGAAAACCTTACTCGGGACATGGTCACTTCGTTAGTTGCTCACCATATTGCTTCTGTAAGTCCCATTATTTTAAACTTTTCATCTTTTCTTTGTCATACCTGTCTCTGACTTGCTTCATTTTCTTTTTACAGTTGGTGAGTTGCTTTAATCTAATTATGAAGAAAGATGAGGCGATTAAAGCTTCATGCTCATCGACTAGTGTGTAGGGAGCTATGGAGGAAGCTATCAAGTCTCTGGAAGATTCTTGCCAAAAATATGCCACTGACAAGGCTGTCTGGGAGAAGAAGCTTGCATGTACCGAGCAGGAGAAAGCTCAAGTTGTTGAAGTCTCCAAGGAGTTGGAGAAGAAAATAAAGGACTTGGAAGGTAAAAATAAATAGATCGACGAGAAGCTCAAGAATGCTGGAGAGCTAGAGAATAAGCTCAAGGTTGCTTAAGAGGAGTTGGCTCAACTTCGGGAGGTAAATCAGCAAAAGGAGGAGGCTGAAAGAAAATTAAAAGCTACTAATAACCTGTTGTCCGAGAAGCTTTCCTCAGAGAAGTTGAAGAGGAAAACGACTGTGAAGAAGTCCTTCAGCGCTGGCAGGGACAGGGGGTGGAACAAGGGGTTGGCTGCCATGATGTCACAAGTTGAATATGGCAGTCTAAAATACTTCAGAGATGGATGGGTTGCAGCTCTTCAGGAGATGAAGGTTGATGAATCTTCGGAGCTCTTCTAGCGACACATTCCTGGTCCCCCTCCCACTCCTAAAGATGAAGAAGAGGACGAAGCTACCTCCGACGAGTCTTCAATGGTGATGGGAGATCATCCCCCAACCATCCATCCTGCTACCAAGGAACTACCAGTGCTCCCCGAGCAACTCTCTACTCCCTTCGATCAACCTACCTCCTCATCCCAGCCTCCCAAAAAGATCTTGGGAGACAAGGAAAAGGTGTAGAGTTGTTCGGGTTTCTTTCTATTTTATTTCTCTTTTATCAAATGTAACCCAGAACTTGTAATTCTGAACATTATGATCTAATAAAACTTGGACTTTTTTGCATACTGTTGTCTATCTTTTCTTCATACTCTGCTTGTACTTCTTTTTTATTATTGCTTTTTCTTCCTCTTCTAGTTTCTGGCCATGATTGAATTACTGTCTGCCCATGATACAAAGCTGCTGCGACAATGCAATGATTATTTTAAGGCTGGTCACACAGACCCGAGTGCAGCACAAGTCGTCGATATCCTCGGGCAAGATGCTTCTGAACAGGAAGTTGAAGCATACCAATATCTGAAGTGTCTACTTGATCGAGCGGTGGCCAATAATGTGGCTTATTATGACATGATCGAGGATCTCCAAGGCATCCTCGAAGACCTTCAGCAACAATACAAAGAATCCACTGCCCTCTTGTACGAGGGGTACGAGAAGAAATATAAGAATATGATTGCCGATAAGGGCTACGAGAAGCTTTTTCCTAGGTACGATGTGAGAGAAAAAACTCTGAAAGGTGAAGTCGAGGAGTGCAGACAGATAGCTGAATTGCTGGAGCAAGAGAACAACAACCTGCAAAGGGAGCTGTCACAGTTGAAGTCTGCAGCTTCCACTTCAAAAACCTTAATCCCAGTGACTGATGAGGGATTTTAGTTCTTGGAGGTCGAGAACGCCAACTTGAGGGACGAGTTGGAAACCTTGAAAAGGGCTGGCCCTTCTTCTTCTTCTCGAGGACGAGCAAGAGCTCCTCGGGGACGAGCAAGAGCAGCTCGGATTCCTGTCGAGGAACAAAGGACTCAGTTTGCCTTAGAGAACCAGGCCTTCAAGTTAATGGCGAAGAACCAGGCGTTGGCTGAAATGTCAAAGAAGATCAGGGACTTGGAAGAGCAGCTTTCCATGCAGAAATATACCTTGGAGAACAAAGAGCTCTTCGTCAAAAATCTCCACGAGCATCTGGAAAGATTTACCTATCAGTTCCACAAACAGCCCAGGGAGTTCTGGATGGTTGGATACAGCGAAGCGCTCTACCATTTGGACGATCGTATCCAGAATGCCAATAATGAGGGCTACAAGCAAGGACAGTTGAATGCCTTAGGTGTGCTGCAACTCGAACAAGGTCATTACCTGTGGGACTACCATGATCCCGGACTGCTCGACTTACCTGTGCCACCATACAAACTGGATATGAGTTGGATCCCTGCTCAGGCCATTCCTCAGAGCTTGATTTCGAAATATCTCGGTGACTACAATCTCCATTCAAATGCCGAGATATCTCGTCCCGAGCACCTCTTAGATCGACCATCCGTGATGAATGTCAGGATGTTGAAGGATCTCAACTTTATAAATTCTCCTCTGGCTTTAAATGATCTGCCTACCGGCGAGGAACCTGTGTCAAAAGCAGAGGAGAAAAGACCAGTAGAATAGGAATATTAATGTAATAAATTTGTATACATTTCACAATCAATGTAATTTTCATTTCATTATCAATGTAATTTATTTTTAGTTTTAATGAAAGAATTTCATTTTTGTTTGCAATCTTAATTGCTATTGCGCTGTAATACTTTACATCTATGCATGCATATCTGTTAAAAAGATAACAATATTGTGTAGTTTGTTGACCAACTTATTGTCGAGTAGTTTAAATTTGTAGTAGTCATTTGACAAAAATAAAGTTTCGTTTCTCGACCAACTTAGTAAAAAGTTACGAGTATAAAAAATGTTGCTCGATCACTTTCTCATCTTCATAAAATGTTTCCGACCAACCAAGGTCGGTAAATTTCCCTTATCGACCAACTATAATTAGTGGGTTTTTATCCCCGACCAGCCATACTTGGTAGATTTTTTGTTCTTTTTCATAAAATGTTTCCGACCAACCAATGTCGGTAAATTTTCCTTGTCGACCAACTACAGTTAGTGGGTTTTTATCCCCGACCATCCATACTTGGTAGAGTTTTTGTTCTTTTTCATAAAATGTGTCCGACCAACCAAGGTCGGTAAATTTTCCTTGTCGACCAACTACAGTTGGTGGGTTTTTATCCTCGACCAACTATAGTTAGTATTTTTGGAATAGTTGTAGCTCCCGACCAACCTTAGTTGGCATTTTCGAGAATATATTTACATCCTAACCAACATAAATTGGCACATAGTTTCAGGAATACTTTTTTATTTCCCGAGGAACATATAGTTTTAAAAGTTTTACTTACCGGAGGAATACAAAGTTTTTCTTCCCGGAGGAATACAAATTTTTTTCTTCCCGGAGGAATACAAATAGCTTTACTTCCCGGAGGAATACAGGTAGCTTTAATTCCCGGAGGAATATTGGTAGCTTTACTTCCCGGAGGAATATTGGTAGCTTTACTTCCCGGAGGAATATTGGTTTCTCGACCAACCTTAGCTGGCATTTTCGAGAAGGTAGTTTTACTTCCCGGAGGAATATAGGTTTCTCGACCAACCTTAGCTGGCGTTTTCGAGAAAAAATTTGAGTAGTCTGAGCTTTGCCGAGTTTTGCCCCGAGTAGTGTGTAGCACTAGTATTCCCTGAAAAACGTTCAATAAAAAGAAAGAATTCGGCAGAATATCTTCATTCTATTCATCATTGATAATACTTGCATAGGTGCTCTGCGTTCCATGCATTCTTAAACTCCTCCCCTTCTAAAGTTGTTATTCGGTAAGTTCCTGGTCGAACAACTTCTGTAACTCGGTATGGTCCATACCAGTTTGCCTCAAGTTTATTTTTCTTTTGAATAACTTTCTTCAGCACATAGTCTCCTTCTTTCAGGTCGCACTTCTTCACCCTCTTGTTGTAAAACATAGTTGTTCGCTGCTGGTAAGCAGCATTTCTAATAGTTGCTTCTTCTCTAACTTCCTCGAGCATGTCTAAATCCAGTCTTCTCATTAAGTCGCTGACAGGGGAATTGAAATTCAGTACCCTATGTGTTGGGAGGCCCAACTCGGCAGGTATAACAACTTCACTTCCAAATGCCAGCATATATGGTGATTCTCCAGTTGCTACTCGGGGAGTAGTTCGGTAAGCCCAAAGTACTGATTGTAGCTCGTTGATCCAGTTTGCTTTCGCATCACCCAATCTTTTCTTCAAGCCATTTAGCAGTGTTATGTTTGTCACTTCAGTTTGTCCATTGCTTTGAGGATGTCCTGGTGCTGAGTGGACCTTCAAAATATTTGATTGATGACAATTGGCAGCGAACTCCTCGTTATCAAATTGTGTTCCATGGTCTGTAATGAAGGCATGAGGGAGACCATATCGACAAATGATGTTCTTCCAAATAAATTTTTACACCTTGACGTATGTCATATCGATGAGAGGCTCAGCTTCAACCCATTTAGTAAAATAATCCACTGCGACGATGAGGTATTTGAACCTTCCTCTGGTCATTGGCAGTGGCCTAACCAAATTTATTCCCCACATGGCAAATGACCAAGGGGAAGTTATGGGTGTCAACAATGCTTGTGGAGTTCTTCGGATGGATGAAAAATGCTGGCACTTGTCACACTTCTTGGCATAGGCTATACAATCAGCCCTCATCGTTGGCCAGTAGTATCCCTGCATCATCACCCTTTACAAAAGCATCCGACCTGCTACATGTGCTCCACAGGACCCTTCATGGATCTCTTCAATCAATTCTTTCACCTCGGAGGGATGTATACATCTCTGCAAACCTGTCATAATACCTCGTCTATATAGAATACCGTTAGTTAATACATACCAAGCAGCTTTAAACTTCAATTTCTTGGCTGCGAGCTTGTTAATTGGTAATTCTCCCTCCTCAATATACGCCCTGATGGGATCCATACAAGATGGTCCTAAATCAAGGGTAATAAAGTTCATCGTCAGATCTTCATCTATGCTCCGACCAGCCAACACTTCAATTGGGATTTTTCGTCGTAGCTCGGTACGAGTAGCTGATGCTAGTCGAGCTAAGGCGTCTGCTCTCGCATTCTCCATTCTTGGTATTCTGACCAGCTGAATAGCGGTAAATTCTGACACCACCTCCTTTGCCTTTGCGTGATATCTGATCATCAATTCTCCTTTGACTACAGATACTCCCATCATTTGGTTTACGATCAATTGAGAATCACTGAAAATAATAACCTTCTGCGCCTCCATAATTTTCGCCAAATTAAGTCCTGCAATCATGGCCTCATACTCAGCCTCATTATTGGAAGCTTCGAATTGAAAACGTAGGGCGTATTCCATGTCGACTTCATCCGGAGTGCTCAAAACTATCCCCACGCCACATCCTGCAGTGCAAGATGAGTCATCTACATATAGCCTCCATATAGGTAATTTATCTTCAAATTTTTGATCTGTCATAGCTCCTTGGTGAAATATTTGTTGCTTCCTTTCATCCTCTCCTGATATTTTTTGCTCCTCGTCGATCATCTGTTCTTTCCCTTTTACCAACCGGAGTTGGTCTGAGCTCGAATTTGATAATCCTTTAACATCCACTTGCCCTTTTACCTACCGGAGTTGGTCTGAGCTAGTGTTTGTTGTACCAATAACATCCACAGGTGGATCAACGAGCAACTTTTGCTCCTCGTCCGGAGTGCTAAAAAATATCCCCGCGCCACATCCTGTAACATCCACTTGCTCTTTTACTAATCGGAGTTGGTCTGAGCTTGTGTTTGTTGACCTTATAACATCCACAGGTTGATCAGCGAGCAACTTTCGCTCCTCGGGGGTATCAGGATAGGTGAACTCCGCTATAAAATCTGCAACAGCCTACCCTTTTAGTGATGATCTGGGTTCATAAACTATATCATATTCACCGAGCTCTATTGCCCAGTACATTAATCTCCCTGATTTTTCTTGTTTATGAAGGGCTTACCTCAATGGCATATCGGTATATACTACTATGGTATGAGCCTGGAAGTATGGCCTCATTCTCCTACTTGCCTCAATCAGTGCCAGTGCTAACTTTTCCAGCCTTGGATATCTGATCTCTGCTCCTCAGAAGGCCTTACTCGTATAATAAATTGGCTTTTGCACTCCATTCTCCACTCTGATCAATGCCGAGCTAATTGCATTCTCCGATACTGCTAGATACAAGTACAATTTTTCTCCCATCACCAGCCTGGATAACAGTCGAAGTGCTCCCAAGTATTTCTTCAAGTCTTGAAAAGCCTTCTCACATTCATCATTCCACTCAAAAGTCTTTCTGAGTGTCTTGAAGAATGGGAGACATCTATCAGTTGCACCTCTTTCTTCGTCATCGGAGATCGTAGCCCTAATAGAGCTTTGATCTTTTCAGGATTTGCTTCAATTCCTCGTTAATTGACAATGTACCCGAGAAACATGCCTTCTCGTACTCCAAATATGCACTTCGTCGGGTCTAGCTTCGTTTGATATTTATCCAGTTGATCAAAAGTTTGGCTTAAGTCAACTAGATGATCGGTAGCTTTCTTGCTCTTTGTCAGCATGTCGTCAACATAGACTTCCATATTGCAACTGATTTGTTCAGTAAAGATCTTTTTCATCAGCCGCTGATATGTTGCACCTGCATTTTTCAAACCAAAAGGCATAACATTATAACAATAAGTTCCCCTAAGGGTAATGAAAGAAGTACTCTCCCTGTCTTCAGGTTTTATTTTAATTTGATTGTAGCCAGAATAAGCATCCATGAAGCTCATCAGCTCGTGTCCCGAGGTAGCATCTACTAGTTGATCAATTCGGGGCAATGGAAAATGATCCTTTGGGCATGCTTTGTTGAGGTCGGTGAAGTCTACACACATCCTCCACTTGTTATTTTTCTTCTTTACCATCACTACATTGGCTAACCAATCTGGATATTTAACATCTTCAATGAAGCAAGCTTTCTGTAGCTTCTCGACTTCCTCCTGTATAGCTTGGTTCTTCTCGGGACTGAACACTCTTCTTCTCTGCTTCACTAGCTTGATCTCCTTATTCACATTGAACTCGTGACATAAGAAATTTGGGTCTATCCCAGGCATATCTTCATGACTCAATGCAAAAGTTTGTTTTCTGCTTCTAAGGAAAGTTATCAATTCCCGTTTCAATGAGACTTCCAACGTCGAACCTACTTTAGTAGTTCGCTCAGGATGCTCGTCGTCTAGAATGATGTTTTCAGTAGCTTCCACCACTTGACCCTTCACGAGTTGTGACTCATCTCTAGGATCCAATGTTTCAATCTCGGCACCTTCATCCACTTGATAGGTAGTAGTCTTTTTTCTTAATTCCTCCAGCTCTGCTTGCTCGGAGGATGAATAATAGCATTCCCGAGCTACTTTCTGATCACCTTTCACAACTCCTACTCCAAAATTTGTTGGAAATTTTAGGCACTGATGCACTGTAGATGGTACAGTCTCGAACTTCTTCAATCCTACTCTTCCCATGATGATATTGTATGATGATTGAACATTCTTATCCATCACGAAAAGCGTATTCTTTCTGTTAGACAAGTAGGCTACGTACCAATGAATATATCCAACTTGATCGTCCCAAGTGGAAATACTTTCTCGCCAGCAAAACCGAGAAGGGGTCTATGATAAGGGTCCAGTTGAGATAACTTTAGATTTAAACTGTCGAAGCATGAGTAGAACATGATGTCTGCCGAGCTACCATTGTCGACCAGAACTCTTGAAATCATTACCTCCTTCATTCTCATTTTGATCACAAGTGGGTCATCATAAGGATATAGAACACCTGCAAGGTCATTCTTTGAGAAACTAATGACCAATTTCTTTTTGTTCACCTTTCTCGAGCGATCCTCCTCAGCTAGATTTATTCGTTGAATGTACGAGCAAGCTTGAGCCTCACAGAGGTAAGATTTTCTCTCTGCAGTAAGGTCTCCTCCTCCTGCATCTCCACCTGTTATAACATTACAGTAAAATGACCCAAAACGTATTGAAAATACCTCTCGTTCTGGTTGCCTTGGTCTCTTGGGAAGATCGGGGTCATCTTCTGGATCAACTTCATGGTTTATTTTCTTGTTCTCCTCTGCTCGATGAGGAGCTCTAGACCTCTCTCTTGCTCGGTCGTTGTTTCTTCTTTCATTTCCATGATCAACATACTCTGCCAGTTTTCCTTGTCTGATGAGTGTTTCAATCTCATTCTGAAGAGCTATGCAATTTTTGGTCATATGGCTATGATCTTTATGAAACTCGTAATACTTCGCCTTATTCCTCTTGTCAGGGTCTGCCTTCATTTTCTCTGGCCAGTTTAACTCTTCGTTGCTCTTGATTTCTTCTAGAACATGGTTGATATCCTTCTTCAAAGGAGTACAATTATCATATTTCTTCATTACGTCCCATACCGACCTATTTTTTGAATGTTTGTCATTACCGTTGTTCTTATGCTCTTTCTTTTTAGCTTTATCACCTTCCACCTTGGTTTCTTTGGCATCCATATTCTTCTTCGCAGCCATAGCCTCCTCGGCATTCATAATCTTGGACACTTTTCCCATCAGGTCTGACATGGTTCGAGGTGGATCTTTGGCCAAAGTGTAGTACAACTTGTTCGGCAATATTCCACTCATCAAGGCAGTAATCGTTGTCTTCTCCTCATAATCAATGACTTCCAGTCTAACACTTAATAAATGCGCTACTCCTTTAACTGGCTTTGCCCCAAAATAGAAATTCCCAATGAATAACTCGTCCAGTTGAAGAAAAGTTAAGATCTTACCCCGGGGAAGATTATTATACCATATTTGAGCAGATCCGGTAAGAGTTCCCGAGAATGCTCTACATCTCATCCCATCTGGAACAGCATAGATGTCGGTTGCAGCTTGGTATTGTTCTATATAAAGGACAGGGACAGTCTTTCCATCATATTTGGGAGTCACAACAGGTGCTTTGAACTTTGATGGTGTTGGAAAATCCACAATGTCCTGGACAAAAGGTGTTCCTCGAACAAAGGTTCGTTGTAGAGGGTTCTTGGCCTTAGCCATTTACCCTAATCTATCCTCCAGCCTCTAAATAGATCCTTTCCATGCATTATTTCCTTCCTCCGGCCTATTGGTTCGAGCAACTGATCGTGTTGAAGTGGCTTCCTGAGATCTATCTTGACGAGCAGCTGGTCGCGACTGGGCAGATCCTTCCCTTAAATCTGATGGTCGTCGAAAACTCCTCGATACGACTTTAGGAGGACTTTTTCTCCTCCTAGGTCCCAATCGATTGAAATTTGATACCCTGCCTAACCTCTCTAGCGCACTAGTCCTTTCTGGAGAGAGAGTGACACATTGTTCAGTATCTATGGCTCGCACTGACGAAGTTCGTCCAGGTTGATAACAAAAATCTTTAGATTCCTCATTGCGATATGAATTGGTACGCCTAGTACGTGAAGAAAGTGCACGAACATTTCTTTGAATGCTTCGTGGTCCTGAATGGGCTGATGCACCGCCATGGAGGGTTTGGATGAGTTGTCTCATTGTTTCTTGCATGACGGTCTGGCCCTGAGCCAGATTTATCATTATTCCATCCAGATCTGGAATGTTTGGCCGAGCAGATGGATTTGGAGGGTTTCCAACGTTTCGATTGCTGGACATCGGCATATCAGTCATTTGTGATGAATTGTTTTTGATGAAAAACGATATTATTAGTCGTTTCCAACAAACGGCGCCAATCTGTTGATGTAAAAAATTAGATCTTATCTAATTATTCAATCACAGATAAATAAATGATATAAAGAATTTTAAAGTGGTTTAGCCTTATAAGAATGGCCTACGTCCACTGTTGTGTTATTGCTGAGTGTTTGGGAATTCTCGATTACAAGTTCTATCAAGAAATTCCCCCTCCCTTTACAATGAGGATTGTACAATGTATTTATAGCCCTGAGGCTGTAAAGTGAAAAGGTAATACATTAAATGATGTACATATGAAAGGGTAATACATTCAATGCCCCTTAAGCGTGTGCGTCTGGATGATAAGCATTTAATGAACAGTCAAACTGTTGGTTATGCAGCTATTAATGCTTTGTTCGAGGTGCAGCTCGGACCGCCTGAGTTGCTCGGACCGCCTAATCTTCTCGGTATTCAAGAGTTCCTCGGAGAGGTCTTATTCCTCGGAGCGTCTGAGTTCCTCGGAGAGGTCTTGTTCCTCGGAGCGTATGAGTTCCTCGGAGAGGTCTTGTTCCTCGGAGCGTATGAGTTTCTCGGAGTAATATGGATCCTTGGAGCGTGTGAGTTCCTCGGAAGTGCTTGTTGTTGCCACGTAGATTGCCACGTGTCTTCATATGATTGGGCCATGTCAGCAGATTAAATTTGGTATCAACAGTGTGGATGAAACACTATAGACTATGAGCCATGTGATGATGGTATAGTTATGGAATATTGTGTTATGGAAAAGCACTAAAATGTTTTTCTCACCGCAAGTACAAAGGCGAGGCAAGGTGAAAGGAATTGATTTGAGGCTTATGGCCAGGCCTTAATGAAAAGGCAGATTTTGGAGGAAATACCTTTTGGGTGAGATGATCGTAACATCTCGATAGAGATGGGAGCCCTATTGATAGAATGTTATTGGTAGACGAGTGTTAGTAGGTTAACAAGGTAGGATTTGGGATGTCCCGCTGGTTTGCCTTAGGCCGTTACATCTCAATGACCGACGACGTGAGGGAGTAGTGTAACGGGGGGGGGGGGGGGGTCCCTTATTTGGATTTCGCTCTGCGAGGCGACCCACGCATGAAACTGAGTAAATTTTAGAAGTTGAGAACGGCCTTAGGCACTAGGGATATTTAGGATAATACTATTCAACTTAGGTAGGAATGCTTCGATCTTAGGATTTTCGGGCAGTGAAGTTAGTGGCGCCGATATAGATATATTGGTTGGGTAACCATGAGAAGGATGGAATTTCTTGGGTTGGGAGGACCCATGTGTGAGTATTACACCGAGGAAAGGTGTATGGGAACCTTAGTAAGTTGGTTTTATGTACCGCTCGAGATAGAAAGGACGCAGTATATAGAGTTGAAGGTTATGCCGAAAGGCAGTTATAAATAAGATTCAAGCTGGTTGAATGGAATGTCGTCAGTGGTACGCGATATCTCAAGTGTATACACCATAAGATAGGTGGAATATGGTAAGGTACCATCGTATTAGAACCTTTTGATTTTGGGGGTACTAAGACGTTGTGAAAATTATAATCCAAGGTAGGTGGTGTTGGTTGTATTTGAATTTCGAGGACGAAATTCCATTGTAAGGGGGGGATTATGTAACAACCCGTACGTCTGGGAATAATTAAATTCCATAATTGGGTATAAATTGGAAATTTGGGGAATTTCCCAGAGTAGTAATTTTGGGATTTTGAAGCATTTGGCAATCGTCGATGGGCGATATATTAACTTTTGAGATTAAGTAAATATGTCAGAGTGTTTTAATTATGTGTCACGGTTGAGTAAAGCGACAGGAGGTAAGATTTCAATTGGAAAACCCTCATTAAGTTATATTGGGTTAAATTAGTGAGTTGCGGTCAAGTACCTCAGATGGAAATTTCGACTGCGCGGTGAGTCTCGAAATGGCCGAGATAGTCGAAAAAGAGTGTTCGATTGTCGAAATTGAGTTTAGGGAAATTTTAGAGTAAAAGTAACTCATAATTGAGTAAACGAGTCGTTTTTGGGGTTTAAAGGGTTAAACCCTTATTTCTCCCTATATAAAGAGATAAAGTGGGAGAGAAGAGAAGGAAAAGAGAGAAAAGAAAAGAAAAGGGGAGATTTCGGCCAACCTCCGCGGGATTCGACTCGGGATCATCGGATTATATCCACGAGGCAAGAGTTTACTTTCTTTACTTACTTTTGATCATAAATCTCATATCATAGTGGCTACATAACAAACCCTAAAGATTTTGGGTTGGGTTTCCATGGATAAAACGAGTTTTCGGGAGTAAAAACAAATAAACCTCCATATTTTTATAATCGGAGAAACCTAGAAATTAATCGAAATCAATTGTCGGTTTCGGGTTTTAGGACGTTTAGAACCCTTATTATATATGTGTATGTAATTGGTTGAGGTTGTAGGATGTTGGGAGAGGAGACAAAAGCTTGGGAGAAGCTTTAATGGCCAAAATAGCTTCTCAGAGAAGAAGCTGTCCGGCATGATCGATCGATGACCAAGGGTTAATTGTATGAGTTGGACTCCGATTCTAATGAATTCGAGGTTATTTATGGGTTTATATGAGGGATCTTTTAGGAGTAAATGGTCCTCTAATGGAGGGAATTTAGGAGGGCTAAGTGATGATGCTTGGATTTAGCACCACCAGATAAGTGATGATGAGCTCATACAATAGTAACCATGGCAGCCATAGAGATGTAAGTGTATAAGTATATAGAAGGAGATGAGTATAAGAGGAATAAGAAAGTGATGTATAGTGGTTCAGTCAATTAGGCCTACATCCACTGTCAGTGTGTGATCCACTAAGTATGGGCACTAATGGCCTTGGATACAATGCACATAAGCTCACTTTCTGTCTCTACTGTGTGTACAAGCAGAGTTTTCAGCTAGGGTTACCATTATCCATCCTACCTATAGGGTTGTAGGTGATAAGTATATACAGGTCTTGGGGGGTGTAGTATAACCCCCAAGTATGCATAGTGCATATGAATGATGATTTCGCCAATATCCTGCTGACACCTGTAGATGCCAAATGATGACATAATATTCCCTCACGTGAGGGGGTGATTCGGTTGTAACGGTCTTCCACGTGTCCTGTGAGCCTCACGCGCACTGTTCCACACGTCTCCCAAACCACACGCTGTGATGACATCACCCTCGACCTGTAACACGAGGCCGAGGGAAAAGTTTCTTCTGATAGTGAGTCAGGCCCAATTTAGGCCTCGTAATGTCGGACCCTCGGAGGGTCGTCTGGGCCTGATGAAGGGTCAGCCCCTCGAAGGGTCATTTGGAGCCTGATGAAGGGTCGGCCCCTTGAAGGGTCGTCCGAGCCTGATGAAGGGTCGGCCCCTTGAAGGGTCGCCTGGATCCTGATGAAGGGTCAGCCCCTTGAAGGGTCATCCGGGCCTGATGAAGGGTCGGCCCCTGAGGGGTTGTCTGGAGCCTGATGATGGGTTGGCCCTTGAGGGGTCGTCTGGAGCCTGATGATGAGGTCACCCTGACCCCATCCAGGTGTAGGGTGTCCTAGTCCTGGCCGTGTGTATATATGGGTATATCAATCACCCCCAGCCCTTATCCATGGATGTTGTTGAGATGGCTGAGGGATAGTGTTGTAATTGAGATGGGTGTATGATCAGTTAGGTGAGTGACACCTGTTAAGTTGATATGACACCTAGGCAGGTACTCATTGTCATTTCAGTTTCCAAGGCGTGGCGGTAACAAACTTTGCCTGGGGCTTTGTGCCCTAATGATGCCATCCTCGTGGGCCGTGCTCTGCATTAGTTAGTGGGCCCACTCATTGGCAAGGTATTTAAACAATTTTTTGAAGTTTCTCTCTCTTCTTCTTCTTCTTCTTCTTCTTCTTCTTCTTCTTCTTCTTCTTCTTCTTCGCGCTTGAACTCTCTCTCTAGCTTCCAGCCTTCTTGCCATTTCTGCAGTTTCGACATTTCGAGTTTGGCAGCTTTGCTATTTTTCCTCAGGTAACACCTCGACCCTAGTGCCCTACTTATCTTCATTTCTGTTTGTTTTCCTATTTTAAGTTCGTAGGGTTAGATTTTCTTAGGGTGTTCCATAGCTTTTCCGGTTTGACCTCTAGTAAGTTGTTCTTGAATTATTCTTGATAGAAAACCCTTCAATTCCTTGGTTTTGATCGAAAAGTCCATCCTGGTCAATTGTGAGATTTGTTTGTAGTTAGGTTACCCAAATTCTTCCAAGTGTAGGGTCTCCCCCTTAATGCTTAGGAGGCTTTACATCTTAGCTGGGGAATTCCCTTCTCTGAGAGAGAAGTTATTTGTTGAGATCAGACGGGTAGAGGAAGAGGATGAGAGGAGACGAGGGGCCGACCCTAATCGGGTACGACCCATTTTCCCCATTCATCTTGCCACAATAAATCCATTTGAGCCATCTGAGTCTTGTGGGTCATCTTGTCGTCCAGTCGAGAGTTATTCTGGAGAGATGGATGAGAGAGCGCCGTCGCCAATTGGCGCTGGACCTTCTGGGAGAGGAGAGACGTCTGACCTAAGCCCAGGCCGACAGGCCGAGGGTATGGTTACTTCCGAGGCTGTCCCTGTGACAACCCTATCCCCACACGCTTTTCAGATGGCTTTTCCCTAGGGGTCTCTGACACGTGATGAGGCTGACGGAGAGGGGATTGAGGACGAGGGTGAGGACTCAGACGTTGACCCAGTTGACACCTACCATGCCTCATCCTATATCCCCTCGGTCAGGGATCGTGACCTCTTGCTATGGAGGCATGCCTATGAAGTGTCCCCCAATATAACTATGAGGTTTCCCTCTGAGTCTGAGAGGGTCTTCGAGGGTGAAGAGGGAGAGGTTACAATATACGAACAAATGTTTAAGGTTGGTGTCAGATTCCCTCTGCATCCTGCTGTCGTAGATATTTTGTCAGCCCTCGGCGTTTCCCCCTCTCAGCTTCCTCCCAACTCCCGGAGGACGATCCTTGGCTACATATCCCTGTGGAAGAATGCTTTCACTGATGAGCCCTCGGTCGACATATTTTTGGCCTGTTTCAATATCACATCCTCGTCCAAACAGCCTGGATACTATCACCTGGGGGTGAGGAGGTCTGACGAAAAACTTCTCCATGTGGCACAAACCTCCAACCACGATTGGAAGAAGAGATTCTTCTTTGTCTCTGGAGAATGGGAGTTCTCCACCGAGGCTCAACCTGTAGCCGATGGTCCGAGGGTCCTCAGAAGATGGTCTATTCAATGAAGGCCAGATTAGACCCCGGACTTAGTCTGGAAGAGAAAGACATAGTTGAATATCTGAGAGGACGAGGGAGAGGGGGTGAACTTACAAAGTTTGAAGATCTGATGACCCCTCGGTTCCTCAAGGAAGATGGTCTGAAGGTCGGCCCCCTGACAGAACTATTTTCATCTTTGCCTCTGCATTTTTCTGACGTGTCGTCCTCCTTTCAGGTCGTCCCTCTGGTATATAGGATCAACTTTGGGAAATGACTGCTCCCAGTTTACTATCAGGTCTAGGAAAAAAGAAAGGCAAGGAGCCTCAGCACGCTCCAAGGAAGACGAGGGCTGTGGGGCCGACGACTGTTGAGCCGACTGCTAACAGTCATAAAAGGAAAGAGCATGAAGCTCCTGCTGACCCTCGGCCGGAATAAGGGACGAGGTTAGAGTCATCCGAGGGGACTGGCTCCTCTTCCAGCATGGGGGCCTTCTGGTCCCAGAACTTGGTGCTTTTGAAGGCCGAGCCATCTTCCCTTATCGCAAACCTGCGGGCAGCCAAGGCGTCCATGTTTTCTGCCCCCTCGGCTGCTGATTATGAATTTCTGTCAAAGATGCCTCCAGCAAAAGTGTATGACTATGGTCTGCACGCCCTAGCTCAGGTATTTATTGTCCCTTCATTCCCTTAGTTGCATTCTTTCACTAACTATTTTCTCGGCCTCTTGACAACTGTTTATTATTTCTATGCAGTCTGTATGCGCCTTTACCTCGGTCACTAAGTGGATGGCTGAAAACCAACAAAAATTCCATAAAGCAGAGAGAGCCATACAACACGAGGCCGATTTGTAGACGGAGCTGGAAACTACAAGGGCTGAGCTAGAGAGTGACATAATTGAACATGCAAGGGTTCTGGACGAGCTGACGAGGCAGCTTGATGCAGACATGGCGGCCAAGGACTTGCTTATAAAGGAGCGGGTTGAGGCCTTGACCATCATGGGGGCTCAGCACAAGACTGAGCTATCTAAGGCAGTGAAAAAGGCAGAGGCTGATGCTCTGGAGGCCTACAAACTCTCAGACGAGTTCCAAGGCTTCGGTCTTGAGTACTTAGAGAGGAGGATTAGGACGGCCTGTCGATGGGTCGTTCTTAAGTTTGCTGACGCAGTATCGTCCGTCCGCCCCTCTCTTGAGGCAGTTCAACTGGACGATCCACTTATTGCTGAAGCCCTAGCCCAAGTGGAATCTCAGCATGTACAAGGCACAGGCACATCTGAGGCTCGGCCTATCATGGTCATAGAAGAATCTCCAATAGATGTTGAGTCCTTCCCCTCTGACATTTCTCAATAGGGTGGCTGTCTGTAGCCCATACCCTCTTCGTGTAATTAATATTTTTGTACTGATTTATCAGACGAACATTTTCATTTTGTAATGTAATATAATGCCTCTCTTCGTCTTCTGTATTTGTCTCTTGTGTGATTTGTATTGTGAATTTTTATGTTAATATCACTAACCCCTCCCTCGTCTTTCTTGAGGGTGAACGAGGGGTCGTCCCCTGCGTTGGCCCTCATTATAGCCGAGGGTTTTTAACCAATTTCAATTGATGCTCAAGTCTTCCCTCATCTTTCTTGAGGACAATAGTGGGTTGTCCCCTCCATCGACCCTCATTATAGCCGAGGGTTATAATTACCAAATTAATGGTTTTAAATTCTTCCCTCGTCTTTCTTGAGGACAATGGTGGGGTCGCCCCCTCCATTGACCCTCATTATAGTCGAGGGTTGTAATTACCAAATTAATGGTTTTAAAGTCTTCCCTCGTCTTTCTTGAGGACAATGGTGGGGTCGTCCCCTCCATTGACCATCATTATAGCGGAGGGTTGTAATTACCAATTTAATGGTTTTAAAGTCTTCCCTCGTCTTTCTTGAGGACAATGGTGAGGTCGTCCCCTCCATTTACCCTCATTATAGCCAAGGGTTGTAATTACCAATTTAATGGTTTTAAACAAAGTCTCCCCTCATATTTCTTGAGGACAATGGTGGGGTTGTCCCCACCATTGACCCTCATTATAGGCCGAGGGTTGTAATTACAAAATTAAATGGTTTTAACCAAAGTCTTCCCTCGTCTTTGTTGAGGACAATGGTGGGGTCGTCCCCTCCATTGACCCTCATTATAGCCGAGGGTTGTAATTACAAATTTAATGGTTTTAAAGTCTTCCCTCGTCTTTCTTGTGGACAATGGTGGGGTCGTCCCCTCCATTGACTCTCATTATAGCCGAGGGTTATAATTACCAAATTAATGGTTTTAAAGTCTTCCCTTGTCTTTCTTGAGGACAATGGTGGGGTCGTCCCCTCCATCGAACCTCATTATAGGCGAGGGTTGTAATTACCAATTTAATGGTTTTAAAGTCTTCCCTCGTCTTTCTTGAGGACAATGGTTGGGTCGTCCCCTCCATCAACCCTCATTATAGCCGAGGGTTGTAATTACCAATTTAATAGTTTTAAACAAAGTCTTCCCTCGTCTTTCTTGAGGACAATGGTGGGGTCGTCCCCACCATTGACCCTCATTATAGGCCGAGGGTTGTAATTACCAAATTAAATGGTTTTAACCAAAGTCTTCCCTCATCTTTGTTGAGGACAATGGTGGGGTCGTCCCCTCCATTGAGCCTCATTATAGCCGAGGGTCGTTCTCCAAAGATGTTTCCATGCGTACTAGAAGTGATAAACACAAGATGAGAGAGAACACTGATATTTCTCATTAATTTTCCAAGTGTTCTATCGGAGTAACACCTATTACAACTGTCGTTAGATACGACTTTACAAAACTACTGATAGTATTTCTTCGAATGATCTGCATTCCAGGGGTTGGAAAAGGGCTCCCCCTCTAGGTTTTCTAGTCTATAGGTCCCAGGGACTACTTCATCGATGACCCTATATGGGCCATACCAATTAGGATGGAGCTTGTTGGGCTTCTGCCAAGTCTTTTTGAGGACCAAGTCCCCCACCGCAATTGGTCTCTGTTTCACCCTCTGATTGTAAAACCTTGCAGTCCTCTGCTGGTAGGCGGCCTGCCTTATCTCGGCATCTTCCCTCCTTTCCTCAATCAGTTCTAAGTTGAGTCTACTCTCTTTTGTATTTCTCTGAGGGTCATACATTTAGACCCTATGAGTAGGAAACCCAATCTCGGTGGGGATGACGGCTTCCGATCCATAAGCTAGCATGAATGGGGTCTCTCCGGTAGAGGTCCTTGTTGTCGTCCTGTAGGCCCACAGCATGACATATAATTCTTTAGCCCATCTTCCTTTTGCCTCCTCAAGTCTCTTCTTGATCCCGTCTAGGATCGTCCTGTTTGTGACTTTCGTTTGCCCATTAGCCTGAGGTCGGTTTGGGACAGAGAAGAATTGTTTGATACTCACCCTTTCACAGTACTTCTGTAGAGATGTATTCTTGAATTGAATCCCGTTATCCGAGATGAGGGTGTTTGGGAGACCATATCTGCATATAATGTTTTTCCATATAAATTGGAAGGTCTTCTGCTCTGTGATCGTTACCATCGGCTCCGCCTCCACCCATTTTGAAAAATAGTCAATGGCCACGATGAGGAATCGATAGTTATTGATGGCCCTGGTTAAGGGTCCTATTAGGTCAATCCCCCATATTTAAAATGGCCATGGGGATGTAATGGAAGTAAGAGGCTGATGGGGTTGGTGAGGGATGGTGGCAAATCTTTGGCATTTGTCACACTTTTTTACATATGTCGCGGCATCTTTGGTCGGCCACCAGTACCCTTAGGTGATCACCCTCTTCGCTAAGGACCTGCCCCCAATGTGGCTTTAATATGATCCTTCGTGCACGTCTTGCAAAAAGGATGGGACTTCAGATAGGTGCACACACCTAAGTAAGGGGAGTAAAAATCCCATTTTGTATAAGGTGTCCCCAATGACAGTGAACTTTGCAGCCCTGTATCTCAACTTCTTCCTTTCTTACCTTGCTTCTGGCATCTCCCCCTCTTTAATGTATCTGATCAGAGGGTCCATCCATGAAGCTTCCATAGCAATATTCAGGAAGTGCAAAGTGTTCCCTCAGCCTCTTTTATAGTTGATCGAAGAAAAATTTCCACTGGGACTGTCCTCCTGATGTCTGTCCTAGTCGCCGAGGCCAACCTAGTAAGGGAATCATCACGGCCATTGTCAAGCCTAGGTATCCTCTTTAATTTCACTTCTCTGAAGCTCTTCATCAATGATCTCACCTTCTCGAGGTACTTGACCATCCGCTTATCCTTAGCCTCTTTGGCTCCTAGTATCTGATTCACTACAAGCCTTGAATCACTTTGGACCAAAATCTGGCCGACACTAAGGGACTTGGACAAGGAGAGTCCTGCTATCAGGGCCTCATATTCGGATTCATTGTTACAGGCTTTGAAGTTGAACCTCACGGCGTACTCAATGTCTGTGCCATCGGGTGCTGATACTATCAGTCCAGCCCCACTTCCGCAATCGCAGGAGGACCCGTCAACGAAGAGGCTCCACACAGTCTGCTCTTCTGAGAAACTTCCCTCGGTGAGGGTCCCCTGTCTGAAGAGATATCTTCCCTCTTCATTTTCAGCCACTTTCCTTCTAGCGGTTCTTGTCTCAGCCTTATCTGCAGGTGTGTCGATGAGCTCATCTTATCGGGTATCTATCTTCCCGAGGCTCTTATCCTCGGCTTCGTCATCTTCCCAAGTAAACTCGGCCACAAAATCTGCTAATGCTTGCCCCTTAATGGCCATCCTAGGCTGATACACTATGTCAAATTCCCCCAGCTCTATAGCCCAGGCCATTAGCCTCCTTAACTTCTTAGGCTTGTGCAAAACCTGCCTAATGGGAGAATCGGTGAGGATGACCATTGTATGGGACTGGAAGTATGGCTTCATCTTTGTTTTTTTCATGTATCAAGGCATAGGCCAAATTCTCCATCCTTGGATATCTTTGCATTGCCCCCTGGAGTGCCTTGTTGTTAAAATACACGGGCTTCTATACCCCATCTTTGTCTCTTACAATGGCTGCACTGACGGCTGACTCTGAAACAGTGAGGTACACATAAAGTCATTCACCCTGCACCGGCCATGACAACAGTAAGGGAGACCCCAGGTATGACTTCAACTCCTTGAAAGCCTCATCACACTCTTCACTCCATTCGAAGGCTTTTCTGATAATTTTGAAGAACGGTAGACACCTGTCTGTGGCCCTAGACATGAACCTGTTCAAGGAAGCAACTCTCCATGTGAGTCTCTGAACGTCTTTAATGGACTTGGGGGTCTTCATCTCAACAAGGGCCTTTATCTTTTCAGGATTGGCCTCGATGCCTCTTTGGTTGACAATGAACCCCAAGAACTTCCCTGTTCCGACCCCGAAGACACACTTGGCCGGGTTGAGCTTCATCTGGTATTTATCCATCGTATTAAAGGTCCTCTCCAGGTCTGCCACATGATCCTATGCCTTTAAACTCTTAGTCAGCATGTCATCTACATAGACCTCCATAGACTTCCCAATTTACTCTTCAGACATTTTATTTACAAGGTGTTGGTACGTTGCCCCCGCATTTTTTAGGCCAAAGGGCATGACCCTATAACAGTATGTCCCCTTGTCCGTAATGAAGGCTATCTTCTCCGAGTCTTTAGGGTTCATGAAGATCTGGTTGTACCTTGAATAGGCATCCATAAAGCTCATGAGCTCATGTAATGCGGTAGCGTCTACCATCTGGTCAATGCGGGGGAGAGGGAAGCTGTCTTTGGGACAGTGTTTGTTGAGGTCGGTTAAGTCCACACACATTCTCCACTTACCGTTGGCCTCTGGGATAATGACTGCATTGGACAACCATTCCGGGTAGATGACCTCTCTGATAAATTCAGCGTCTTCTAATTTTTTGACCTCATCCCTTATGACCTCATACTTTTCTCTAGTGTAAATTCTCCTCTTCTGCTTTACCGGCTTTGCTCCCTCTAACATATTGAGCTTGTGGCACATAATTTCAGGGTCGATCTCCGGCATATCTACATGACTCCATGCAAAGACGCTTCGTCTTCTCCTCAACAGTTTAATGAGGTCTTCCTTGATATTGGGCTTCAGAGACTTGCCGACTTGGACGGTTTTTTTCGCGTCATCCTCATCGAGGATGATGAATTCTACCTCTTCCGCGGCCTCTCCTTTCTTTAGCTTCGTCTCATCCCTGGGGTCTAGGGTCTCAATATTGTAAGTGGTTGTAGCCCTCTTGTGTGCCTCTCTTTCTTCAGCAAAGTTGTAGTAACATTCTCGCGCTGTCGTCTGGTCTCCCTGAACTTCCCCCACCCCGTAAGGGGTAGGAAATTTAATCATCTGATGGACCGTAGACGACACATCTTTAAACCCCTTGAGGGACACACGCCCCAGTATGATGTTGTAGGCCGAAAACACATGTTCATCCATCACAAAGAAACTGACCTTCTTGGTAAGCCATCTGGGCCACTCGTCCCCCATCCTGACATCGTCCTCATACACTCTAAGGGGATGAACCTTTTCCCCACTGAACCCAATTAATGGATGATGGTATGGGATGAGTCTAGCACGGCCGATACCTAAGGCTTTGAAGCACAGCCAAAATATTACATCTGTAGAACTGCCCCCGTCGACCAACATCCTCGGCACCTCACACCCGTGCACCCTAGTTGTGATGACGAGTGGGTCGTCGTGTGGGGCTAGGAGGCCTTTAAAGTCCATTCTCGAGAACCCCACTATCAGAGTGTCCATATCGACCTTCTTTCTCTTTTCTGACTTGACCTCCAGAGAGGTTGAGTGTACCGTCTTCGTCACTGCTTTGGCCTCAGCCACATGGGCCTTCCTGTCAGCGACCTCAGACCCTCCTCCTGCTAGACCCCCGGAGATAATTCCCACTCCAAGTGAGATTATATTAAGCCTCTTGACAGGGCCTTGGTCATCTCTCGGCGGGAGTCAAGGTCGTCCTCATCATCAGAAGGGTCGTCCCCTCTTTTCTAAGGACCTTCTCTACATGCATCGCCTTGACAGACGGCGCCAAACTGATGATGCTTGGATTTAGCACCACCAGATAAGTGATGATGAGCTCATACAATAGTAACCATGGCAGCCATAGAGATGTAAGTGTATAATTATATAGAAGGAGATAAGTATAAGAGGAATAACACAGTGATGTATAGTGGTTCAGCCAATTAGGCCTACATCCACTGTGAGTGTGTGATCCACTAAGTATGGGCACTAATGGCCTTGAATACAATGTATATAAGCTCACTTTCTCTCTCTCCTGTGTGTACAAGTAGAGTTTTCAGTTAGGGTTACCATTATCCATCCTCCTTGTAAGGTTGTAGGTGATAAGTATATATAGGTCTTGGGGGGTGTAGTATACCCCCCAAGTATGCATGGTGCATGTGAATGATGATTTAGACAATCTCCTGCTGACACCTGTAGATGCCAAATGATGACATAATATTCCCTCACGTGAGGGGGTGATTCGGTTGTAACGGTCTTCCACGTGTCCTCTGAGCCTCACGTGCACTGTTCCCCGCGTCTCCTAAACCACACGCTGTGATGACATCACCCTCGGCCTGTAACACGAGGCTGAGGGCAAAGTTCCTTCTGCTAGTGAGTCAGGCTCAATTTAGGCCTCGTACTGTCGGCCCCTCGGAGGGTCATCCAGGCCTGATGAAGGGTCGGCCCCTCGAAGGGTCGTCCGGGCCTGATGAAGGGTCGGCCCCTCGAAGGGTCATCTGGAGCCTGATGAAGGGTCGGCCCCTTGGAGGGTCGTCTAGGCCTGATGAAGGGTCGGCCCCTTGAAGGGTCGTCTGGAGCCTGATGAAGGGTCGGCCCCTTGAAGGGTCGTCCGGGCCTGATGAAGGGTCGGCCCCTTGAAGGGTCATCTGGAGCCTGATAAAGGGTCGGCCCCTCGAAGGGTCGTCCGGGCCTGATGAAGGGTCGTCCCCTGAGGGGTCGTCTGGAGCCTGATGAAGGGTCAGCCCCTGAGGGGTCGTCTGGAGCCTGATGATGAGGTCACCCTGACCCCATCCAGGTGCAGGGTATCCTCGGCCTGGCCGTGTTTATATATGGGTATATCACTAAGTGAGGGTTTTAAATGCGTAACCCTAAGATTATATTTCTAGGAAAATAGATAAGTTGAATAATTAGAATGTTATGGTTCCTAAAATATGGTGGGGACCTCTAATTGATTATTAGGATGAGATGTCGTCCTTGGGTTCGTGGAAATGGAATCCATGACCTACTAAATTTAAAGTTGTTCGGGAAAGGATAGTCCCTGGGATTTTTCAGTGGGCAGTGAGGCCTATATAATTATGAGTATATAAAACATAATTATAATCAATATTGGTTGAGTAAATCCTACGAGATTAATAGGATAAACGTGGGAATATAGATATTTAGTCCCTTAGTGTGAATTGGTATAATTAGAGATATGCAATAAATCCTTATATGGAAATAAGGTATGTATTATTTATCAAAGTGAGGGAATACTTTGGGTATAGTATCATGCGTATGTGAATGCATGAACATGATTCTTTGAGATAATCTTTAGGATTATTGGTCATCGCTATAGGTGATTGGCAATTATGGCCATTTATATATATTCGAGGAGGAATATATTGTATATATATATATGCTATGTGATTAAAGTATATATATAAAGTATGATACGGTTATGGATGTATATATATATCTATATGTGATCGTATATATATATATATATATATATATATATATATATATATATATATATATATATATATATATATGTGAAGCATACCCCCTCTATTGCTATCATTGGAAGTTGCACGATGAGGGTGAGCACCCTGGCTCGAGGAGCAGAGTGTGGATATTCCCGAGGTCATAGTCGTCCATGTTTTTATTATGTGATATACATTTTTGGGATGAGACGTGGTGGGTATGTTTTGTCTGATTGTCGGTTAGGAGCTATGACCGCTTCCTGGACGTTCTGTTATATATATTTTGACCACGAAGTAGGTGTCATTTAGTCCTACCGGCGGTCCCCAGTATGCTACGTGATCCGAGCACTGGATGATGATAGCATTGAGAGATAGCATTTGTGAGTTATAGATCGGTGGGGTGGTTATAGTACTTGTGTGATAGTACATTACTTGTGTATGAGAACAAGGTAAAATATATCTCTATAAGAGTAAAGAGATAAAAAAATGAATATAGAATATAACTCAGTCCGGGAGATAGATCTGGATGTTATAGAATACACCTCAGTCCGGGAGATAGATCCAGATGTATATTGAGATATGAGTATATATGTATTATATGATGGATTTTGACGATCGACCTTGCTGAGTAGTAGTGTATCGGGGGGTTCCTTTTTGGGATTTCGCTTTGCGAGACACCCCACGCACGAACATGACTTAGTGTTGAGACTGGGGAGAAGTTTAACCCTTAGTGATCTATTATAGGGATTTCTTATGTGTGTATATATATATCTTTCGTGTACTGAGGGTCTAATGGATCTCGACGATCGACCTTGCCAAGTAGTAGTGGGGGGGTTCCTTGTTTGGATTTCTCTTTGCGAGACAACCCACACACGTATATGGCGCAGTGTCGAGACTAGGGAGAAGTTGAGCACTGAGTACTTGGGTTGTTTAGGATTTGTTAGTTTGGGGGTGATGGATTAGTTAGGCTTTGTGGTTGGACTAGTAGTTTTAGAGGTATGCGCTAGGTGTGCACTATTAGAAGAGAGGTGAGGGGTATCTCATGGGAGTGGGATACCAATTTAAATATGAGATAAAACATATTTTTTAATAATAAAGCATTTATGAACTTGCTAAATATTTTCAAAACTCGGGCTCTGACCCGTTTCTATATTTTTTCCTCTCTTGCTATATATTATACATATATAGGTGTCCAGACACAGGGATGCCTGGATGATACTTCTTTCGAGTCAGACGTTTGCTGCAGCAGCTGTGGATGCGTGTAGGTTCTCGATAGATGCTTGTATCCTTGTACTCTAGATAGGAGGTAGTGTATAAACATTCGGGTTAATAACCCAACTGCATTTATTTATTCTTTTCCCGCCTTTTAGTGCAGCATTCGATATGGTTCTATATATTTCAACCGAGTGTTCGGTGATTTTATTTCATTTTAATTTCATTTATATAGACTGTGTGGATGTTTTAACTGCGTAGTTGTTTAAAAAGAGTAGTTAAGTAAAATTTTGACGCCAGCCTAATAGGTTATTAATAATTAAATAGGAACACCATTAAAGGTTGAGCTTTAATGGTGAAACTCAATATATTGCTTTAAAATTTGATTTAAAGCCATGTATAACTTCATTATAACCTAAGAATCTCGAGTGTAGTGTTTAAAGTTATGAATGTTCATATGGAACTCAAATCAATCAAAAGCGTTTTTTGAACTCAAAACCTGCAAATTCAAAATTCTCAATGGACAATCCCTGAAAATCTTTGAAAGCAAAATCAAACTACTCTCACATATAGAATAAACCAAACCCAATTTATAAGAGACCTTGCCATACTCTAGAAATACACGAAAGTCATGTCAAGTTTTCATGAAATAACAAAGTTTTAGAAATTGAGTTATAATGAATGTCAATCCATGAAACTTATATATTTTGATTTTTCTTGAAAAATGAGGTTAAGTTAAAGAATCATCTCCAATGGTATAACAACAAATGAGAAAACCTCGGTCAAAATTTGAAACCCTAAAAATTCACAATCAAGGGATTGAAGATGAAGACTTTAATCAGAAACCTTAACCACGCGCGTGAGGGCGCGTGCCCAATCAATAGATTATAAATTTTTTCCCAAATTTTTTATTAAATTTTCGTGATAAAAATGGTATCATGTAATTATGAATAAACATTTGTTTTTAATTTAAATCTTACCCATTTATATTTAAATCCATTCGATTTAATTTATTCCCCATATTAATCCAAAATTATTGATTTTTCATAATATTTTATTCCGAAAATGTGGGGTGTTACATTTATCAAGAAATCTGACCCAAACATGAGTTTTAGATGAAAAAAATTTTATTAGAAAAAATTTCGGACACCATTTTATTATATTAAATTGGCCAACTGTGAGACAAAGAAGGCCAATAATCTAGTCCTTCTTCAAATCCCCCATATAATTGTTGTAAATATGGAAGAAACATCTACCTTTTAGAGTGATTCTCAATGCATGAGAAGTTTTCCAAATGTTATTGAGACAACCCTTCAACTCTTCATCCGTATGGGTTTCTGACCTTTTGCCAGAATGATTTTACCAAGTAATATATTCTTACAAGAATCGAGAGATTCTTAATACATTTCAGATGTGAGTTTGATACGAGGCCTGTCATCTTAATATGTGGGTGTTGGAAGATTATTAAAGTGTGGAGCTAAGTTCTCAAAGATTTTAATAGCAGATTGTGGATATAGAACATTGTTTTTTAGGATATTAGCAAAGGATATGATAGGTTTAGGAAGACAAAAGGTTGACATTAGAACTCAAAATCTATGGAAGATTGACACAATTTATATCTAGGATGAAATTATATGAAGATGATTATTTTAGAGAGAAGTCAGATCTTCTCTCTATAAGTCCTTTCATTTCACCAATAACGCACACGTAAAATGTACATCTTTAATTAAAAATATATTCAAAAATAATATTAAAAACCATTACAAAAATATCAAAAGTGATCCAACTCCAACAAGATCAAATCAACATCAAACTTGTAGATGAAGCTATTCAAAAAATTAAAGTTGGTGCCAAATAAGAAATTAAAGATTGATTTTCTAGACTTAGTAAAAAAATCAAAGACAAGGTGAAACAAAAAATTCTAATGCATGATTGGATATACATAAGTATAGTCTTGTCCTCGGGCAAACCCTGCATGGCTCAACCTACTCTAATCAACATCCATAAGTCGGATCTGTTCATCGCCCGACATAGTGTGGGCCACCCTCAATAGCCTCGATCTCCGAGATCTTGTCCTCAGCACTCTATGATTATTCAACAGAGCCAATTCTCCATTCTTAATTGATATATCTCTTCTCGGCCTTATACCATCCTGACAGGCGACTATACTAACCACTTGAGACAGTCTAATCAACTTCATTGTTACTTGTCTAGAGGTCCACCTTTATCAGTATCTTCTCGACCAAGACCATTGTACCAGACATCAGAACTTCAGATGGTGCACGTGAGTTATGCATCATCATCCCGTGTGGACCATGCCCTTACAAAAAGATCTCTCACCCACGTGAGGGATTATTTCATCATCATGACATACTTGTGCTAGAGACTGGTGGATAACTCCGATTGGTTGTCTCATCCCATGCATGCCTATTACAAGCTTTGAGGACGCACTGTGCACCCCCAAGCCTATACAAACAACCCTTTTCTTCTTCTACAAGGATCGAGATTCATTAACCTTGGCTGAAACTCTGTTAAACGATAACCAGGAGAGATAAAGCTTGAGAGATTGTAGTCATGGCCATTAGTTCCCTTTACTAAATACATACATCACAAAACCTTACACATTGGAGTAGGCCTATTGGCCGAACCACTTTATTTTCTTATCTCTTCTCCATTCCCTCATCTCTTTCTTGTTGCTTATTTTCCTGCATTCATATATTACTCCGTTGTTAACCAAGATAGAGGTTGAACTACATATTAATTTAAGTGGTGATTCATAGCATCATCATGATTATTGTGGAAAAAATTCAAAAAGATAAAGAAGTAACAATGAAATGGACGACAATCTTCCTGATGTTCAAAAAGATAAAGAAGTAAAAATTCAAAAAGATTATTGTGTATTTTGAAAATCAAAATGGATGAAAATCTTCCTAATGTTCATCGCAAATGAAAACAGGGAAGCAGTTCTTGAGGTTCAGTTTCATTATTAGTCCAATTTAATTTATTTTCTACTTTGTGCACCTTGGTGGTGGGCTCACTCATCCATGCTTTTATTTATTTTTATTATATTTCTTTGGCGTTTTGAGTTTTATTATATATATATATATATATATATATATATATATATATATAATAAGATAGCATGGTTTTTGAAATGTCTAAGCACAATAACGGTCTAGATCCTGCCACATCTCCCACTAAAAATGAAGGGCTTAGATTAAATCTTCAATTTTCATTCAAAATTTGAAAATTATAATTTCCCCCCACATTTCATTTTCCCCTTTTTTACTCTAAACACAAATTAATTTCCCCCATTTCTTGCTCTCAGCCTCTCACACACGACTCTCTCTCTCTCGATCTCTCAATCTTATCTTTGTTGCCCAACCAGGTGAGCCCCCCACCCCCACCCACAGACTTAGTTTGTTTGTTTATGAGTTTTCCAATTTGAAGGATTTGGTTCTATAGATTTAGGGGTTTGGATTTTATTACGGATTTTACAGATTGTATTGTTGTTTTTTTTGGGGGGGGGGGGGGGGGGTCATGATATTTTTGGTTTTAGGGAATACGATTTGAATTTTTGGTGTTGATAAGATGATTGGAGTGAAATTTAGTGTTTTTACACAAAATCTTGATGTGCGTAATCTGTGAATTTATGGATCTGAGAAAAGATTGCGACTTAGAAATATATAGGTTGAATTTTTTAATCTCCTCCTCCTTCCACTAAGGCTGCTGGGTTATCTTTAATGTTTACTACTCAGGTTTGCAATTTGCCCCTTCAGGGTTTTATGTATTTGTAATTTGATGTTAATGAGATGATAGGAATGATAGTTAGTGTTTTCATACCTCATATAGTTTCAAATAATGAAATTTACACTAATATGTTCTAATAAATCTGTTGTGTTTTCTAGCGCTGTTAGGGTTCTTGGGTTAGAAAGAAACAAAATTCCACAAATCAGTCATTCTTGGGTTCAGAATCTAGAGGTAAAATTTATCAACAACCCAGCCATACACGAATAAGTTTTGTTTATTAAATCCTCATACATGGTTTGATCTTCCTATTCATTTGGTCTTGAATGAGTTTGAGATTATATGGTGGCTTTTTGATCCCTTAACAGTGGCTTTGTCCACCACTTTTATAGGCATTTCATACATTATGAGGATGTATGTTGGTAACAAAATACTCTTATGTCTCTTAATGTACTTGAAATTGAACATGTACATTATATGGATGACTGTTAGAACATTATTCTAATGCCAAAAAGTGTGGATACCTGGGACATTATATCAGTTTTCATGTCTGCAAGACTTATGACCATAGGTGGAAGGGAAGATTTATGGACAGTGGTGTAGGAAAATTCAGGATATAAATAAGATGTATTTTGGTAACATAATTTATTTTCTTCTACTTTGACTATTGGACATTATTCAAAGAAAATTTTATGCATGTTTTGTGCATACTGTAATTCATGCTTGGTGCATACTGTAATTCAGGATATATATAATTCATGTTTGGTGCATACTATAAAGAATAGTTTGATATGGTTTGGGCTTAATTGGTATGTCCTTTAGTTAACTGCGTTGCTTAATATAAATTTTTAAATATTAGTTTGTGCTAATTTTGTAATTATAACTATGCTTCAAATCTTATACAGCTAACATTTGTACAATTCAGTACATGGTTGTATGGCATTTTGTTTGAAAAATGCACACTTCTCAGGTTTATTGGGTGTGAGACCATAAGAACTCACGTGTGAGAATGTATAGGTTACCATATGGTGAGTTTCGTTTTCTAGCTCATATCTCCCCACTACTATATGCTACTACTTCGTTAAAATGAATGTTATATAAGTATTTATCTATAGAATTAACATGGCCTTTTCGGTTTACAGTTTAAACAGTGGCATTTACATCTTGGTCATCTCGAACGCTTACAACTACAATAACTTGATAACGTCGGACGCTTACATCTACAATAGCTTGGTCAGATTGGCCAGCTAGGACAAAAACTATAGCAACTTGGCCAGCTAGGACAAATGTACCTGCAACTTGACCACTTACAACAACAACTTAAATGACATTGTACATATGAATTAGTGTGTTTAGATGTGTGTAGGTAGGCCACATCTTGGTACTTTTTTTAATGCAATTTTTTATTTATCAACTTCTCTTTGGGTGTTGAGAAGTTTGTACACATGCATTAGTTTATCAAATTTGAGACCTCCAAATACTTTAAACTTTATTTTATCTGTGTAGTTAGAATGGAGTGTATTATTTGTGGTGCTCTTTAATGAATTTTTTCTCACCCTTAGTTTATTCCTTTTGTGCTATTTTTTTCTCATTTGTAAATGATGTACTTGGTTATATTCTTAGTTAAAACTTTGAAGAAAACTTTGTAAATGATGTGGTGCTCTTTAAAACTTTGTAAATGATGTATTTGTGGTGCTCTTTAATGAATGTTTTTTTACTTATTCATCCAATCTTATTAAAACTTTGAAAAAAGCCTGCTTCAGATGCTGCTACTGATGATGAGCCGAAACTGGAAAATTTTGCTATAACTGAGGGCAAACAAGTTGCAGAAATAGAATCAGAACAAGTTTCCATTGCGTGATGATTAATGGTTTGTTTTTCTAATCATATTCGGTTATAAATATGTTAATCATTTCTTTTTATTTCTTTACCACACTTTTTTCTAACCCCTCGGCTTACCATTTCTTTATGGAGAATAAGAGCTTATCATTTCTTTGTGGAGAATAAGAGCAGTTCTGCTTTCATGTTGTCACTGTCTGCAGCATGGACTCAGTGGTATGCTATAATTACCCCCGGTGTGAGGGTCCGTTAAGAGCTCAGTGGCCCTCTCAAGGACCCATTTCAGGCCAACAGAAGCTCTATCTCCAGCAGAGCTTCCAATGGGTCGAAGGGGAGGATACTCTGCAGAACAAACCACCGATGCAAGATAGCAACTTAGCGATTTAAGATTCATGCCGACAACACAATATATTCTCTTTGACGAGCGATTTAAGATTGATTTCATCACCTTAAACTTAAATTGAGCGATTTAAGATCGATTTCATCATCAGAAGCAGTAGAGATTCCCAACAGCATCATCAATGCCCCTCCTTAAACTTCTATCCCTTGGAAAACATTCGCAACAGCAAGCCAGCAGCGCCCCTCATCTCTCTCGAGTATTATCAAGGTATTCTCTTTGATGAGGTTGCACTTGGAAGTACATTTGATAGGGTATTGTGTTAATATACATTAAAATTTGACCTATTTCGAATCTCACCAAATGAAATCCCCATTTTGGGAATGTCGTAAGCATTTCTATAATTTTGTTTTATGAATATTTGACTTAATATAGTCGATTTGCAAGGAGAAAATGATCTATGAGCTGATCGGGTTCTATATTTTTGTAGATTTTGAACACAAATTGTTGTATTTCTTATTGGAGAATCCAAACAAATATATATTATGTCATTCTTCGTGACTCGATTTTGAAAATGATGTATGATCTGTGAACACTAATATGTCATTCTGTGTCTCGATTCTTATGTTCATATGCTCAGGTACTAAAGAAGACTTCTGCTGCTGGAGGCAATGTTCCATCTGTTATACGTATTAGGTCCATCTGAAGACTGCTACTGCTGGTCGCATCGAACTGCTGTTGCTTCCCCAAACAGCTCGTGCGGATGCTGATGCTCATGTTTTGTTTTTTCAAGTTCATTTTGTGTACTTACCCCCTGTATTGAATTTTTGGTAGTTTTAAGTGATCATGTTTAGGCCTAAACATAGCATTGAGTAATATTTAATATTACGTTTCAAGTAAAAATAGTATGTTTTGGGACAAATGACATAACTTTTTAACCGTAAATCGGGATGAGGCGATTCTCGCGCCATTGGATTCGTATCGCTTCTGCGAAGCTAACTATGTTTCAGACTATTTTCGGCATTGTTCATGGGGTCAAAACCGGCTTTAAAGTAGACAGTTCTATTTTTTCATTGTCGGATTTGGTTCGTGAAAGGTTTTTTCGTCAATTGTTTACCTATTCTGATTGCGTCATGTGGTAGTTGATTCAACTCTGCATTTAATTTGTTGGATTATTTATTATTTGTCATTTTGCAATTACATACTTTCAAAAAATTTGTCGTTTCATGATTACGTACTTTGAAAATTTTCACCGTCTCTTCAAGCACGGGTATCCGCTAGTATATATATATATTAAGTAATATACAAGCTTTTCATATAAAAAATAATTAAAAAATATGTATAGTTTCTTGTAGGTAACATACATTTTTTTTTTAAATTTATCAACACATTGATTAGAAATAAAAATATAAACTTTTTCACACTTTATGTATTAAAAATAGTGGATTCCCCACTTTTAACATATTTATTTAATGAATATAGTAAAATAAATTATTTCTAAAAATAATATGATATTTTTCATAATAATGTACAATTTGTTTATAATGAAAATAAGTTAAAATAATTTTTAAAAAACATTTCTTATAAGAATGATTGGAAACTAATGTACAATTTTTTTAAATAATATACAATTTTTTTAAATTTCATAATATACCTTTTTACTAAAAATGTTTATATATATATAAACGTCTTAAAAATATATTTTATTGTATTTACACTATTTGTTGAATATATAGAATGAATAAATATATACTGTATAAATATACTAAAATATATTAATGTATCAAGGGGCAAGATAGACTTTTTCGTTAAAAAATGGGTCAACTTACTGTCAAATTAGCCAACTAATAGATTTTGCCAATTTTGAAACTCAACCAGCTAATACGAAACTAGTGGAGCCTAAATAGTAAATTATCGTACAAAGAATTTACTATGCATGTTTAAATTTCTGTTATTATTATTTTAAAATACCCTTTTAAAGAAAAATCGTATCATATAATTTAAGATAACATGTGTTGAGTTTCAAAATAATTCAAATAAAGTTAACAGGAGGTTGGCCCCAAGGTTTAAGGGGCTCAAGGAAAACTCTAAATGTAAGGGCTCTCGTCCATATTCAAAACAAATTGTTGAAATCTGATAAGTATTATTTTAGCTGCCCAAGGACATTGCATTTGATCCCAGATATTTTTATAATTTGTCGTTGGTCATATATGGAACATATGAAATTATAAAGATACAAATATCTTCCCTGATAAAAAGGGGTCACATAAAAAAACTACCCAACTGCAGTAGTTATAGTATTTATGACAAAATGAAAAAAACACATGGAATCAAAACCCACAAAAAATCTATTAACACACTAAATTTGAAACTTATACTTTTTTCCCTGAAACTATTTAGAACATGATATTATTTTATAATCTTTTTAATATAGTATATAACTTAAGGACCAAGAACTAAGAAAATAATCCAAAATACCATATAAACTTATAATGTAAAGAGGAATTTTTTCTTACATATCTCTCTCAGTATTCTAAAACATATTTAAAGAAATTCAGTAACTCGACCTTAACAAATTAAACCAAGAGATGTCATAATTTGCTCTACCAATGAAATTATGGCAAATGAACCACAAGACGTATCAAACCACTGTAACTCCCCGTATTTTTTTGCATTTAATATTTAATTAATACGAGAAATTTTGAATTACTTGTGTGTCATAATTTAATTGAATTAATTGTGATAATATTTACTTAAATATTAATCGAAGAGTAAATGGTTAGTATTTAGGGAGATTTAATTTACTAAGTGAATAGTAATAATTCATTTACGTCATTTTGGGTATTAGTGACGGGGTATGTACTTATCTCAACTGGGAGTCGGTATGGACTAATTTGGGTGTGAGATAAGGATTTTTATAAATTATTTTGGATGCAAATTCTAAGTGTACGGTTGAGTTCGGATGGGTCGAGATAGTCAGAAAAGTGTATCCGGGGGTAGTAAACGGGTCACGTGACGTTTTTAGACATAGACGGGCCCACACAGGGGAATTTGGGTCACTTGGGCTTGGACCATTAGGCAAAAAATGGGATTAAGCCTAATTACTTAATTGTAAGGAAAAAGGGGAACGACTCATGAATGTTTAGAAAACACTTAGTGGGAAAGGAAACCCTGAGAGGCAGTTAAGAGCAATTTGGGGGACAAAGGAAAGAGCCAAAAGAAGGAATTTCATCTTCAACCTTGAAATTCACAACTTCAAATCAGACGCTACGAAATCATAAGGCAAGTGGTTAACTTGATGTAGCATCTAATTCGCATTATGATTCATATTTATGTGATGTGAGAAATCAAAATTCGTTTTGGGAATTATGGGGTACAAACATGGAGTTTTTGTAAATCAATCTCCCGATTTCTAATTTGTGGAGAAACTTATGTATAATCTGAGATTTGTATATATATGGTAAGGTGTGTTGACCCAGACGAGTTAGAAATGAATTTGAGATAAAAATTTGATGTTGAGATGGATTAATAAATAATACGGGGTTTTTCCCAATTTAGATAAACAGTGGAGAATGTAAATTAAACGGGGTTTAGGGTCTTTATGGAGGTTCCTTAGGAGGTTATTGATATATTTTATTAATGAGAAGACTTGGGTTAGACTGTGGAAGAAGTTGTAAATTGAAGTTTTTCGTCCATGGCTGAAACAAAGACCTGAGGAAGATGAAGACCTGTTCGATCGATCGATCGATGGTTGGGGATCGATCGATCGATGGTCAGAGATTTCTGGCAGTTCGACCAGTTTATATATATAATGGGAATTTGATTAAAACTTCTTCCTAAACCTTCTTTAATGAGAAATAAACATAGGAGATATAATCAAATTAATTTTGAGGGAAAAATAATTGGGGTTGGGTAAAATTTAGGTGTGACACACTATGGTTAAATATTAGGAAGAATATTTTGAAATGATTAAATACGAATCGAGTGAACGAGTCCGGGTATAATGGTTGAGCGATACCAAGACATCGAATTAATTTAGAGTGAAAGCTAAATAATTTGTAGTCGGGGATTTAGACTCGGGTATTGTTTTATTTCGGGCCACGAGAGCGAGTCCGAATATATATTGGTTAGGGCGACACCAAAAGTAATCTAATTAATTAATAATCAGAGTGGGCTATAAACCCAGGATAAATTGTAGGGTCTTGTGTTACGGACTTAGTACATGGTATACCCATGGCATTTTTATTTATATATATACGATGTGTGATAGTATATATATATGGTATGTACATTAATATCAGTGGCTAGATATTAGTATTATATATACTCTAGTGCTATAGGGGAGGGTGCACGTAGAGGATGAATCCCCTAGCTTGAGGAGTAGGGCGAGTATATTCCCAGGTCATAGCGTCCATTATATGGGTGAGGGACATCTCACTTTCACGGAAGGAATATGACCGCCTCCAATATTTATGTATTAACCAAGTTAGTGAGCGATTCTGACTTGGGGTAACTAGGTTAGGTTAATATACCTAGTGGGATAGCACTTTAAAGGATATACATCCGGTGAGTTATTACTCGGGAGGATGTTCATGATTAATTATTATTTCAGCATATTTGTGTATGTTGTAATATGACTATACATTTATAATTAGGTAAATAATTATATACGGGTTAATTGATACCAACCGAGAATGGTATTATATGTATAACGGGTGTGGAAGTTATATGAATTTAAAAAGGAGAATGATTAATTAAGTTAGTGTTAGTAATAACTTAGAAATCATAATTATGGCATACTCGGTTAGAGTAGGGTGGTTGCAAGGGGCTATATTAGTTATCTAGTCATGGGATAAATAACTAGGTAAATTAATTAAGCCGTTAGCAGTGCAGATTTGAGGAGGGGTGAGAATGTCCTCAAGGGAGTGCGGCACTAACTAAAATATGAAGAAACTGCATACTTATTTATTACTACAAGTTAATCATTTGCTAAATGTTTTCCAAATCTTTTGGGTACTAACCCTTTCTATAAAAACTTTAAAAAGCCTTTTAGGTGTCCAGCCACAGGGACGCCAGGCTTGACTCATTCCAGGGATCCATTGTTGCATCATCTGTGGATGTTGCGGGAGTTCGATAGTTGCCTCATTCTTTTCATTTCTAGTGTAGAGTTTTCCTATCAATTATTCGAGCATGTCGCTCACAGTTTATTCAGTACTTATGTCAAACTTTTTGAGATTTATTACTTGTCTTTACTTTTGTTGGATTTGAGCCGATGGTTTATTCGGTTAGTTATTTAGATGTGAATGGTTGGTTTCAGTTAATTGTAATTGTTTAAATTAATTTGTTTTCGCATGAGTATTTCATTAGATTAATGAAAGATAAAACTTGGCACCAGTCTAATTTTCTCACTTTGGTGGTTAGAAATTAAAAAGGCGACAGTGATGCTAAGAATGAACCAACTGAGAAGCCTGTCCTAATTAAACTATATAGGATATGCATAACCGCTAGCTAAGCCCAATCCTGCCAATGCCCTTTATTTTCTAAGTATAACAAATATCACTATATATACATTCATAAATAATGTTGTAGTGACACGCTATAATTAAATAATCATGTAATAAACTTAACATGGCTACACTCATGCTATAAATATATAAACACCGGATCGTATAAAACATACATATATATCACTTGCTATATACGTATAATCACATCCCAAGAGATAAGACATCGCGGATGCATCCCTTGTGTGCTATCTGGCTCCAAGCACCATACCTTACACCAAGAACCCGGGTATAACACTCATCATCGATCCCAAAAAAAATGCATACAAAAGAGGCGATCATAGATATACATCCTGGGTCACAATCATACTACATCGTGTCCAACCAAACTCGAAACCAATTCATGTCCTCGCACACGGATAGTGGCCATGTAATAGTCCTATGACTTGGCGAATTAATCCAATACCTTCTTGTCAATGCCAGGACAGACTGTCGACTACGTGAAACCTCACACGATAGCACTATTGATTAGGTATGTTTAAATGAAGAACAATATATAATTGACTCACTTGAGTCTATGCAATATATGAGCTCAACTAGTTTGGAAAAGAAGAAAATATTGAGTCGCTCATTTTACTTCATTGCATCTTCAAGAACTTCAAGACTATCTTCATTCGCAAAGATCAATGGTCTTCAAGTAGAAAACCAACACACAAAACACTCTAGGAATAGGGTATTTGCATATACCATTTCATATATGAGGATTGTGTGTGTTATTTTGGATTAAAATGAATTTTCTACACTAATTAGGAATTTTTAAACATTTAAAATCTATTTTTAAAGAACTAAATTTAGGGTTTGAAAATGTTTGGGGTTTTATTTTCATATATTAAAACTTCCTAAAAGCTGCCTTGGGTAAAATCTGAAAGCGTTAGAGACATTTGTGGGTGCAAATAGGATTTTTAAATGATAAAAAACACTCATTTTTCAGTCACTTATATCCGTCCACGTGTTGGTCTTTTGTTTGTTGGATTTGTGTTTTCTATGTGTCTGTGATGAGAGATTCAATCTTAACCGTTCGAAAACATTTTATTCTAAGGTCTGCATGTTATCTTAAACAATCCATGAGATGATAATTAGGACCAATCAGAGCGTTTATTTATGCGATCCATTAATATCCATTAGATCAAGAATTCGAACAATCAATTCAATCTCAACCCTTGATTTTCCTTGAGCTTCCAGATCCTTCCGACATTAGTATAAATAGAGACATGCATCTTCACAATTCTAATCTTTTGGAAGTCTAAGGTTTAGAAAGAAAAAAGAGAGAAAAGAGAGAGATAGAGGAGAGAGAGAGGAGAAAAGACATAAAAAATAGAAATCATTAACAAAACTCTACCAAATTTTCTTCAAAAAATAGTTTGAGTTAGGGTTTCTAGTTTTCATTTTCTGTCCTCTCAGGTCTAAATCTCTCACTCAACTACCTCATAGAATTAGATCTAGTTCCTGTTTAGAAACTCATAGATGTATTTCAGTGATACATATTCACTTAGATCCATAGTCTGTTTTAATTTCTTTATTAAGAAATCGTTATCTTACGTGGGATATTATTTTGAAATGTTTGTAATCTTGTTTATCCAACATTTCTCAACTTTTTTACCAACCTGAAATAAAGACTTGTATATTTCATATCTGTTACGATTTTTCAATTCAAAAAATTTGTATATAAATTATTTCTAAAGACTCTCAGTTTTACAGATTCTAAAGATTACAGATCTGAAAACATCCAGAGAAAAAGTCTATGTCTAATTTCAGTAGTGAAAAAAAGATATTTCATACTTAGAATTTTTTTAATCCGTAGGAATTATTTGTAATTAAGCGTCTATGAGTGCATGCGTGTGATTTAGGAAGAACACTCACAACACAATCACTCAATATAACAAATAGTGTTGTTGGTTGAGAGATTCTGACCATATGAGTCGACGTAAAGATAAAGGAGAAAAGGTGCCAAGATAAAAAAACAAAAAGAACAACATCAGAGCCTTAAAGAAGTCAAAAAATAATCGAGGAGTGTAAGTATATTTATATACTTAAAGTATGTCTGTTTTTTGTTTGTGTGTCTCGTTGAATGAGTGTAACCTTAAAATTATTTTAGTAGATTTTTGTTTTGAGGTATAGAGACCTCCATGGATGTTTTCTTAATTTGGGTTGGGATTTACCACGTAATTTTGTTTAACTCTTGTGTGTGCTTATTCATTTTCATAGCTACAATCTGATGCATAGACTTAGGTTTAAAACTAAAAACCTATTTCCAAGAGTCTTGAATATTTTGTTCTTACAAATTGTTTTTAACACACCTTGTGTACTAATCAAGATTGTTACAAGAGTCTCTTCAAAAAGTAGTTTGGAACTCATTTAACATTTTTAACAAAAGTTAAAATAACTCAGTGAGGGTTTTTCAATTAGTATCAGAGTTGAGTGTTTGTTTTCTCAAAACCATTTAATCTAGTACTTTGAGACTATTTATGAAATCTTTTTATGGACAAAAAAATTGAGCATCCTAGAAATCTATCCAGACCTCCCCTCTTTGATGGAACAAATTTCCTTAACTAGAAAGTAAGGATGATTGCTTTTATCCTAAGGACATTGGGAGATGATGTCTGGGAAATAATTGAAAATAGTTATTCTCAAACAAACAAGCCTATAGGAGAAGGTAGTACTGAGAGGATAAAGAAGCTTCTCAGTGAGTTCACTAAAGAAGACAAACATGCCTCTTTCAATAATAATAAAAGGGAAGAATGAAATTTTTATATTTGTCAATGAAGACGAATTTAAACGTAACCCCATTTGCTCAACATCTAAGGATGCCCGAGACACGTTAGTCACAACTCATTAAGGGGATGAACTTGTTAAAGATGCCAAAACATAGATATTGATACAACTGTATAACACTTTTCTTATGCATGAGACTGAGACCTTTGATTAATTTTACATTAGATTGACTAATATTATAATAAAACTGCATTCTAATGGTATAATGTACAATAGGAAATAAATTGCATCTAAAATTTTAAGATCCCTTCCCCTAAGTTTGATAATAAAGGGTACGCAATTGAGGACATAGACGATCCATACTTGAGTCCTGAACTCCTTAGTTGCAAACTTAGGATTGTCAAAATGGAACTTGAATTTAAAAAATATCTCTCCAATAAAAAAAGGCGCTCTAGTTCAAATGTTTTATTTTAGTCCAAAATGACTTCACCTCAATTAGTTATGCCTAATATTGGCGTTGACTCTAATGAAGAATGTTATTTTGAAACCTTGGATAACCAGATAGCCCTTATGTCAAAATAATTTAAGAAAAATTTAAAGTTTAGAAATAATGATGTTATAAATAAAGGAAACCTATGTATCCTAACCATTCCAATAACAAGCCTCATGAGAGGAATCATGACAAACACAATACTTAGACCAACTATAGGCCGCAAAGAGACCGTAAAAACACTCAGTGTTTCAGATGTGGAAAAACGGTCACTTAGCTACTAATTGTAGGGTTAAACTGAACAGCACTACTAGAGCACATATCAGTAAGACTTGGGATGATTTGAGTGATTCTGAAGCCTTAATCATGCAATACGTTTGACCCTTGCATGTCCATTTTTTTTCTAAAATTTTCTATTCTAATGATATGTCTACTAGTAATAATGAACTTCATGCTATCATGCCTATTGTTATTATGTCCTATGACGTCTTGCCTAATTCTAGTTATATGTACTCTGCCTAGATAATATCAATGTTGTTGATACTACTACTAGTAACTCTATGACGATGTGTGTGAGTTAAAGTGAAGGCAACAATGATGAATTGAATGTTTGCGTGAGTAAAACAAATGAAACATTAGGGCATAATTCACACACTTCACTTAATGAGTCCGATAATCATGAACTCCCTGACATGCACACACTACATACTAAGATTCGTGGGAAGAGCACCAAACTAGAAAAGACAGTCAAGGATCTAACTAAAAAAATTGAATCTTTAAGCCTAATGGTGAAGTAGGGCGCTAGGTATATACAAATCAGTGTTTGGCCTATGAATCCAAACCCGAATATTTTGTTAAAAATTTAAAGAACTTTTTGAGTCAAATGAAGTTTTTGAAAAGAAATGTAAGGAAACTTTGATAGAATTGGAACAATCTAAAGAAAAGGTTTCAAATGTCTTCAAAAAAATTTCTAAGCTCGAAAACAATTCCAATTGTTTTGAAGCTTGTGTTGCCTCTAGTAAAACCAATTCTGAAGACAAAACATGAATGGGTTTTGATAAAAAAAAACTATGATATAAACCAAAGTTTTGCGAAATAAAAATTTTGCGTCTTCTTGAAAAAGACCTACCAATCTATGTCCTGATTTTCAATCCATAAAACTTAATTTTGAGCATAAGAAAAAAGGGCCAGACATCTTGATGAAGAATAGTCCAAAGCCTACCGGTGAACCTATGGCCAAATATGTTTGCCCCCTGTTAGGATATTGGAACCTGAATGGAAAATTATTGTAGTTAAACATGAGGTCAATGTCCAACAAAACCTCTTTTTAATGATTTTAAAAATAAAAGACAACCATCTTTCCACCAATACTGTTCATACTATGATGTTTATGGACATTGTCTCAATTAATGTTTTCAAAAAGGACTGTATAAACCTATCTATAAATCACCAGTTTATAAAAACTTTAACAATTCTAGACTGAGCTAAAATAATTATGTACTTCATAAATAACTTAATAAAAACTCTAACTACAGGAAGAGGAAGAAAAGATCTCATGCTAAGAATAAGTCTAAGAGAAAGATTCCTAGATCTATGACTAAACCAAAAGCTCATAAACCTTTTAAAACTATACCTATATAGGTTATAAAGGACGGTCTAATACCCCAATTGAAGTGTAACATAGTTATAAGCGCTTCAAAAGATGAACACACTGCTTCTGGTTGGTATTTAGACTCTAGATGTTCTAAAAATATGATCGGAGATAATACTAAATTATCGTAAAGAACTGACTTCTTAGGAGGAAATGTTTAGTTTGGGGATGGAGTATCAGCTGAGAACATAGGCAAAGGAACACTCCAAGAAAAAGGACTCCCTATTCTAAAAAATGACTTATCCTGGAATGGTCTTAAAGTTAATCTATTATGTATATCACAATTTTGCGACTCCAATCATACAGTCACATTCTCAAAAACTAATTGTAAATTTTAAATGAGAATGGTGATTGCATCCTTACAGGTCAGAGGACCCCAGATAACTGTTACATGGTAAATTTGTGTAATGAGACTTGTAAGTTAGCCAGACTTGATGACAATGAAATCTGGCATAATCATTTTGCTCAAATAAATTATGACAATCTGAGAAAATTAAGCTCACAAGGTATAATTAGAGGTTTTTTCAAAAATTAAACACATTTCAAATGTTGTTTGTGGGCCGTGTTGGGAAAAAAATAGTTAAATCTACTCATAAGAAAGTTAAAGATACTCTAAAAACAAAATCTCTGGAGCTAATCCACATGGATATCATGGGTACTTTCCAAACAGGAAGACTTTGTGGTAACAGTTATATTTTGGTCATAATGAATGATTTTACTCAATTCACTTGGGTGGCCTTTTATAAATAAAAAGCTGATACATTTCGAGAATTTTTGAAATTTCTTTTAAGAATGAATAATGAAAAAGATACCCAAGTCAATCGAATCATTGGCGATAGAGGATGTGAATTTAATGACTTAGGCGTCACAAAATACTATAACTATAATGGTTACCTACACGAGTTTCGTGCACCTAAAACCCCGCATCAGAATGTTGTTGTCGAGCGTAAAAATACCAAATAAACATTATATGAACTTTGGTATAGCAAAAACCCCAACTTAAAATATTTTTGAACTTTTAGGAGTACTTGTTACATTTGTAAAACTAGAGAACAACTGTCTAAATTTGAAACCCGTGGTGATAAAGCAATATTTTTCGGTTACACCCATAATAATTGGGTTTATCGTATTTATAATTTACGTACGAAAGTCATAATGGAATTGATAAATGTGATAGTGAGTGACACTAATTTCAAAACCAAATGAGACTGAATGAATCTCTGAAGGGCTCTGAGCACCCTCTGCAATAGTCCATCTCATACGAAAATCGTCCTTACGGTTCGAAAGAACGATTCATTTTCCTGAGAAAATATCCTCTTCATAAGACTGTCGGGCACTTTTGAGCCTCGTTTGACCACAGTCAACTTTTGAACTAGGGAGAGACCCAATGGATTCTTAAAGGGATCTGAATACCCTTTCCAACGGTATGCCCCGTGTGCGATTCGAAATTATGAATTGTGTTTTGTGATCGTTTTTCTCAAAAAATGTGCATGAGACTACCGAATGGCAAACCCATTTTCCTTCCCATCGGTTGTGTGTTTGAGGATGCCCTCCGATGGGCTGGTAAATTACAATGTCGATTGGCACTCCCTTGACCCTATATAAGAAGAGCATGATCTCACTTTGAAAAGAACCTCAGAAGCATCCGTATCAGTGATCTCAATAACATTTTCTCAAAATCAACGTGGTTTCCCTATTAAAACCTTTCCTCCACATTCCATTTCCATCACCTTAACACTCAGTTTAGCAAAATCCTTTCCCTCTCTTCTTACCACATCCATCCACTTGCAAGGTCAGCCCCTCAACAATCAAGATCAACCTTCAAGTCTCCAAAGAAGGTCCAAACACTCTTCTCTCTCCTGAAATTTCCTTATTTTTGATTTATTTATTTAATACTTGCTTTAGGCTTTCATCATTGTTAGTCCATGCATATTAATAATCTCATTTTTTATTAGTAGTATTTCACATAACATATTTTCTATAAAAATCTCCCAAATAAGAAACACAGGGTTTGCTCATAAATTCCAAACGGAATTCCTCACTAAATTTTCTCAAATAAAAACATCATTTTTCTACAGACACACAACTATATAAAATCACCGGTTGGACTTATAGTATAAACCCCACCCTCATATTGCATACGAACTACGTGGACTTTGATGCCTTTTTAAGGCTACGCAGGTATTTCGGGTCAAAACACAAGACTCAAGTCCTGTTTTTATATTTTTATTCATATATTATTATACTTATGACTCTTATTCGCGCTTTATCTTATTCTTATCATATTTTCACCATAATAGTTTCTATCTCGATGAGCGCGCATGTTTTTTTAATTATTATTTTGGACTCTTATGGATGAACTAAATCTTTCTTTCTCGATGACCAGAGTTAAGCAATTCCATTATTCATATATATACATGCGCACACACTTCACGGAGTCATTAAGGAGAAGAATAACACATTCCCATGAGAGACCGAAAAGGTGGGATGGGTGTTTAACACCTTCACATTCCGTAACTTAGCCACCGAACATTTGAACTAATTACTTTCACAAACATCAATATGTCTTTAATGACGTTATCTTGAGGTGATAATATTTCATTTGCTTATTTTGTGCCAAATAGGTTGTCGAGTCTATCTCTTTACATCACCCCACATCGACGACGATCGAAGATATTCTAGAAAGGGCACAAGACCTTCTTATTCTCTCCCTCCAACTACGCTTGCGAGTACCGAAAACCCTCCCCCAGAAGGAAAAAGGAAAAAGAGGAAAAAAGGAAAAATCAATTCTAAATCAGGATCCTTATTGGCTTCGATTTTTCATAAAACCTCCCCGAAGCTCCGTTAGTTCTCTTGTAACCTCGTCTGAGTTTGGAATCAATCTTCACCAGTCCTACCTTGAAAATGCCGATCAAGTACCCAATGTGAAACCTGATCGGATGGCAGTCCTAGTCAACCTTAGTGCCAAGATTGACAACCTCCAAACCAAGGTTCATGAGATGCAGTAAAATTGAGCACGATTTATTGAAGAACCCAAGGTTCTCTTTCCTCGTGCCATGTATCCACCAACTCCTGAACTTGCTTGGGTCCGAAAAAAATACTAGCTCGCTCCATGTGACCCGCTTGCCAATGGACACCCCAATTTAGCTCCCTATGCCCAACACTCCCCAGCCAGGGGCTAACTTGCCAGTACCCATTGATCCTAAAGTTAAAGAACTGAACAAGTTCAAGGAATACCCCAAGATATTATAGAATAAGTTTGACCAAGTTAAGATATTTGAGAACTACATGGACTACTAGCTCATGTCTCGTACCCTAAAGCAAGATTTCTTGAGAACTTCAAGATGACATCCATCGAGAATTTTGGGAGCATAGGGCCCCCAATTGTTCACCTTCATAGCTATCACCGAGCCATGGATCTACTTAGTGACTCTGAAGAGATAATTAACCAAATGTTCCAATAGACTGTGAAGGATAAAGCTCTTCATTTGTTTCTATCCCTTGAGGAATCCAGAATCTGCAGTTGGAAGTATGTTGCCTAGGAATTCATGTCATAGTAAAACTACAACGAAGAAATAGAGGTTACACGCTGTGATCTAGAGCCTCTCAAGGAGGACCTCAGAGAAATCGTCAGTAACTTCATAGTAAGGGGGAGGGAGAAAGCTTCCACCATGACTATCCGGCCCTCTGAAGAAGAACAAGTTAGCATATTGAAGAAGAATTTCCTGACCCTTATTAGAGCAACTATGGGAGGTAAGTATTACCCACACTTCTGAGCCCTCTGCGAAGTAGGTGTAGATATTGAAGAAAGTTTTACCAAGACAGAAGCCTAACTAAAGAAAATATTAGAACAGTTTACCCCCTGAAAGTATGAGAAGCCTGCCAACTCCACAGTCTTAACCATTAATAATATCTATCAACATGGTACCTCTTGGGCACCAGAAAGACGTCCTAACCCTACCAGAAAGGAATATAACGATATCCATTCTCCCATCTCTAAATTTTATAAGTCCTTGTTAAGATGCAACCTCATCAAACCTCTGGACCCTCGTCTATTTCCAAACCCACTTCCTAAAAACTTCAAAACTAATGGCCATTGTGATTTTCACCAGTCTGTTGGCAATACAAGTGATCAATGCTTCCATTTACGGAATATAATCTATAAAGTATAATTAATTGGGGTATCATAGCCCCACTAACCTATCCTAAACCCAACACCACTCAAAACCCACTTCTAACCCATACAAATGCCATTTTCCTAGAAAATGACCCAAAATTCGACCTATATACCATAATTGTGCTAAGTAAAGCACACATCATACCCATAATCTCACCCAAACCTCTCAAAGTTTGCCCATATTTTCTCCTACATCTAACTAGTTTCACCAACCATCCTCTGCTCCCTCCCCACGAGGTCTTATATTGTGGTTTGTACCTGGTACAAAGGGAAAGATGTGCAGTTATTACTAGTACTGAATGATCTTCTTGATTTTGGGTTGAAATTTCACTATGAATGACCATCAACTGTTAGACGTTCAACAACCTATTCGTGGAAGCCTAAAAATGGGCTCAAGAATAAGATAATTGGGTGCTACCCATTAATGACATCAATTTGGAAGATGTAGTACATATTATGGTAGTCATGTTTCGACATATCGACGAAATTTATAGCATTTGCGATATACTCAATGCTTTGAAGATTCAAGGGAGGTTGGTCCCTTCTCTCTCACACCTCCATGTTGAGTGGGAAGATTAATATAAAGAAGACATTGAGGTATTGGAATTCATTGACTTATCTTGGAAATAAGTCATCGTCGCCACCAGATGAGGGGACAAATTTGACAGCTTAAATAATGAACCGAGTCAGGTAAAAGTCAGTCCAATAATCGGTACTGCAAAATGATATCTTTCATAGACATTTTTTGGGAAATCAGTAAAGTAGCCGCCCAACTTGAAATCAATAAAGAAACGGGATTGTTTTTCTTCCCCACCTCCATAAACCATATGACCAGATCAGGAAGGTACTACCAAAATTCGAATGTTCAATAGGGAAAACGAGTTGTCGATGAACTCCCCATGCCAGATATGACCAGTGAAGAGAGAAAGATCATAAATCAACTCAAGAAAACTGAAGACAATATTACCGTGTGGGGACTCTTATTGTTTTCCCAATTACACCAAAAATTATCTGATAAAGTTTCTCACTGCGCGCACGGTCCCTCCTTCCATCACTACATAAGACGCTTTAAAACTAGTTGGATCCTTTCCACCACTAGAATCCTTTCCTTCTCTAAAAATGAAATTCCAAAGGTCGGCCCTGATCACAATTATACCCTCAACATCTCCGTTGAAGTGATGGGAAAGAGAGTCCCTCTCTCACTCGTTGATAATAGATCCACCCTCAATGTTTGCCCATTAAGAACCTTCAATTTCTTGGGGTTGAAATTAAGTGATCCAACTTAAAGTTTTTTCACAGTGTGTGCATATGATAATACTCGTCGAGAGGTGATAGGATCCATAACACTCATAATAAGGGATGGACATATCAATCCCGTTACTGCGTTCAAAGTTGTTGACCTACCCACATGGTTTAATCTAATGCTTGGTCGACCCTAACTTCATAGCGTTGGATGGGTATCATGCTCCCTTCATCAGAAGTTCAAATTCTTCACCAAAAGGCAAGTCATTACCATTTTGGGACGTGATACCAATACTGAAAATGGCGACACCAACAATCCGGTACTAGAGATAAAACTTGGGACGAATGCCATGCTTTTCTCCGGCTTCAAGGTTGATCCACTTCCCCTTCTGATGGGGGATAAATTTAAAGACCGAGTCTATCCAGAGCATAACACTCTCGACAATGTCCACGTGATACAAATGTTCAAGAATATGCACTTTATGCCTGCACTGGGGCTAGGATTAAGACAATAAAGGATACTAAAGCCATAGTCTTGAAAAAGTTCTTTCCCCCATGCGACCTAGGTTATAAACCTTCACCAGAATAACTAAAAATTCTCTTCCAACCACGGTTGAAGAGTAGTTTAGAAGTTTCAAAGACCGTCTCGAGGGATTCCTTGAACGGGATATTCATCGAAGAGGGTGATCATGTGACTTTCCTGAACTATGGTATAATCACGTGGATAAGAAGATAAAGCTAGGGATGGAAATATTCTTTCAAGATAACTACTCCTGGGCTGAAGACTGCCAGCATTAAATGCAACCTCTCGTTAAAAAACCCATTAATGAGGTCTCCGAGGAAAGTGACCCTGAAGACTCATTCAATCTGCAAACACTAAGCCTGACTCTTTGTATGATCCCTTTAGGAACTACATCATCAGACCAGTCCGCTCTAATCAAGTTCGCTGATGCACCTCTCCTCAATTGGAATGATGTACCAGTCCCACCTACTGAGATAAAACTCAACCTTCATATTTACCTATCTCTTCATCTATTATTATTCCTCCATTTTATTATAATAATGTGACCGAGACCTCTTTTGACTTGGTTCTCAACGTTTTTCCCCCTGAAAGTCAAATAAATGAGGATATTGAGTATCTTGTGGTGCTTATATTAATCATATTGATCAAATTCTTGATGATGATGATTTTGCAAATGAATAATTCTTAACTGATTTTAATAAGGTTAAGAACAAACAACGTAACCACATTCAAATTAATGAGGATGAAACTGTTATTATCAATCTTGGTTATAGTAGCCAACAACGCAAGATTAGGATAGGGTCCACCCTTAATGAGCATGAGCGTGAGCAATTCGAATGATTGCTGAAGGAATTTGTGGAGGTCTTCGCATGGTACTACAATGACATGCTTGACATCAATATCGAAATAATTCATCATGAGATACCAACTCTACCAGAAGTTAAATGGTTAAACATAAATTGTGAAAGCTTCATACCGAATGGTCACTAAAAGTTAAGGAAATGGTAATCAAGCAGTTGAACGTAGGCTTAATCTGAATGATCAGATATCCCACATGGCTAGCCAACATTCTACCCGTACCAAAATCAAAATGAAAAGTCTGCATATATGTTGACTACTGGGATTTGAACAAAGCATCTTTAAAGGACGATTACCCACTGACCACATTAACATGATTTTGGACAATACAACCAATCATTCGTTAATGGGTTCACTAGATACAATAAGATAAATATGTCGAGGAAGCATTTGTTTCTCGATTATTCCATTTAGCCTAAACAACACAGGGGCCACCCACTAAAGGGATGCCAACACCATCTTGCATGATCTGATACACAAAGAGGTCAAAGTCTACATAGACAACATAATCATTAAGTTTAAGACTTGGGAAGGTCCCACTCCCGCCCTCCAAAAGTTCTTCGGACGACTGCGGAGACACCTGATGCGGTTAACCCCACATAAATGCATTTTTGGCTTCATGAAAGGAAGGCCTTTGGGATTCATGGTTAGCGTGAAGGTTATCGAATAAGACCCTGATAAACTGAAATCTATACTCTAAATTCCATCGCCCCGAACGGAGAAGGAATTTTGGGGATTCTTAGAAAAATTATACTATATGTGTCGGTTTATCAGCCAGTTGATTTTTATTTATGAACCAATCCTCAAACTCCTCCGAAAGGATTCTACAAATTTTTAGAATGACTCCTATTAGGAAGACTTGGACATAACCAAGTTTTATCTTCCCCAACCTCTGATACTCATGGCACTGTAGCTTGGTTTCCTTTTAATCCTATACCTAATCGTAACAAATATTATAGTTGGGGATTTATTAGCCCAATACATTGTAGAATCCTTCAAAGAAATAGCCATTTACTGTGCCAGCCAAACATTGGTCGGGTACGAAGTCAACTACACTGGCTTAGAGAAAGCATGTGTTGCCCTAATATGGGTCACTCAAAAGTTACGGCACTATATGCTCTATTTTCAAATAAGACTTGTGTCCCGAATGGATCCTATCAAATATTTAATTGAGAAGACCACTTTGTCTAGTCGAGTGGACTAATGGTTGATGTTGCTATCTGAGTTCGATATCGTGTATGTTACACGGAAAGCCATGAAAGAGAGAACCATCTCCAATTACCTTGCTGACTACCCCATGGAAGAGACCGACATTTGGATCTCTAAATTCCCAAATGAAGATATTCTAGGCACCTCTCAAGAGAACCTTCGAAGTCAAAGGTTCTTTGACGGCGCTTCTAATAAGAAAGGATACGGTATTGGGATACTCGTGATCGTCTCTGATGACTTTAACACTCCCATTTCCATGAAGCAAGATTTTCCTGCACTAACAATATGATCGAATATGAGGCATGCACGGTAGGCCTCAAAGTTTCCCTAAAAAAGGGTATTAGATGCCTAGATGTCTACGGGGACTCCGCCCTCATCATCAGTTAAATCTTTAAAAGATGGAATGTCAAAAAGGAGAAGCTCTTACCCTCCACGCCTACCTAGAAGAGTTAGACTCGCAGTTATGAGATATCACCGTCCACTACTTGCTTCATAGAAAGAACAACTTAGATGATGCCCTTGATACCTTAGCCATAATCAACATGTTTGAGGGAATAACGATGGCCCCTTTCCAATTAAAATCAAGATATGCCAACCCACTACTACCACATTCAGCTTGTCAGAAAGGAAGATTTCAATATGGCTGAGTGATGGTACTACAATATTTGGTGCCTCCTCAAGCTCGATAGGTATCCCCAAGAGACGAATAGGAAAGACCGTGGGATACTCCTTAAATTAGTTGCCTAGTACATAATCTACGATAAAGCACTATTCAAGAAATTTTTTGATGAAACCCATTTACACATCATCGTAGGGGATGGCATTGAAGAAATGATGTAGCAAATACATAGTGGGGAATGTGGACACCACATGAAGGTTATATGCTTCCTAGGAAAATCATCCGTCAAGGGTATAATTGAACCACCATGGTTCTGGATTGTACAGCCTACGTCCGATGGTGCCTCAAATGGTAGTATTTTGCTAATATCCAGTACTTGCCTCCTCGAGAATTGTATACCATGACTTTCCATGATGTTATCTAATTAGGGCATTGTTATCATGGGAAAATCACACCCAAAGCTTCAAATAGGCATTCATCCTAGTTTTCATTGATCACTTCATTAAAATGGGTCAAAGTCGATTCCTGTGCAGTACTGAATGCCAAAAAGGTAGCCAAGTTTATCCAAAAGAAAATCATATGCCGATATGGGGTTCCCCACGAGCTAGTATCAGATAATGGGTTACACTTTGAAGCTAAGATCACAAAACTAGTCGATGACTATAGGATTGAAAGACACAAATCTTCTCCCTACCAACCCCACACTAATGGTGCAGTTGAATCCGTGAATAAAAACCTCAAAGCCATCATCAGTAAAATGACTGAAAATTGTAGAGATTGGGTCGATCGGATCATGTACGCCCTTTAGGGCTACCACACTTCTGCCAAGACATCTAGTGGGTCTACCCCTTACTCTTTAGTATACGTTATGGAAGAAGTCCTACCCATTGAGGTGGAAATACCTTCCTTACACATTATTCTTGAAAGCAGAGTTAGCGAGGAAGATTTGTATTAGAGGCTCTTTGACGAATTATCACGCTTGGATGAAAAGAGGCGAAAGACTTTATACAACATACAAAGGTACCATCGCCGGATAGCGTAATCATTCAACTGCAAAGTCAAGGACTATGGCATTCGAGAAGGATACTTGTAACTCAAAGTAATCATAGAACCCGTTTAGGACCTTAGAGGGAAATTGAAGCCAAACTCGAGTGGCCCCTACATTGTGAAAACAGTCCTGTCAGGCGGCATCGATATGCTTACTGACCTTAAAGGAGAAGAAATGGCACATCCAGTCAACCTGGACTGTCTTAAGAAATTCTACCCTTAGTCCTAAATCTTAGAGCGGTATTATTCCTCTCATCCCCATCTATTCTAAAAAAAATTCTTGATTTCCCTATACCCAGAACTATGTGGGTCCTGATGCTCTAAAAAACTTTTTTCTTTGAAAATGAAACTTAGAAAATTTTTTAAACCACCAGAGGTACGCAGGCAGCTCATACTCTTTACGTGGGCACACTCCCCATCTTTTTCACAAAATGATATTCTTTTCTAACCACCGAGAATAACAATTCATTTTATTATTTACCTGAACAAAAGGATTATGTATGCCTTAGAGATTAGTGTAGACAATTCAAATGTAGAACTCATCAAGAGGCACAATAATATGATCAAAATCTCTTTTATTTCAAATAGGGTGGAATTGTAGAATTACACGAATATTAGGGAAGTAAGTCAAAATAACCACCTTCCGCCAACCAAACTATCCCTACAGTAAGCCTAACCAAACCTCCTAAAATTATTTATAAATCCCATAAAAAAATATACTAACAAATCCGAGTCACACAAAAGCTTCACATGAAATAATCCCAGTTGTACAAGAGAATTTATCCGTAGATGCCGAAAGACCCACCCCCATCATCATCCACTCGCTGAGGCCCCCTAACTTCCATTTCTTGGATGGTATTCCAAAAGCGCTCTATAGAATGATATGCACTGACCATCCTTAAGAAAACCACTACTCCCCCTTCCATGGTATTAAAAAGGATAAAAAAACCTCTGGTCAGTCTCCTCTGCCAGGATCTTTGCCACAACCAACTTCCATAGGCATATTAGATAATCTCCGAACACATACCGGACCTTGCCTACAGATTGAGGTGGACGGGTTGACGATCAACGATTCTCCCACAAAGAACCAAACGCCATGCACATGGATTTAGTTAAGTCTTCCAAATCAAAAAAGCCAAGTTCTCGAAGAGGCACTATTTGTTCCCATCCTACCTGGAACAGAAGCCATCAGGGAAATTAGAATGAGGTATGCTTAAGGCCAAATAATCTAATGTAGCTATACTATCCTAGTTCTAGAATAGGTTTCAGCTCTCCCCACCATGGCACTGACCAGCAAAGGCACCGTCACCATGCTCCATAAATTAATTTACCTAGTTCTCTATGGATGGGCCAAAACTGATAAAGTAACGAGTAAAGAAATTTGGCACAACTTCCAAGGGATACTCATGGGGAATCACCAAATGGAATCCCTCAACCATCCACCTGAACAACATCACTAGTCTCCCTCTCAAAAAATTAGATCGACCTTCCCGCCAAACATCTAGACCATTCATGGTCTCTACTAGTATTACCTACATAAGATCGCAACGATAAGACATCAACATTATGATTAAAACAAACTGAGGGTCCACCATTAGGCCTCCCATCACTAGAAAGATCCTACAAGTTAGGCCTATGGAAGCATCTCCGGTATGGCCAACATCATTGAAAACTCTCAGATGCACGTAATACGTGATAGACAAAATAGAGATTATCCCCTTAGTGACCAACAACAGAGATTTCGAAAGTCAATGTTGATCAACTCTGCTAACATCGCTCGAGGAGATCGAGAAAATTCGAGCATATCCACAACTACACTGGGATTAATTCACATCATGGATGAAAACTCTTCGTAGGTCAGACAAACCTCTTTTAAACCAAAGCGGAAAACACGGTCTTTAGGGTACCAGAATTATGCCACCGCCGCCAACATATTCCAATCAATATATCGATTATGCCACACGGAGACTTGAAGCAAGCCGAAAGCTTCATAGTCCATGTAATACACACACATGGCTTCTAGACTTTCACGGTAAGAAGCCAATTTTACGTGCATCGGAAGGGTCATTTGGGAAATAATGGTTTAGAAAGGAAGAAATAAGAAGGAAGAGAAAATGAGAATGGGTGAAAACCTACACCTCCTCTACCCCCCTATACATAAAGGACTTGGGTAAAGATAATAACCCTAAAGAGCCCAAAAAAATGCCTATCTTAAAAAGTACTCTTGGCTGCAAGAAAGTGCAATCAAAGCCTTAGGGTGATTTGACTTGGCCCGTATGCTGATAGGTAGGACAAGCTATATGCTGATACATAATCCCCTTATTTTATAAAGTTCTATGTTTACTTTTTTGTCAAAATCGAAAATTGAACAATAAATCCTTATTTTAAGACCCCTGGTTTATTTCTTCTAAACTTATCCATTTTTACCCATAATTTCTCATCATGAGTCTTTTCCTCAAATGATTTAATCTCTTTTCTAAATAAATAACTCATTATTTTTACAATCTCAGCAACGAAGTAAAAAAATGCATGTGGAATAAGTCATTAAAATAAGAATAAGTAATACAAAATCCTCTTTATATATATTGCCATTGTATGGTTACATTTTTTTCAGGAAGAAGAAATACAAAATAATGGGAGTCAGCTTAAACCCATAATCTCTCTCTCTCTCTCTCTCTCTCTCTCTCTCTCTCTCTCTCTCTCTCTCTATCTATCTAACCCCTCATTCCATATTGTGGACACACTTCCCCCATCGATGAGCTGTTGAACCTCCATTCCCCAACCCCAATCTCTCGTCTGAAGGAGAAGGCAGATCTAGACAAGAAGGAACACTAACCTTGATGTAGGTGGTCAGAGAGGCCAACCATCCCCTAATGTTCCTCAGTTAAGTGCTCAGCACCCGAGCCTGTTGCAATCAAACAAAAATAAACAAAAGACAAATCAACTAACAAAAAGAAAAATAATGAATCAAAGGGATATGATAAGAAAATAGAAAAATATACCTCAGGCTGAAGGACATCCTTCGAAAGCCGCATAAAACCTATAACTGCTGCATTGGGGTGATGCGGCAGGTTCAATGATCCCCTTCTACTCAACTAAAAATTATATGACGGTAGAGTGACATGAATAAGGGGAGCCTCCTTTATCGCTGTCGTCGATGATTATGTGCCACCTGCGTGGTGTGTGGATGCCACCAACATGCTCTTACCCTTACCCAAAATCGTAGGAGGCGGAGGCATGTTCATCACATCAATAATGCTTGAGGGAATCACCCCGGTAGCCACAAATTTGAGATAGTCATATGTAACCACTATGTCCTTATAGAGAGAATAAGACTCGCCAAGCATCGCCTTCATCCTTGACTCGTTCGACATATATCGCACATGACTCATATACATCAAAAGCACCGATGGTTGGACCCCCACCTCATACTCCACTATTTGTCACACAACCCTCTATCCTAGGTACCAGGAGTACCTAAACTCATGCGTCATTGGCCTCTGCATATGCACATGCATTCCTATCACCCCCGTGCTCTGAGGAGCCATCCCCCAGGGGTAAAAGGTCAGTTATAAACCTCGACAAAAGGATCAATGCTCATGCAAAGAAAGAAAATACTAAAAGAGGATTCAAAAGAAAAAAAGTAACCTGATCGTTTGTCAGTGTGTTCAGAGCTTGTCGCACTGCTGCCATGGACAAAGACTAATTCGACCCCCTATTGGACTTTCACCATCGGTATATCTCATCGAAGTCACCCAAGTCCTCATCTTTTAGCTCTATGAACTTGGCGGTAAGCGCAATCACCTCATAGAACCACATATACAAAAAGGATAAGAATTAGAAAAAACTAAACAAAATGCAAGAAAATATAAGAATAGAAAATGTGAGAATTACCTCCAAAAGGTATGTGGCCCCTATAAAGGTCTATTGGTAACACAGGCTAAATGCATCCAGAGAAGAATAAATGGTCTCCAAGTTTAGTCTCCCCTAATCATAAAGCGGGACATCAGAAAATATCATAAAAAATGGCAAGAACCAGAGATGGACGATGTTACCACTCATCGCCACCAATAAATCACCCAACGTAAGGAAAATAAATAATCGAGTCATCGGCCTCCCATGTCGCCATTCAGTCTTATCAATCCTTAGAATCAAAAGAACCTCCCTAAGAGAGGAAATGCAGATAGAATCTCCAGAAACTATTGTACCCACATCCCACAAAGATGCCTAATTCACCTCGGTGTTAACCTCATAGTATGTTTCACCTCTATCTGCACACCCTCGCAATCTATCCCCAGTAGTTGCTAAATGTTGATGGGAGCCATGATCGTCTCTCCAAAACCCAAGTGAATGGTGTGGGTAGTGTCCCACCACCTATCTTTCAGGGCATATAAAATCATAGTAAAACGCGTCTCCTCATCCAAATCCTGTGTCAAGAGGACAAAGGCATCAAAAGTAACTACCCAACGTACAGTCTCCAAAATACTCTCCCATACATCCTTCAACCCCGTTATCCCCCTGGAATGCAGTCTCGAAAGAGGTATATCAGTCTGTCAAAACCAAAAAGAAAAGAAAAACACTTTCTTCAGCTCAAGAAGACATAGAAAAGAAGAAAAAAAATTCTAGAGGTCACTATAATTACATAGCCACTAGCATTACTCACCCTAGAATAATGGTGGTGTGAGGGCCCACGCAGAAGAAAACGATCTTTAACTACTATCTCAAACAATTCAAAGGCATTCGCATTGACCAAAGTAAGGGGAACCCTAACTCGCCACTCTAGGCCGACTCAATCATTAGCTCTAAACCACTCCACATTGTATTCCTTGCTGGAAGAACCCACCATTTGAAGTCTTGAAGAAAGAAGTACTTAGAAATGTATTTTAGCCAGAAGAATGAGAAGATTCGGATGTAGAAAGATGTGAAAAATGAGGAGGGTTCACCCCCTTTTATGGGAGTCCAAACGGCATGCCAATGGGCGGACCCCTACCCATACCGATCAAAACCTTCCTATTCCTCTGCCGATGGAAGCTAATAATTCGTGTCGTTTGCTAAATGACAACCTCTACAACATGTCGGTCAGTATGACCCCTGAAATTTTGTACAAAATTGCCAGAAAAATCCAAAAAAATCTTCAAAAAATACATAAAAATGTCAAACAAGTGTTAAAGAATTTCCTCACCAAGAAAACCATTTTAAGCACCTATAATCAACAGTCGTATTAATATTACACTCTTACCCCCAGAACAAACCCAAAATGCATGTCGTAAAATGGTGTACCCCAAAAGTCCACTATAATATCCCAATAGAACCCAAAATAAAATGCCTCTCCAAATTCCCAGTGAAATCCCCAGACTAAACTTTCTCCTAAAGCATCCACCATAAGACTTTTATCTTCCTCAGCAAAGTTATCTCCTCTCAAAAGACATGATCCCCAGTTAGATGTCTTTCCTTATTAAACTATCAAAATAAGACAATCCTCAACAAAGTCATAAGAATAAAATACTCTCCGGAAAGAAAATTCCCCCATGTTATAAGCTGAGGTTGCCACAATTAACCTCGACCCTCATAATCGGCCCCCTCAAATTTAGGTTCTCATAATTGACCTCGGTCCTCATGATCGTCCATCATAACTATAGTTCCTCAGAATTATCCTCGGCCCTTAGAATTAGTTGCCTCAACCTTAGGTCCTATGAATCCACCTCGACTTGTAAAATTAGTTTTCGCAACTTTAGGTCATTAGAATTGACCTCGTCCCGCAGAATCATTCGTTATCACATTTGGTCTTCAGAATTGACCTCGACCCATAGAATGAATCCCTTCAGCCTTGGGTACTCAGAATTTAACTCCACTAACAGAATTGATCTTCTCAGCTTTAGGTCCTCAGAATTTACGTCGGCCCTTAGAATCGATCTCCAAAACTTCACGTCCTCACAATTGACGATGACCCTCAGAATCGGGCACCACAAATTTAATTCCTCATAATTTACCTCAGCCATCAAAATCGTTTTCCTCAACTTTAGGTCCTCAGAATTGACCTCATCCCTCAGAATCAAGCACAACAATTTTAGGTCCTCATAATTGACCCCGACCTTAAGAATTGGTTGTCACAAATTTAGGTCCTCGGAATTGACTTTCGCCCTTAGAATTAGTTGCCTTAACTTTAGGTCCTCGGAATTGACCTTGTCCCTCAGAATTGGTCTCCTTAACTTTAGGCCCTCGGAATTAAACTCGACCCTCAGAATCGGTCGTCACAACTTTGGGTCCTCAAAATCGACCTTGGCGAGTAAAATTGGTCTCCACAACTTAGGATCTTAGAATTGACCTCATCCCTTATAATCAATCATTTCCATCATTACCTTCGGTCTTCATAATTGACCTCAACCCTCAGAATTGGTCATCCTCGTCCATTTGGTCCACATAATTTACCTCATTCCCAAACATCCATGTGTTGTCCATTCGACGAATTTAACTTATTCCAAGCTCACCCGTTAATGGGATATATAGACAACACATTCTAGGACCCCCCCCCCCATAAGACTCTTTTTAGCTTCCTAGCACTTCCCATTCACCATAAAACCCTAGGTCATACTCCGAGCACCGTTCTCGAGGTCTTAGGGAATGAGTTGGCCTCCTTTGAATCTAATTAACTTTCTTATATGAAAAAAAATCTCAATGAATATTTAAAGGGATCTGAATCCCCAATCCAATGATCCACCTCATGCACAAATTGGCCTTATAGTTCAAATAAACGGTCCCTTTTACTATCAAAAATAGATATGGAGGCCATTGGGCACTCATGGGTCCCGTTTTGACACCAATAAACTTAATTTCCTAACTACAAAATTAAAGATTCTTCTAAGGGATCTGAATCTCCTTTTTAATGGTGCCCTCCGTTAATGAATCAACCTTACGGTTCAAACGAACAATCCGATTTTGCCTAAAAACTCAACCTAAGGGCACCGGTGTTACCAAACTCCGTTTATCTCCTATAAACTCTTAAAATCAAATGAGATGGAATGAATCTTCAAAAGGAACGTAATACCCTTTCCAACGGTCAGCCCCATGTGTGAATTAACCTTACGATACGAATGAACGATCCAATTTACTCCGAAGGGTGACCGTGGGTTTTCGGGCCCCATTTAACCAATGTTAACTCTCGAAACCCTAAGAGACTAAATGAATATTTTTAAGATCTCTAAATAACCTCTCCAACGGTCCGTCTTGTGCATGAATAGGCCTTATAGTTTTGACAAATGTACCATTTTCCTCCAGGAATCTACAGTCCAAAAGACCATCAGGCACTTCTGAACCTCGGAAAGGCCCAATGGATTCTTAAAGGAATATGAATACCCTTTTCAAAGGTATGTCCCATTCATGATTCAAACTTAAGAATTACATTTTATAACCATTTTTTTTATCGAAACTCGGCATGAGACTCTCGAATGGCAAACCCATTTCCCTACCTATCGGTAGTGTGTCTAGGGATGCCTGCCAATAAACAGGTCAACTACATTGTCGATCAAAACCCCTTTGAGCCTATATAAGGATAGCATGAGCTCAATTTAAAAGGCACCCCAGAAACATCCCTCTCAGTGATCTCAAAAACATTCTCTCCTAGTCAGCATGGTTTCCCTATTGAAACCTCTCCTCCACATTCCATTTCCATCACTTTCACACCCAATTTAGCAAAATTCTTTCCATCACCTCTTACCACCTCCATCCACTTGCAAGGGCATCTCCTCGACAATCAAAATCAACCTTCAAGTCTCCAAAGAAGGTCCAAACACTTTTCTCTCTCTTTAAATTTACTTAGTTTCACATTAGATATTTAATCCTTACATTAAGGTTTCGTCATTATTAGTCAACAGATATTAATAACCCCTTTTATATTATTACTTCAGATAACATATTTTCTATAAAAAAACCAAAAATAAGAAAAAGACTGTTTGCTCATAAATTACAAACAGGATTCCTTACTAAATTTTCGCAAATCAAAATATCCTTTTTCTACAAGTGCACATCTAAATAAAATCCCCAGTTGGATTTATGGGATAAATCCCACCCTCGTGTTGCATGACTTTGATGCATTTTTAGTCTACGTAGGCATTTCGGGTCAAAACCTCGAGTGCTCTTTTCATATTTTTATTCATATATTATTATACTTGTGATTCTTATTCGCCCTTTATCTAACACATATCTCTGTTTCACCATAACGATCGATATCTCGATGAGCATACAAGTTATGTTTTTAATTATTATTTTTTAAACACAAGTACGAATGACCTCACTCCACTTTTCTCCATGACGTAAATTAAGAAACTCCATTCTCCATTTATATATACCCATGATTACGCTAATGAACAACACCCATAATGGATTACTTTTTGTTTGTAAATGGTATAATCAATGCATGCATCTTGAAACATAGGAGATATTTTGAACATTTTAATATGTATACCTGAATAATTTTTTATAAAATCCTCAAACCACATTAATTATCAATTAAATTTTTTGGGGATGACACCTTAAAATATTTATAATCGAATAGTCCACAACATCCAAACACATAAAAATAGGATTATATAATAATTACGTCCACAAAAACATTTAAATGGCGTTGGGCAATCAAGTTGTGATAACTAATTTGATCAACTTAATAATAATAATAATAATAATAATAAAAATAATAATAATCTTAATCTCAATAATAAATATGTGAGAATTTTCCCTTTTAATACAATAATTTTATGAGTGAAGCATATATAATTTCCTAGGTTGAAATTTTATAAATTTCTAATCTTACATCTTCCTCAACGTATTTTCTTCCATTTAGGTGTAGTGGCCATTTAGGTGCTAAAATTCCTGCCAAAATTTCTATGTTGTTGGTCATAATCCCCAATTATGACAAAACCGTGACCAATCCTTGCGATTTGTGGTCATGGTCAGCAACTATGATGAAACCGTGACCCTGCCTCTTTAGTTTAAATTGGTCACCACCCAATGGTCACAACTCTCGACCGTGACCATAAATGAGTCTTTATTGGTCGTAGTGGGGGTCACGACTCAAGACTGTGACTATATATGAGGCATTATTTGTCATAGGGATGCCTTAGATCAAGGTCGTAGCCAAGTTTCAGGTATACCTAAAAACCCAACAAGGATTTGTTTTTCATTTCACTTCTAATCTCTCTCTCTCTCTCTCTCTCTCTCTCTCTCTCTCTCTCTATCTATCTATCTATCTATCTATCTCCCCTTTTCTCTCTCTCATCAGTGATTTTTGATCTTACTCTCACTGATGACTCTCTCTCCCTCTCACCCTTACCTTCACCAGTGACTCTCTCTCCTCCTTACACTCATTGATAATACTCCATCTATATCTCCCTCACTCACACACACCTATAAACACACAGGCTCTCTACGGTAAACATATACCCCCTGAAAGCACACCACACACTTGTTATCTCACACACACACACACACACACACACACACACACATAAATACACATATAAAATTGATTTGAGTTCTTTAGCTTATTTTTTATTTAAACTTTTCCTATGAAATTTTGATTAAGAAAGATATGTTCAACAATTACTAGGTTCAACGTTTGTATATGAATGTTTTATAAATCAATTTATAAATTTGGTATTGTTGATATCTGTGTACAAATGATAAAATCAATTTGTGAACTTTGCTTATATGGTATTGTTCTAAGAAGTTAATGAGAACGTTTCTTATATGGTAATTGTTTGTGTTTCTAATTTCAAACATTTCCTTGAAATAAGTGTGTATATATTAATTCTAATGTTTAGCTAATTTTTGTTTGAAATTTTGATTGTAGATTTTGGCTTATGGAAAATGTGAGGATTTGGGTTCATCAGAAAAGTTTTTTGACTTTAGTGATTTGGGTTTTTTAATTCTTGCTTCATGGAATTTTATGATTGCGAGGTATGCGTATGTGGAGGTTGTATATATATACATTTGTACACACATACACACACACACACACACACTAAATGAGGGTCTAAATTTTGTTGTTTAGTATGATACAAAACAAGCTTAGGCATGGATTTTTTATTGGATAATTTGGTGTAGTTGTAGTTGATAAAGAGATAACATAGTGAGATGTTAAAGTTTGACTATCCAGAGAAAAAATAGAGAAGTAGATAGAGGAGTGAGGAGAAAGTATTTTAATATCTGAGACTCTATTGAGAGAGAGTGTGTGTAAGAACGAAAAAATAGATATAAATTTGTATAAGTGAGGGTTGACACTCGAGAGATATGGTATGGATGTACTTTAGAGATGCAAATTTATTTAGCAGAGTAAAAGTTAATGAACCATTTGATTTAATGTGAATTCTCATCTCATGGATACAAATTCAAAAATACTTATGCATCTATTAGGTGCAAATTTAACGTCTAATATATATTTATAAATAAGTTTCAAAATGTAATATATTTGTAAATACATATTAAAAGTGTTGGAGCGAAAGTCCATTTTCATTGTAATTTTGATATTGTATCAAGAAAAAGTTAAATAAATGGAACTTAAACATATATATACACATATACTCTCTCTCTCACACACACACACAAACACACACATACATTCTATCTCTCTCTCTCTCACTCACACACACACACATATTTTCAATACGCATACTCACATTCCCACATATATAAACATACATACTCCGACACGCGTGCACACCAAACGCGCACACACAGTGTGTGTGTGTGAATATCATGCATCAAGATCAAGTCGAGGTGGGTGGGAATATCATGAGTCATCCAGTTTATTCACTCGCTAGTAATATTTTAAAACAAATACACCCTAAATTTGCAAAGTAACACCACTAATATCCCTCTTACATTAGCAGCTGATGTGTTAAATAGTCACTCATAAGAGTTATTGGCCAATTCTCATGGAATCTTTAAGTCTCCCTCCAACCCTGTGCATGAGAAAAAAGTTCACATTATTAACATTTTTGAAACATGGGCCAAAGATTCCCAATGACAATTTTGATATTTTCTTAGTGCCATTAATCGAGGAACTTAAAATGTTGTGGGATGAAGGCGTAATAAGAGGGAAGAATTCACACTTAAAGCCAATGGTGTTGGGGAGATCCATGACTTTCCTACCTATGGGACATTGTCACGTTGAAATGTTTATGGTTGGTATGGATGTCCCATCTATGGGGAGAAAATAGAATCCACTTAGATACATCATATGGTAAGATGAGTTATGCCAATCATCGTAGATTTCTTCCAAAGAGTTGTAACTCCCCGACTCGGATTTATGGTTTACCTGTGGTCAACTCGATCCGACCCGAGCGCCAGGTAAAACAAAACAACATACATAATGTTGCTAGTTTAGTTTTTTTTAATTAACAATCACTTATTTATCATGTAATTTTCATTTAAATCAATCTACGTGAGGGACTCGTGGGAAGTGTCCCTAGTATACAAACACACAGAGCTACTAACATAAAAAAAATAATACTTACTTGTACAACGGTATCAAAATATGGAACTGCATCCAACCTTCCATAACAATGACGAGGGAATGAGTCAAATGGCGAGTGGAAAATTACAACAATGTAACAGAGAATCGAATGGTACAAAGGAGACACTAACACGTTATATCTACGTGCACATGAAATTACTTTATATATATATTAAATACTTAAAAAAATACACTTTATTTAAGGAAAATCATTTCTTTCACCGAAATTACCCCTCTATTCATACCACTCCACGTTAGTATTTTTATTAAAAATCATCCTTTCAATATACGCAAACACCTTGTTATAAAACATTTATTTTTCCTTTCAAAACCTTTCATAAACACACCCTTGTGTTAGTTATGGGTTAATCCTCTTTAGCTTGCTCAACTACCCATTTAGCTAATACGCATTATCATTCCTATACTTTATGGACATTAATTGATTTTCACATTTCTTGTCCACTTTATCCTTTACCAGAAATTTATTAATTCATTCAAGACAGGTTGTCCTTTCACAAATTCATCACACAACCCATTTCTTAACATGTTCTTTTCATTATCACTTTCTCAGAATCTTCCAATATCCGCATACATTAACGAGCTCTACATATGCTCTGGTAAGTGATTTTGTGTCTTTCACCCCAGGGCTATGGACCCTCCTTAATTATCTTGGTGTCATTCGAGTCCCCATTAATGTGTTTTAATATTTTATAAGTGTCCACGTTATTCCACTTGTTCTTTACAGAACGAAGCCAAAACCCGAGGTTTCACCCCAACTTGTGTTACACTTAAACATAAACATTTCTTGTCCTTTATACTCTTACATTCATTTTATCTCAAAAATCATTTTTATTTATGACCATTTTTGTAAAATCGTTTCCAAATTTTTTATTTCATATAAATGTTCCCCTTATGTAAAATGATCACTTTACCCTTTTGTTTCCAAACTTGTTCATCCCTCTATTTCACAAGTGTTATTTCCCAAAAAATCATTAAGTAACACAATCTTCTTAAATGTTCTCAAGTCATTGACACTTATTTAACACTTTGGAGTAAAAATCCTTCTCAAGTTGGAAACATCTATTTTTTATTACTTTCTTTCTCTAAGAAATCAATGGACATTTACATACTACTTCATCAATACATATGGTCTTCAAACCATACACTTATCACCTTCTCAACACCATTTTCACACACTTTATGGGATGAAATTTCTAATTTGTTTATTTCATGTTTAAACGAAATAAAACCATCATTAAACTTCTTTATATGTTCATCATCAAAATACTGCAAGTTTATATGCATCAAAAGATAGATTTTAAGTCCAAAATTTCTACTAATTAGGTCTAACATGCAATTTATTCTAGAAATTTCATAATGTTTACTCAAACATACTTTTCAAGGCAAAAGACATTTTAATTTCATCAAAACTTGAATAAATATCCATTTACATAAAAAAAAAAAACCAATTTCTCATAAGAAACATTGACAATTTTATTCCTAAATTGTTCCCAATAAAACAAACATAATTCCAATATTTTTATTACAAAAAATATATTTAATACCAAGTTTTCTTGAAATTTATCAATTCACTTAAAACGATTAAAACTCATTTTATAAACCCATTTTTAAAAATCATAAGAAATATCATTATTATATCATAAATGCATCTTACTCTTAAAAACTCTAACTATATTTCCAACATATGGAAAAATAGAGTTTATATCTAAATAGTAGAGTTTTTCCACCTCAAATGGAGCTCCAAAAATGGTTGGATGAAGAAGCGGGTTATGGCAAGCCCCGCCTACTAAGGTGGCCTCAAGGATGTTGCCTAGCTCCACAAATATTACCTCCATAAATGCTCAAAGTAAGTTACCCTTCAAGACTCATTAATCTTATATTCTTCTTTCGAAAAAACCAGCAAGAATAACTCCAAATTCAAAGCTCTACTTAATAATGGAGGAAATGGGTTAAGAAGGCTAGTTTATGGCGAAATACTTGTAAAACTTGGTGGTATAGGGTTAAGATATGGTGGCATGGTGGAAGAGGCTTTTGGGAGATGGAATACCCCCTAAAATAGAGAGAGGGCGAGAACATTTGATGGCTTTTGGTTGGGGAGGCCCACCCTCACTCCCTCCTCTTCTAATCCATAAAAACCCCAATAAAACCCTTATAAAAACAAACCCAAATATTAAATTCAGGTTTTAGACCATGTGGGTTAACCAAGAGGCAAAATGTCATTGATGTAACGGTTCAAAATGTGATAGCAAGGAAGGGCATTCCGATTTAAAATATATATGTACAGGTCGTTCAAACTAGAATGGGGCCTCGTTCTAACGAGCTATCGATCTTGTTTGATCTCCCATTGAATGTCCTTCTAACGAGGATGGAATATTATATACGTACATCTCTTTTGATCATCATTAGAACCTAACTTCGAACAAGAATAGTGCCTCGTTCGAACCAAACTTAATTTCGTTCGAACTGTAGATTTTTCTTATATATTCTATTTCTCCTCATAGCTTCCAACTATTACCCCCAAAGTCACGAGAAGAATCAAATATAGAGATGAAATCCCATATACTAATAATCTGAATCCCAATAATTCATCATGATTATAAATAACAATGGGGAAGGGTAATATCTCGAGGGTGAGCATGACATTCTTCCCTCCTAAGGAAATTTTGTCCCTTAAATTACCGATTCGTCTATTCCTCAAATTACTTGGGCTTATGGAACCTTATTCTAAGTCATAGGAATCCTCCAAGACTAAATCATTGAAGTCCTCAATAGCTAGGATCACATCGTACGTTGTTTTACAGAGGTTGTCACCAAAAGTTTAACATGAAAAATACTCTAACGCTCACCATCATGCTAACCATCAGTGTCACATAACCATTCTCGAGTCGCTACTCATTTAATGATCACGTTAAATCATGTCCTCGGACTACCTCACCAATACCCAAAGCAAACTGGCGCCCCTACCGAGTAATGCCCTGTAGTGATCAACACGCATCCAAGTGTAAACTGCAATATAACCAATCATTAGATTTATCATTATGAACCATTTCGAACCTTGGGATAAGACATCATAGATTTCCACAAATTATCGGGTCAACCTAACTACACAATTTTGCTTTAGCTTAATACGAATATTACTTTGCTAATTACTCACTCCTAGGGGTAACGCATAGATAAAATAACCATTGTGCACCCGGACGCCACCTTTGGAAGGTCCCCCCTATGAACCTAATATCACTCTTCGCATCTAACGTTGGAGTACTCACTCAAGTATTGTACCAATCCACTTATCGTGGCAAAATAACACTATATACTAAGATTACATGAGTTCTAAGACTATATGATGTCCTCAAGTCAATATCCTGCTCCTTATAACCAGAGCCACTGACTGCCATATTGGCCAGTCATAAGGTCGTTAATTCTATGGCAAAGAGACATTATGAGAAAATAGTGTGGTCGATAGCGTAGCCACCCGTACATAGAATATCGTGTAATAGCAAGTATACCTTACATAAAGGCGCACCCAATTACTGAGCTACATTGACCATGCCAGGTCTAGTCGCACTCTATTGGAATAAATTGCACCATACCATAACCTAGTAAAAATTCAGGCACCACAACCACAGGAACATAATCTTCAAACACCGGAACTAACAGGGGCACAAGAATCGAAAGATTGAACAATCGTTTAGAAAATATTCCATTCACACGCAAAGGACTATGATTTATGAAAGGTGAAACTACTTCGTTTGCTTTAAAGTTTATGAATCTTCCCATACATTCTCACTGGTTAATTCCCTAACCACACCCATCATGGTTAGAGTGACTAACCGTGATGATTTGAATCATAAATCATTCACCCTCACAGTACAAAACCCACATACACACCTATTATCCTCTGGGAAGTCAAACACTAGATTTCCCTCCTTAATAAATAGGTTTTCTCCTTACATCTTCGATTAATGTGAGCCAACCCAATTGAAGAATGCCAACGTCCTTGTTGACACCGACCTTGTCTACTTCTCTAGTGACTTCATCACCAACCTAATGCATACAAGTCGTTGTCGACATTATCATACCATGACCGCCTTCCAAATTCTGCTTAGGAAGTACCCTAATAGATGAGGCATCCACCTTATTATAACCTCTATCTACATGAGGTTATCAATTCGCTTAATTCCCGGTTCTACCTTAACTGAACTTACGTGACAGTAATACCGATCGCCACTGGAATTCTAATGATAGCAAGTACCACATAGGGCTCATCTCCTAATGTGTACAGTTTTAGAAGGAAATTCCAAGAACTAGAGTCTACCTTGATAGGGTTATTCTAACTTATGTTGTCAACACATGACAATATTCTAATGAAGCCTCGATATCCCTCTTAAGTACAACTTTCAAGTCTCAAGCATGACATCAATAATTTAAGCCCCGAATGCACTTCCTAGTATGACTTAAAACCAAGTATTACAGCTCCTATAATACTCATTCCATAACATCCGATCATGATGCCCAATCATGACACAAGCTCATAGTCTCTCTTAGAAGGTTACATCACCCATTTGTGCCAAAACGAATGACATTCTCGGTAAGTGCATTTCTCGACTCCTTTTAAACATTAATCATTGTCCCGAGGTCAGCACACGACTATCAACACTAGTAACATTGGAATGCTAATAGTCCATGAGACTAAATTTGATTAAGAAAGTCAAGCATGCACCATTGTTGAATAGCCTATTGGAACCTCATGTCCCCTACCTATAGGAAAGGGTGTAGATTTCTTCACTCGAAAGCCAGGGGTATGCCGATAAGCAGGCCATGGCCTATCTTAATTGGCACGCACTGAAACCCTAATTTTTACCCTTTAAATAGGTCATGACATCATTCCCAAGGATCCCATTTTTAAGCAATCAAAACATTCCCTCCTCAAAATCATTATGCCATCACTATAAAAAAATTGAATTTCCAACATTCCTTTCACCCTTCTGACCTCACTTTCATACTACCTTTGGACACTTTCCTCAACTCTACTTCACCATCACCCTATCACCATAACATCATCCTATTCCCCTTCAAAAATCAACATCAATATACATTTTAGGAGGTCTACTATCACCCTTTTTTAAATCATTTAATTGGTGTACTTTAGTTACATGTACTACCCCGTACTTTTATTATTAATTAATTTACCTGTGTTTAATATTATTAATTTAATTAGGGAAAATTAAATTAAATTTTAGTAAATATTAATTAGCAAGACAAAGGATTATAATTTATTATTATTTTTTACTTGAATGTGATAATCAAATTGATATGTGATTTGTTATATGTTGGATATGAGTGAAAACGAAGATTTATTATTATACGTCGATAGTGTGTAACATCAGCGGATCAGTATAATTTATGCGTGATGCATTGGGTATGCATGTGTTGGGACCGATTAATGAGATATTAGCATATTTGGAGTTGGGTGACTTAAATGACCTTTTCGAGTTCACCTCTGTTTCGAAAAGGGTCAAAATAGTCTAAAATAGGTAACCAAGTGTTATTATTAGGTTCCAAGGACTTTTTATATATAACAGGACCTATATGAGGGTAAGAGGGTCATTTTACACTTAGGGTTAAGTGAAAAGGGGGATTAGGATAATTAATGGAGTATTTAAAATATTGTGAAGGATGATGACAACCCACCTTTGATATTCTACACAAGAGAGTTTGAGAGAGTTTAAGAGAAGAGAAAAAGAGGAAGAAAGAAGATAAATGGCTTGTAGAAGAGAAAGAGAAGTTATCTCCGAATTCAACATGTATAAAATGTCATATTTAATCAAAAAAGGCGACTAGTTACTTGCCCTAAGTTAAAATTATGTGAAGTTAGTTTGAACTTCGGGATTGGGTGAACCATGCACTGCGGGATATGCGTACTTATTTGGTACTTTATATATACATATTAGAGTGACGTATATATATATATATATATATATATATATATATATATATATATATATATATATATATATATATATATATATATATATATATATATATATATATATATATATATATGTGTGTGTGTGTGTGTGTGTGTGTGTGCATGTGCGTGTGCGCGCATGCTACTTGATTTATTAAACATACCTATTCGATAGTGTTATCGTAGAAGGTTGCGCGCAGTTTGCAGTCTACCCCGACATTGACCCGCAGGTCTCAGATTGATTCCTCGAGTCATATGACTGTTGAATGGCTATTATCCATGTGTGAGGATAGGTATTGGCTTAGAGAACAAGTCGATGCGTCGTGGTATAGTTGGGACGCCGAAGATATGTATATGATCGCCTCCATTGTATGTGTTTTTGTTTAGGATCAGTGGTGACATTATGACCCGATGGCTCAGTGTGATGTGTGATTCATGGAGCCAGATAACACATGTAGGATGTATCCTCGAGGTCCATGCTCTAGGGATATAGTTATATCGGATGGATGTTATTATTTTATGATTGATGGTTCATTCGGCTAACTTTTTTTAGTTATTTATGAAAGATGTTTTTATTTCATTCATATTATGTTTATATTGATATTGCGACAGTGATAATAGGAATAAAACCATACTTGGATTGCTATTTTATTTTCGCAAAAGATTGACCACTTGTTATTAGAATTGGTAGGTTGTCATACATGGTATCAGAGCATCATGATCTTGTGTTCATATGACCTGTGTGGATTTGCTACGTTATCAGCGTGGCGCTTCTTTGATATAGAGCCCTATTATTAGGATTGTTATTTTATATTGAGTATTTACATTATTCTTTTATTATTTATATTTGAAGTGAATATCATGTAACATTGGTTTAGCTTCCAATGATAAATGCCAAGAGAGGTAGACCATCACGTGTCACGAGAAGGGATACAAAGGAGGAGGCTCTGCCGGAGCCACAAGCACTCAACAGACTATGATCGTACCAGAGGTCATAACCATTGTTGCACAGGTGGTTAAAGTGGCAGCACCACTTTAGGCTCACTTAATGCCATCAATTTGGAAGAGAGTTGGAGAGGCCTTCTAGAAGGGCCATCCTCCAGATTTTTGTAGGAATGCAAGTGTAGTTGTAGCTAGCTAATGGAAGAAGGATATCTAGAGGCACTTATGCTTGGTTAAGTGAAATGACACTCATAAGTAGATACTAACTAAGTTTATGCTAGTAGTAGCAACAATTTAGTGGTGGGAGTCAGTTACCACGTCAGAGGAAAGGAAAACGATGACAATGCAAGAGTTTTGGGTGTAGTTTGACCGCAAGATCTCGCATTAGTAGATCAGACACAGACGGGGTGGAAATTTCTAGATTTCTCATAGGATTACCTGAATGTGGCCGAGTATGAGAAGGAGTTCACTCGCCCGATGAACTTTATTCCTGATGAGGTGTAAACTGAGGAAAAGAAGGTTCTCGAGTTTACAGATGGTATTACTTAGAGGATTCACTAGCATCGAATGGGGAACCTAGTATTATGTACTTATACTTAGGTCATTAACACAACATTTCTCCATTGCCAGGATCATCACTTCCACCATAGGGGAGTGAAAACGATAGGGTGGTTAAGCCATCAGAGTAAGATTTGGGGTAATGATGCCAGCGGACACCGTCAGAGTAGGGTAGGGAGTGAGAGAAAATTTTCTAGTAGGGATACTCGACTAATAAGTTTAGGACGAGTAATGGTAGTTACAAGCAGGGCCATCAGGGTTAGTAGCATGATCATTAGGGTCAGGGGAACTAAATTGGAGGCTAATAAGATCGTGGTTATTATGGATAGCAGGTCTAAGGACATGGGCTACCTGATTAGGGTCAACAAGTCCAGAGGTAGGCGGATTTCTTGGGAAATGTTTCATATGTAGGAAGCAGGGCCACATGCACCACTCTTGTCGGAATAGGGCTAAGGGTCAGCAATAGGAGGCCAACTGAGGCAACAGTTTGAGCAATTTCCATCCTCACTATAAGTTTTAATATTACCGCCTATGTAGGTGTAGTTTCATTTTGGGCATGTGTATCATTTCCAGGACCAGTATTCTGCTAATGCCGCTAATAATTAAGGGTATGTTTTCTATCCACGGGGTTGGTTTTGTTTGACACGGGAGCATCAAACTCATTTATTAGAACTAGATTCGGACATGCAACGGGTTTAGTAGACATAGCCTCAAATATTACTATCACTGTATATTTACCGTTGGGTGGTGGGGCTTCCATTCATTCAATCTGCAGGGGAACGGGTGTGGACATTGGTAGGTTATGATTAGTAATAGATATACTCATTTTTTAGATGTACGACTATGATGGTATCTGGATAAGGACTATTTAGCAACGGTTAAAACAATAGTTAACTGTTATAATAGGACTATCGTGGTTGCTATTCCAGGGCAGGATAGGTTTCTTATGGAAACACCTCATCTGAAGAGAAGGAAGGGCAAGATTTGTATCATATCAAGAAGAAGATTTCAGAAAGTATAATTATCTCATTAAATTCGATCATTGTGTTTATTGACTTTATCAATATGATTCAGAAGATATCGGGTACTAGGCTCTAGTATGAGCATCGTATTGTATGATGGTAGTCAGATTTTGGGGACTTTATCGATATGATTAGAGATGTGGGAGTCAAGAATTCATATTTATCATCTTTTGGGGTAGGGTTTTATCTGTATGAGAACATCAAAATTGGACCGCCATTAATGTGTCTTGGCCCAATGAATCTCGATAATCTACTAAGCTAGGTGATAATGTTTTGATAGGGTTCTATATTTGAATTTTGCTTGTGATACATCCCATGCATGAGGCTTTGTTAGTGTCGAGAGTTGAGAGACATTTAGGGTCTAAGACATTGCTTTAATACATTATAAATTACATGTGTGAAGATGTAACTCGTCGAGCAGTGAGCTATTATATGATTTAAAGTGAGCAGAGCCAATGAGAGCAACGTCGGGACCACCAAGGGTTCTTTGCACCACTAGTTGATAAGTGGGGAAATCTCAAGAATATTTGAGTAGCAATTAGTAGTGTAATTGAGTATACTTTTACTATATGATCACGCATGATATGTATGGTTCATTTTTAGGGAGCATGTGAGTTGAACAAGTCATAATTATGTGTGTGCACGCATGTGGTATAGGGTTTATGGTCACCCTAGTCAGTTCGATATCCAGTATCATCCGGTAAAGACTAACGTGGTAGCGGATGCATTGAACCATATACCGGTAGGGCAGTTTGTAGCACAATGAAAACTTAAGTGGGATGGACTTATTTTGGATGAAGAATTAGTATGGGCCTATACGGATGTTAGGATTGTCACACTCGATATCATTTGGAGGGTTATGAAGGCACATGCAGGGGATTTGTCTTGTTAGGATAGGATTTAACAGTTATTAACAGGTGGACAAAAGTCTTACTCAGTCAGCTCTGAGGGTGTCTTATGATTCAATGGGAGGTTGATTGTCCTAGATAATGAGTACCCATGGCACATAGTTATGGAGGACATGCATAGGTCATAACTTTTAGTGAAACTCAGAGGAGATAAGATGTACCAGGAAATAACGAGACAATATTGGTGGGCTGGTGTGAAAGTAGATATAGGAGGGCTTGTCTCTAGGTGCATCACTTGTTAGATGGTAAAGGTTGATCATAAGAAACCAATTAGGTTTTTACAACCATTGGAAATTTTGATGTGGAAATGGGAGGGTATTTTGATGGCCTTCATCACGGGGTTACAAATATCGCAAAGTGGCCGTGATTCCATATGGGTCATAACAATTGATTAGAAGACTGAACAGTATGCCCACCTATTCATTACAGATATAGTGAAATTGCACGAAATGTTGCTCAATACTTTTTTAATCGACATAAGATCTTTGTGTCCCACTTCTGGCAGAGTTTTTAGGAGGTAATAGGGACAGTGCTGCATTTGAGCATGTCATATCACTCACAGAGGTGATAGGGGCATTGCAAGATATGATAACGATGTGTATTTTTGGCATTAAAGGGTGTCAGGAACAATGTTTACCGATGGTAGAGTTTCCATATAATGACTCATACGAGTTTGCCACTAGTATGCCACCTTTTGAGTCATTATAAAGGAGACCATATTGTTTGCCCTCTTGTTGGTTAGAGGTGGGGACAACAAGCTCCTCAGGCCGGACTTTATTCAAAAGACATCAACGAAGATTGAGTTAATCACGAGTCATATTCTGCTAGCTCAAGATTGGCCAAAGAATAGCGCCAATGCAAACTGAAGACACTTGGAGTTTGACGTGGGTGATCAGGTGTTTCTGCGAGCATATCCTATGAGGGGAGTGAGGCGGTTTGAGTGGAAGGGAAATTTGGCACCTAGGTATGTGGTCCTTTATCCCATTATCATGAGGGTATAGACGGTTGTGTATAGGCGCGCCTTACCGAAGCATTTATAGTAGATTGATGATGTGTTTCTTGTGTCGTCATCAAGGAGGTATCTCCGGGATGATGTGGTTTATCGACATATAGCATTAAAGGATATTGAATTACAGCAAAATATTTTGTATGGGCGGAGACCTATTATCGTCTTGGGACATAGCGGGTGGAAGCTTCAATCACTGGTTGTATCGTTAGTGTGTGTAGAATGGGGACACCATAATGTTACCGAGTCAACATAAGAGCGTGAGGATGATATACGAAAAAGTATCCATGGTTCTTTGTGGTGGCTACATTTGAATTTCGAGGATGAAATTCCATTATTAGGGGGAAGAATGTAATACCTCGTACTTTTATTATCAAATAATTTTTGTGTGCTTAATTTCATTAATTTGATAGGGGAAATTAAATTGGATTTTAGTAAATATTATATAGCAAGATAAATATTAATATTTATAATTATTATTATTTATGCGAGTGTGACAAGTAAACGAACATGTGATTTGTTAAATGTCACGTATGAGTGAAAGCGAAGGTTTATTATTATATGTAATTATATGGTATTATATCGATGGATCCATAAAATTTATGGGCGATGAGTATGGATGCACTCGTGTCGGGCCCGGTGATCCGATAAGGGTGGAAATAATCTTAAATAGGAACCCGAGTTTGATTTCAGGGACAATTTAGACATAATATAACCCATATGAGGGTAGGAGGATAATTTTGCACTCATCATTAAGTGGAAAATGGGATTAGGATAACTAAGGGACTATTTGAAAGGAAGGTATGGTGGATGGCAGCCAACCGTTGATATTTTGCACAACAGAGTTTGAGTTAGAGTTTAAGAGAATTGAAAACGAGGATGGAAGAAGGTAAATCTCTTCGAGAACATAAAGAGAATCTATCTCCGGATTGAAACCACTATCAAACATGTAGAGAACGCCAGATGTAATCCACAAAGGCAAGTACTTACTTTCTTTAAGTTTCAATTATGCATAGTTAATTACTTTCATGTTTAGGGATAAAAATCTGGGAATTAAAGCTACAAAGATTAAAAATTTGGTTGATTGATGTAGAGGTTTAGGTGACAAGGGATCTTTGATATAAATTTATTTACAGTTGCAATTAATCATATTTGAATTCAGAAAATAATTATGGAATTAAAATGAAGAGCATGTAGATCTTTGATAGGAAGGTTGAACATTTGAAAGTCAAATTGGGGAAAATTCTTATTTGAATTGATTTGATGTTTGATTTGTAACCCTAAGCATTTGATATATGATTCGTGGCTAATTATGTGTTATAATGTTTTTGGAAAGTTGGTATATTGGTTTGTGAGGTCATTTTTTTGTTTGAAGTGGGATGGTACCTCCATTGGAAGGTTTGGGAAAGAAAAAGTTGAGGAAGAAGATGACAGGCAACCCAACAAACTCATATGGTTCACTAGGTGAGCAAACCTATTCGGTTTGCTATCTTGCCCAATTTTTGTTTGTGTGTTATTTTGACCCATTAGAGATTAGGGAATGACAGTACCGGCTTTCGAGTAACTGTGGTATAACTGGGGAAAGATTTCCAAGGTCTAGTTACGTGACAGGCCAATGATAGATGGGTTCGAGTGAGGAAATCCAAAAACTCAAGTGAGGGATTACTTAACTATTTAATCGAGAAGTTGGTTCGAATTTCACGACTGAGTGAACTATGCACTGCGAGATATGCGTACGAGTTTGGTACACTATATATTGAGATATTAGAGTGATGTAGGAGGTTATGCGTATGTTACTTCTTTTATTGAACATACCTACTCAGTAGTTTTATCGTAAGAGGTTGCCCATAATGGCAGTCCACCCTTGCGTTGACCAATAGGTGTTGGATTGATTTCTCGAGTCATAGGACTATTGAATGGAATCTATCCATGTGTGAGGATAGGTTTTGGTTTAGAGACCAGGTAGGTGCGATGTGGTATGGTTACAATCCCGGACATATCTCTATTACCTCCTCCGTTGTATGTGTTTTCGTTTGGGATCGAGGGTTAGATTCCGACTCGATGGCTTAATGTGATGCATGATGCTTGGAGTCAGATAGCACATGAGGGATGTATCCGCGAGGTCCATGCTCTGGTGATATGATTATATATATATATAGCATGAAGTGTAGGTATGTTAGGTTTATTACATGAATATTTATCGATAGCAAGTGTGTCACTACCATATCGTTTGTGAATGTTTACTTAGTGAGGGTAGTTACACTTAGCTAGAGGGTGTTAGCGGGATTGGGCTTGGATAGCAGTTACATGTCCAATTTAGACTCTGAAGTTTATTTAGGATGATAAATGAACACATTAGGTGTGCACTGTAGTGGGGAGGAGATCTTTAATCTCATGTGATTGTGAGTGGTTAATTATGAAAGTAAAACGCTACAGTTTTAATCGATTTAAAACACTTATCTACTTGCAAAATATTTTCTAGTTTTCATGCTTTGACTTGCGAGAAATTATATTTCCTTGTTCTTATTTTTCAAATCCCCAAGTGTGCAGCAGCTGTAACCAGGAGACCGTAGGGATAGACCCATTCTTTCCGTTGCAGTAGTTGTGGATGCTACATAACTTGTTTTGGATGCCTCAGTTTATTGTGTCTAGATATGATCTTTTTATTCCATTTTTTTGATGTGTTGCCCGTTGATGCTATGATTTTGTGTTACTATCAGAATTTTATTTTAGTACTCAGTTGATATTCAATTTATTTCGTATGGATGTTATTAATTGGTGACGGATGGTTTATTCGGTTAACTTTTTTTATTTTTTTATGCATGACATTTTTATTTCATTCATTTAGATGTATTGTTTTATTCGTATTATGTTTATATTTTTGTTACGACTGTGTGGCTGAGAATGAAAGCATACTGAGATTCCTATTTTATTGTAGTACAGTATTGGCCACCTGGTGATAGAATAGGCGGGTTATCACATTAATTTTCTTCCATTTTTCATATATTTTAGTCTTATTCAATTATCTCACACCAACCAAAATCCTTTTTTATTACTAGTATTCACATAATATATTTTTATAAAATCAAAAAAGACAAAAAGAAGGTGTGCTTATAAACTTTAAAAGTGGGATTTCCTCACTTTCTCAACACTTTTATACTTAAGCACCTCTTTTCATTACAATTAAAATGGAGTACTAAATTTTAGTTTATGGGTTCAAATAGGTGGACTTTAATGCCTATTATGGCTACGTTGGCGAACCGAGTCAATGTTGGAATTCGAGACCATTTTTCTCGTTGAATTACTTTGTTTATATCTCGTATTTAGTATTATTACCCATATTCACACTCCTACATATTTGTGTCCCCACCCGACATGCACGTTCACTTTCTCATAGTGAATCGTGATTCGATGGACATTAACATCATATTTTCTGTTATTCTCTTTCTTTCATATACTCCGTAGGATGAGTCCTCTTTGTCCTTCCCATGATGTGTGTAGGATGATTTCTTTTTATCACTCAGTTTCACATCGCACCCATTGTAAACATGAGTTATATCTTGGAGAAAATGAAGAACATTATTATAGACCATAAGAGACCGAAATGGTGGAAGTAGGAATCATATCTATGAATCCCCACACATTGAGAGAAATTTACCATTTCTCTCTCTCCCTTTCGTGGCCATCCCTCTCCATAGGAATCCCTGGATGTCCATAATGGTGAGTCCTATGGGGACTATGTTTTTTAGAGGACTAGACTATATTTTCACCTAGGTTTTGTTTCCTTTTCTGTCCACTCTCTCTATTTTTCTTCATGCATACATATGCCTCCACTCGTATATTCTTCTTACTCCAATACTTAAATGTTGTATATATACCATATTTATATGATGATGCTTATAGTCCTCTCTTTACTATGTTTTTTTTTTCTCATCACATGTATGTACCATCTTCCTATCACATGATTTACACTTTACTCACTTGTATATAGTCACCATGCTTTTCTCCACTTATTTATGCTTGTACATAATCCACACCACTCGTAGATATCAGTGGATAGTCTCACTATCACACACTCTCACTTGCACATGATTCATATTCCTTTTAGAAATCCATGTTTAGTCACACGAGCATACACTCTCGTATGCCTCTCACTTATCCAAAGACACATGTTTCTCATATCATTCACACACCCCTTGTAGATATCCATGCTTAATGTCACTAGAACACACTTTCACATTTCTCTCACTTATATATATCCACATACTTTCTTCACTGACATATATTCACTCACTCTCACTTTGCATATATTTTGTGTATATTCACATTTTCATATTTTTATATGTCACCATGGTTTGTATAGTCTTCATACATCATGCACATATTCTCTAGTTTTACTCCTCATGCTACATGTATATTCTATGTTCTCATCCATAGTTGTAGCATTTCCCTAGATTAAGATACATAAAAATCTCCATAAAATGCTAATTGAGGCCAACGAATTCTTACACACAACAACACTTGAGCATTTCAATATTGACAAAAAAATGTATCCCACACTTGGGGGTCATTTCAGAATGGGTGTCAGTCCTGCAGGGCACAGTTAAGCTAAGCGATATGATTCCTTTCTTCCATTGGCCTAGTACCTTCAACATATATCGAATATTTCCACCCACATCATAACTCTTGATCATAATCACTATAGGACTTATATAGGAAGGAACTCATTCACATAAGTCAATTGTATTGAATTATCTCTCACACGTACCCTATCCACTAGGTATATTATGAGGCAATTCACGTTCACTTGGGTATATGAAATAGATTTTCAACACATACTGATGAATAATTAGGTAAGAGGTATATCATGGAAGTCATGCCAAAGGGGGGAACCTTTCCACTAAACCGCCAATGGATCAACCTCCTATAGGTGTCTGCCCTAGGACACTCGTACCTAGTTTGTCAGTTTTAATGCGAAACTTTTCAGAAATACCAATTCGCCTTACAGCCTAAATTTTAGCGATTTCGCTCGTTTTAACACATTACCCTTTACATGAGTTCGAAAATAAGTCAATCAATGTCTTCATTATATACCCTATCTTTTTCCCAGACTCGAGTCCTGTCCGGAATTTCACTTGCACCCTAGGCGGAATATAATATAAGTGGAACCTAATAATAACATATATGCTAAGTATTTTCCTCCTCTTCCTTTTCAAAAACACCAAAAATATTTTCTCCCTTTTCAAGAAAACATATATACCAAAAATATAACTTTTTCCCTAAAAATAATCTTTCCTCTCAGGTGAGATCACATACCCTAACCTGGGTGTAGTTCCTTATTGGATTGAGTCTTCCATCAACCCACCATGAATCTCCAATGCCTCCTTTGCTTCTTTTACAGAGTTCGAGCAATCCCTCTAAAGGATATTCATGGAAAACATTGAACAGATTACTAATGCTTATCCAAATCTGATAGCAGTCCTTGTACAGCTCCACACTAAGATCGATAATCATTATGAAAAATTCCAAGATATGAAATGACATAGGGTTCAAACTCCCGAGACCAAAATCCTCTTTCCTTGTGTTATTACTCCACCAAATACAAAAGAAGTGTGGGTTCTGGAGGATTACCAACATGTCTCGCATGCCCCACTTGCCAATGGATTTCCGCCAGCTTTGTTAGTGATACCGAATCTTGCCTAACTAAGTGGTAATCTTCTAGGTCTAGTTGATACCAAGGAAGGAGAATTGAAAAAGGTAAACGAGTACCTTAAGTTATTTTCTAAAATGTTCAACCATGTTAATATCTCAGGGAACTATGGGGATTACACCCACATGTCTCCCTATCCCAAAGCCTAACTACCACTGAAGTTCAAAAATTAAGGAAATCAAGATGTTCGGAGGAAGCAAACCTCTAATTGTGCACCTATTAAGATACCATAGTTCCATGACTCTCCTTAGGATGTGAAAAGAATTAATGGCTCAGATATTTTTACAAACTTTTAAGGAAGGTGCCCTTAGATGGTTCTTATCCTTTGAATAATCTATAATCTGTAGTTGGGAAGATGTATCTTAATAATTCTTGACTCTATACAAGTATAACAAAAATCTAGAAGTTACCCATCGAGACTTGGAACTGCTCAAATAGAATATGAGTGAATCTATTAGTAGTTTTATTGCCAGGTAATGAGAAAAGGCCGCCACCATGAAAACTGACCATCAGGGAAAGATAAGGTAAGCATTATGAAGAAGAATTTCCTGCCCCATATTAGAACATCAATGGTAAGACAGTATTACCCCCATTTCAGAGCCCTTCAGGAGGCCGCCGTGGAAATTAAAAAAGGGTTCCCAAGACAGAAAGTTGAATCTGAGTCGAAACGTTGATTGGGAAGTTCACACCTCGTAAGTATGATAAGATGACCAACACCTCAGTCTAAACCATTAATAACATCTCCCAAATCCACTAAAAATGTAATATACCGAACTTCATGACCCTTTGTTAAAAGTGTATCAAGATCTTCTTACTCAAAACCTAATCAAACCACTGGAAACTCGTCCATTTCCAGACCTCCTTATCCAAACTTTCAAGCACGATGACCATTGTAACTTTCGCCAAATCACTGCCACGCCATTGATCAGTGTTTCTACCTGAAGAATGTTGGACAAAGCCTCATGGACAAGGACATCATTCCCCCCACAAAATTCAAAGCCCAATAGCACTCAGAATTCCCTCCCAAAACACCGAACCATGGAAAATTCCATACTCTCATACAAAAATCTAGAATTCAATCCTTCCAATATAATGAAGCCCATTGAAACACCTGGTCTATCTATAATCTCACCCAAACCCTTAAGAGCCTGTCCCTATTTCTTCCACCCCCCTGATAATCCTAGCGATCAAGCTCTATTAATCCTCACTAGGTCCTGCAATATAGTCCGTACTCATTCAGAATGGCGAGGGATGGAATTGCTCGTGGTTTTAGGCCAGCTTCAAGAATTTGAGATTAAATTGCCCTCAAATATGACCATCGACTATGAGAAGATCAATGCTTGGCTCATGGAAGCTCGAAAGTGGCTTGACAATTCGATGAATGGTCCGTACCTACAGAAGAGTTTGGTTTAAAAGACAATGTGCACTTTATGTCTGATGTATTTGTTAAAAAGTGAGAAGTACGACCTGTCTCTAAACTTCTCACGACTTTGAAACTCCAATGACATCTAATACCTTATTTCAAACATTTCATTACCTAATGGAAAGACTTATGTGATGAGGACATAGAGGTTGTAGAATGCCTATAATTTTCATGGAAAGATGTCATCATTACCATTAGATGGGGGGATGATTTTGATAGCTCAAAAGATGAATTAAATGGTAAAAAAGGCAACTCTTAGCGTATTCGTGCAGAATGATTTCTTTTGAGGAATCGTTAGGAGGTACCAACAAGGTGTTCATTACACCCGAGGTAAATGAAGATACCGATTATTTATTTTTTCCTAGCTCTCTAATCACATGACCTGATCTGGGCGGCACTACAAAGATCCAATTACTCCGTCATCAGGAGGAAACAAGGGGAAAGGGGTTATTTAGGAACTCCCAATGCCAAAAATGACAATTGAGGAAAATAGGGTCGTTGACTAGCTCAAAAAGTCTCAAGCCAATATCACTCTATGGGATATTTTTATGTCCTCTCAACTCCCCATAAATGCGATGACAAAACTAATCACGAGGACCAAAATTCCCCCCATCACTCCTGAAGAAGTCATGCATATGATAGGATCTGTGACTGCAATAAGGATCCTCTCATTATTTTATTAGGAAATTCTAAATATCGATCCCGATCCCAACTACACCCACAATATCTCTTCTGAAGAGCTCCACTAGAACTTGTGGATAACAAGTCTACTCTTAATGTCTGCCCACTCGGTACCCTTAGCTGCTTGGGAATAAAATTCAGTGAAATTATTCTAAATTCTATCTTCGTGCATGCCTCTGATAATACTCGTTAAGAGATTATAGGCTTCATAAAACTCACACAAGGGGCTTGATCTATTCTCCCTCAAATATAATTGCAATGCATTGACATTCCTGCCTACTTTAGCTCATCCTTAACCTCCTTTGGCTCCACAATATTCGGGGTGTGTCTTCTTCCTTCCACAAAAAATTGAACTTATTTGCCAATGGCCAAGTCGTCACCATTCTCAAGGATAACGATAACACCAATGGTATCAACACAAGCAACCCAATACTAAAAATTTGTCATGGGTTCAATGACATGCTCCTCTCATGATTTAAGATCGATTCACTTGTCATCCCACTTGGGGAAAAGTTTAAAAATCAAGTGTGTCCAGAACACAACCCTCATGGGAATGTAAATCTAATTCCATTTTATGGACGAAATGGGGCCTAGTCAATGCCAGTAAGGAATCCTCAAGTAATAATCATAAAGGAACACTTTCCCCTGCAACCTTGGCTACCAACCCTTATCGGCTAAACACAGAGCACTCTTCCAGCCATACTACAAGAGAAGCTTACAAAGAAAAATGACAATATTGAGAGACTCCTTTAACTTGAGATTTGTTAAAGAGAGTGAAGACTTACCAATTTACAGATGACCTGAACCATGGTATGACACTATAGAAAAAAGATGAAACCAGGGATGGAGATTTTCTTTGAAGATGAAGTCATTTGGAATAATGATCAATAGCATAAAATCAAGCCTCTAACCGACTAAGCTTTATAAAGAACCAAGAATTCTGAGGGAAGTGACAACGATGAACCATTAGACCTACATGAAATAGGGTTGGATCTCTACATGATCCAACTGGGAGACGAGCAATGTGACACCTCTCAAAAGACCACCACTACCGATAAGCCATTCTTCAACTGGCATGGCATACCTGTCAAGCCTATTCAAGCTAATTTAAACCCTGTTATTCATCCCCTCCGAGAAACACATGAATTTACTACTTTTCCATTTATTTATGATGTAATTGTGGATGAGGCCTCCTTTGATGAGTTCCTCACCATTGCATTTCCTGAAAATGTTTTTAATGAAATGAATGATGATTTCGAGTATCTTGTTGTGCCTTACATTAATTTCCTCAAATCTAACCAAACGATGGATGAATATGACATGATGCCTGAAAAACTCTTAATAATTCTCAATAAGGAAATACTAAACAACATAATTGCATTCAAACTAATGATGATGAGACTATTGATATTAATCTTAGTTCTAATAGCCCTTCGCACGAGAGAAGAATATAGTCCACTCTCAACAAGAATGGTCGGTCATAATTCGAAGAGCTTATGAAAGTGTTTATAGACATCTTTGCATGGTACTATAATGACATGACTAGTGTTGACCCTGAAAATAACACAACACAATATCCCAAGTTCCCCAAAAGTGAACTTGTTGAGCTACAATTTAAATAAATTATGATAGAGTGGTGTCTAAGAGTCAAAGACAAAGTGATAAAATAATTAAACGTGGGAATTATTCATGTGGTTGAATATCCTACATGGCTTGCAAACATCGTCTCCGTGTCGAAATTAGAAGGAAAAATTCTAATGTGCATCGACTATCAAAATTGGAATAGAGCATCCCCAAAGTATGATTATACCCTACTTTACATTGCCATGATCATTGATAATACTTCAAACCATTCCATCATTTCATTTATCAATGGTTTATCAGGTATAATCAGGTTAAGATTCATCCTGACCATCCGAAAAAAGACTGCCTTTATCACCCGTGGGGAATGTTTTACTACACACTCATGTTGTTCTGTCTCAAGAATGCCTGGGCTACCTATCAAAGGTCCTCTACAACATTTCTACATGATCTTATCCATAAGGAGGTTGAATTTTGTGTCAATGATATGATCATCAATTCCAAGAGTCGAGAAGGTAACATTCCTACTCTGAGGAAATTCTTTAAGCGTCTAAGGTAATATCAGATGCGACTCAACCCATATAACTGTGTATTTGGCATCACAAAGGTAAAAATCCTCAGATTCATGGATAGTGAAAAAAGGATTGTGGCAGACCTTGTAAAAATAAAAGCAATCCTCGAGATGTTGCCACCCTAAATTGAGAAAGAAGTGCGTGGATTTCTGGGTAAGCTCTAATACATCAGTCGATTCATCAGTCAACTAACCTCTATTTGCGAGATCATTGTCAAACTTCTCTGGAAAGATTTAATCAAAGTCTAGAACGAGGAATGTCAAGAAGCCTTCGATCATATTAAGAAATACATCACCCAACCTCTAGTTGTCATGCCCTTAGTAAGGTTTTCCCCTCCTCCTATACCTCACCATCACCAGTACTATGGCAAAGAATTTACTGCCCCAATTCATGGAAGAATACTAAAAGAAAGATTCATCTACTACGCTAGTCAAAATTTAGTCGGTACGAAGTGAACTACACTGCATTAGATAATCAGCGCATTGCCTTAGTTTGGGTCACGCCGAAGCTCCAATTCTACACGCTTGTTTTTCCTATTAAAATGATATCCCATATGGATCTGATGAAATACCTGTTAGATAAGTCTGCCTTTTCTAGCCACATAGCTCATTGGTTGATGTTACCGGTTGAATTTGAAATCATATATATTATGTAGAAGGATATGAAGGGAAGGGCCATTTTTTATTACCTTGCTGATACCCCGTGGTAGGAATTGAGGTTTAGATTTCCAAATTCCTTGACAAATACATCCTTTACACTGCTAATAAGAAAGGATATAGTATTGGGATACTCCTAATCCCCCCCAACAATTCTCATACTCCCATTTCCATCAAATTGGATCTCCATTGCATAATAACATGAAGGAATATGGGGCATGTACCGTAAGGATCAAGATCACCCTCTAAAGAGTAATCAAGGACACTAATGTATATGGAGACTTAACCTTCATCGTGGGATACAAGTGAGAGTGTGTGGTAGTGATCCTATACATGGATTAACTACAATTGGTGTTCAAAATTGAGAATGGAGATATATACAAGTGTGAGAAGTGTGGGTATGTGACAGTGAAGCCTAAACATGGATATTCTAAATGGTAAATGAAGCATGTGAGTATAACGTGACGATAAATGTAAGTGTAAGTGTTTTATGTGTACATGGAGAATATATACAAGTGAGTGAAGTGTTTAAATGAGTTAAAAGTGATATATTGATAAGGTAAATATACATGAAAAGTAAATAGATGAGAAAAGGGAATGTACATGTAGGTGCATATGCACACATGCAGACAATAATAACACCCATGTAAAAACAGAGTCTAGTCCTCTTAAAATGTCACCAGTGAGTCGCCACTATGTCAATCCCCAGGTCGGGTCCGGGGTCTCCAAGGAGGGTCCTCTACTCACCCTTTCCTTCACTTATAACGTACACGCGAGATTATTTTCTTTCTTAGGGCGTTCGACCTTCGTCGATGTGGGGTGATATGTAGAGATTGAGTAACCAACCTATTTTTTGCAAAATAAGTAAAAGAAATGTTGTCGCCTCGAGAGAATGACAACAAGGAGAATGTTGATTCTTGCAAAACTAAGTAGTTCAAGGGTCTGTGTACTAAGTTATGTAATGGGAAGGTGTTAGGTACCCATATCGCCCTTTAGGTCTCTCATGGGAATGTGTTAATCTTCTCCTATTAAACTCCGTAATGTGTGTGCTTATTTGCATAATATAAATGGAGAATGGAATCTCTTAACTCGCGTCACGGACAAAGGCAGAGTGTATCATCCTTAGGAGTGTTCCCAAAATAGCAATTCAAAGTATAATATAAGTGTTTTCTGGTTCACATGTCGTTATAAAATAGCGAATTTGTATATCGGATAAGACACAAGAAAGCAAGCATATAAAATATGTTAAGAATATATAATAAGAACAAGGTAACTAATATAAACGAAAGGAATCGAGTCTAGGGATTTACCCAAGAACTCCACGTAGCCCAATGGTCATCAAAGTTCACGTAGTTCGAAAATCATATAAGGTTGGGTTTAACCCATAAATCCAACCACAGACTTTTCTTATATGTTTGGAGTAGAAAAAGGTGTTTTAGTCTGAGAAAAAGGTGATGAGAATTCTTCGTTTGGAATTTACAAGTAAACCCTCTTTTTCTTTTCCTTTTTTTTCTTATAAAAATTAAGTATATGCAAATACTAATAATAAAAGTTTGGTGTTAGGGTATATAATGTAATGAAATAAAGCACTAAAGTGAAAATAAAGTAACACGTGGTAAAATAAGATAATTTGAAGACAAGGGTGGACAATTGTACATCCTTATTAAGAGTTAAAGTGGATCTTAATTGTAGATGTATTGATCTCAGGACGATGTGATAGTGGTATGAGGATATGGGTGAGAATTTAATAAAAGGACTATGAAAAGGATGGAGGAATGTGGGTAATGGGCTTTTTAAGAGGGGAACAAATCTAAATTCGAGAGACTCTATTTGTAGTGCCAACGGGGTGTTGATCGACATGGTCCTTAACCTGCCTATCTGCATTGAATCCTAGACACACTGTAGATAGGCAGGATCCTAAGGGTGCCATTCGGTAGTCTAAGGCAGATTTTTCAAAAAAAAAGTTCGTTAAATGTGAACCGTAAGTCATAATTCCACATGGGGTAGACCGTTGGAAAGGATATTTATAGCCCTTGAAGAATCCATTGAGTCGCTCCTAGATTTAGGAGTTGTCCGAGGAAAAATGAGGCCCAGAAGTTCCTGTTGGTCATTAGATAGGAAATTCTGGAAGGAAGATTCACGCACATGATAGACCGTTGGAAAGAACACTCAAATACCTTTAAGATTTCACTCAGCTTCGTTTGGTTTGGATATATAACCAAGGTCTAACGAGGCTCAAAATTTCTCGGTGACCCTTCAAAGCAAAAGGGATCAATCTTCGTACTGTAAGGCTAATTCGCGCACTGGAAAGACTGTTGGAAAGGGAATCTAGAGCCCTTCGAAGATTTATTTATCTTCTTTCAAGATAAAGAGTTAATCGGAGTTAAATGACGCTCGAGATTACCCTATTCCCTCTTAATCAGTTTTTGATGCAAAACGGATCGTTTGTCAAAATTGTAAAGCCGATTCACTCACAAGATGGACCATTGGAAAAGGGGATTCAGAGCCCTTTAATGATTCATTGAGCTTCCTCTCAGGCGAGGAAGTTGACCAGAGTCAAATGGGGCTCGAGAGAACTTGGTGCCTCCAGATCAGTTCTTGATAGTAAAGAGGATCGTTCGTCCAAATCGTAATGATAATTTATGCACAAGGTAGAGCATTGAAAACGGGATTCTAATTCCCTGGAAGATTTATTGAACTTTCACCCAGGAATGAATGTTTATCAGAGTCAAACGGGGCTTGGGAGTGCCCGATGTCCTCCAGATTAGTTTTCAGTAGTAAAACAGACCTTCGTCTGAACCATAAGGCTGATTTGCGCACGGGGTGAACCATTGGAAAGGGGATTCAGAGACCTTGGAAGATTCATGGGAATCTGCTAAAGAAAGGAAGTTGGCCAGAGTGAAATGGGGCACAAGAGCACTCGGTGACCTTGAAATAAAATTTTGAAAATGATATGGATCGTTCGTAAAAACTATAAGAACGATTATTATATGGCATGGATTGTTGGCAAGGTTATTCATAGTCCTTCAAAGATTAATTGATCTTCTGCATAGGCAAAGAAGTTGATCAGAGACAAATAGGGCTCGAGAGCTCTCGCTGGCCTCTAGATCAGTTCTTAGGGTATGATCTAGGGTTTGCGGTCAACTAGTGGGTACCAGGGACCTAAGGAGGTTCTTAAGGGGGATCTGGGATGGGTTGTCCACATATATATATATATATATATATATATATATATATATATATATATATATATATATATATATATATATATATATATAACTGTTTAATCAAGAATATATCTCTCGTTGCACTAGCCCACAAATCCCGAGTCTACCCGAACTCCCAATTTTTCAAGTATTCACTTTTGTGTTATGTATTATTTAATTTCATGTTATTGGCCACCTTGTTATTATAATCAAGCCCCTGGCCTAAATATACCCAAAATGCCAACCCAATTTTATAATCATAACCCGAGTGATGTTCACCCTAATACACCCATGATTGTTTACCCATATTTAATCCCCACTTAACCCAAGGTACTTTCTAATTCCCCCTGTATATTCCCAAAAGTTAAATTTCACCTATCTTACTCTTCAAACCAAGGCAAACCCTAAATGGTCCATGAAAAAGGCCAAACAACCGAAGGAGGAAAATAAGCTAGGCCGAATTCATTTTCCATTTTAACTAAAGAAATTTGCCAGGCCGGATCGATTCTCCCCTCCCTAGTGAATCGATTAGATTCTGGGTAGTGGCCTAATTCGTGTTGATGGAATTTGTCACCTTCCCTAAAACCTTATGATTTCCTGACATCAATCAACCCCGTAACATAAATTATCCATTAATCTTAAATGTAATTACAAAAATTTCTACGTTCAAATAAACCTATAAACATTTAGATTAATGGCATAATCAATTCTCATAAAAAATTATACAATATCTTAACCCTAATTCAAGATTTAATCAACTATCAATTGAGTCATGCAATATTGTATCTTTGTAACTTCAGTCATATCAGATTTAACATGTAATTGTTTTCAATTTCTTTCTCAATGAATTCATTCATAAAATTATCGTTTTACATATTATTCCCACCCAAACATTTGTGTTCCTACATAAAATTTATACAAGAATGAATGAAACTAATTGAACTATTATATCAAGATAAACACTTTACCTGTAATCATAGAAAGTATAATTTTTCCGATTTAGTTCCTATTTACGTAATCATGTTATGCCTGGAATGATTTATTTTCTTTCTCGGATTTTCTCTCTTCACTTTTTTCTTAATTTTTCACTCTTTTCTCTCCTCTCTCAAATCCTAAGTTTCTTGGATGGTGGAATGGATTCCCACTCCATCACCTTCCCTAAATATACTGTAAACTACATTAATCCCGCAATTAGGTTAGGCCCCATGTGTAAAATGACCCGAACACCCTTTTACAGTTCTCGTTTAGCCTAAAAAGCCCCTGATACCCATATACAACCCTCGACCATCAATATTTAACCATCTCGACCCTTTTTGTATCATCCACACACTATAAATCACCATCCGAGTTACATAACAATAATTTTTTATCTCATTCCCAATACGGTCCTATCCACACATTCCAAATGAGATACTGTTAAACTCGCTGATTTTTACTCACTTACGATGTAATACAAGTTAACATGTTTTCATTTACTTATCACACAAGTAAATATAATTAGGCATAAATATTAATCCTTTTATTCTTTAATTAATATTTACTTAAATCACTTTATTTCACAATTTAATTAAATTAGTTGCAGACGTGTAATTTAAAATGCTAAAAAAGACGGGGTGTTATAGAGTCCCTCGTCCAAACGTACAACACAAAACAAACACAAGTGGAGAGGTCCCCACACAATGAACTATTGCGCGATCAACCACAAGACGGTGATAATGGATTCTAGCCTCTACACCTACCTCTTCGTAACTGGCAGTTCTATGTAGGACCCAAAATAATGAACTACACAACCCCTAACCCACATGTGCCGATGCATGCCCATGTCCCGAGATGTATGCAAACGTAACCGATTGGCCATCCACGAACATGGGAATGTGCACACAAAAATATAAATACATATTATTATCCCATAATATGTATAAGTAATTACCCCTATAATTACCCTCAAGAAGTCCCATCTAATCTCTGATTAATATTTTTACTTTATGAATTAACCATTTAGTTAATTGTTAACTACCCCAGCTAATAAAATGGTGACACAAATCCCTTTTTAAGAAATTATCCTCTTACTTGGATGATCTATCGAATACTCTCCAAAGTTTGCAAAAATCACCCGAATATTTTCTCGGTGCCAACCTAGACTAACCCTTAAACAAAATTCATCCCCGATTATCCCAAGGTACTCCCTAACCTTTACTCTATATTCCCAGTAGTCCAATTCCATATCCCGAACTCCATAACTCATGTCAAAACCTAAACGATCCATGAAAAACAACAAAGAAAGAGGGAATCAGTATAACAAACCAAACCGATTCACTGGCAAGAATGAATCGGTTCTATGAGGGAACTGATTTTCCCCTCTGAGAAAACTGGTTCGATTCTACTGGCATCCAAGATGAACAATGACAAGATTTTTCCTTCTCCCTTCGTCCAAGGTGCCTTTAACCTTCACCCAACACCTATGTATGAACTCTAATTTATTCCCAACTATGAAACAACAATTCTTTACATGAAAATCATCCCTAAAACATATCAAATCCTTCTGATAGAAATTTATATCAAGAATCATGTGCTATTAAAGCCCTAGCTTCCAAGTTTTAATTTTTTCTCTTTTTACCCATTAAATATATTACTTGTCTTATTAATTTACATTAGATTCATAATTCCTAAAACATGAGTTCTAAAATTACATTCCCAATTAACATGATTTTTCAATTTATAGGTTTATCACTAATTACTTTAACCATTAACCGTTATAATTTCATATTTGTTCTTCAATATTTGATGGTACCAAAAAATGTTGCACCAGGTCACAAATGTGTGAAGCTTAAAAGGGTACATAACAATGGTAATGATCACACAATAAATCAACAGAGAGGGAGATGATGTGATGAGTATTAACACCTAGATCCTACGTCCACTATGTGTTTGTGAGTGAAATACACTAGTTAATATGGCTCTAATGTCCTAGGTACAACACAAGCTCTCTCTCTCTATCTATCTATCTATCTATCTATCTATCTATCTCTCTCTCTCTCTCTCTCTCTCTCTCTCTCTCTCTTTCTCTCTCTCCCTCTCCTGTATACAAATGAGCAGAGTTTTATCTAAGGTTTTAATTCATCAATCCCTTCTCATGGAGAAGATGAAGAGTATATATAGGGTTTGGCTATTTAGTGTACCCTTAAGAAGGCATGGAATGTTCCTAGCTAATGAGGTTGTGTCATTTGTCTTACCACATGTACATCATGATGATGAAATATTCCCTTTCGTATGAGGGAGATATTATTATAACAATTTCGTACGCATGGGATCTACAACCCACACAAACTCTTACACACGTTCCCCAATCCACGCACTCTGTCAGCTGTCATTATCGACCGTATCATTGAGGTCGAGGTTGAGATGATGAGTCAACCCCCTAATGGGATTTACTGATGATGAAGTTGTCTGGATTAGTCAACATCTCTTGAGTATGAGGATAAGAATGAGGATACACTTGTAGTGGGATCACAAGGGTTATAAATGCATATCTAGTATTTTGAGTTGGGGCCATGGAGCAATATGAAAGCTATAAGGCCGAGGTCAAACTGACCCAAGCTGAGGACATGGATGAGTTATTGAGCCAAAGTTCACTGATGTTATGACACCTATCATGCTAAGGGCCGATCCCGAGTCATCCGAGGGCGGGCCGATTATTTCTAGGTCAAGTGGTAACTTCCCATTTCTGGCCAACTAGTGAAGGTCGTCTTAGGCCAAGGCCCATGACCCTAGATGAGGTGATCTTTGGCATATCAATCACCCCTATCCCTTAGTCTCTGACATCCGGATGAGGATGAAGGGTAATGAAATTATGTCGTCGGATGACTATTGAGCGGACACATGGTAGCCATCTAGTGAGTGGTAGCTTGAGTAGACAACTATCACACTCTCCATAGGGTCGTGTCTAATCAAGGTGTAAATGACAGTTTAGACGCTTTGGATTTTTTGATTGTTACGATGAGGATCATGGGAAACTGTGCGCCACTTTATAAAGCATGCACAAATCATTATTTGCATATAAAAGGGGTTATTTTAAAAGAATTTCTTCTTCCCTATTGCATGTCTCCAACGCGCCAACTTTCTGAATCGAAGCTCTTGCCCCTTGTCGATGTGCCTCCAAGTGTCTTTCCAATGTCGTTTCTTCTTCTCCATTCACATTTCCCTTCCAGGTAACCTTCTTCCACCATTATATTCAAGATTTTACGGATTCTTAAATCATTTTAGGACTTCATAATTTTTGGCGAGCTCAAACCCAACTCCAGCAACTTGAATTGGTTGTTAGGGGATTACTTATTGGTTTTGAGTGGCGGATTTGAGTGGATTCAGGCTTTTAGAGGCATTTTTCTTTTAGTATTTACACCATTTAGGCTATCATTTGGCCCATTAGTTCACTCCGATCACATTCTGGTTATCCTTCCCACCAACTGTTCTTTTCTGTTCTTAGTAGAAAAATGATTCACTTTTTCCTTTTTAATGTTTGAATCAACCTTAGTCAACCCTATAACTGTTTGTGATTTACAACTTTAGCTTAAATGTTACTTAGGCCACTAAATATTGAAAAAACATATATGAGTTATCAGTTTAGTACCCAGCCCTTAGAAAGATGTATTTCTGAGACACACGTAGGTTAGAGGTCGAGGCCGAGACTAAGCGCGAAGCCAACCCTGTCTGGAGATGACCCCTCTTTCTGGTCCCTTTGAAAGTAATTCTACCCTCTATTGAAGAAATTATCGACTCATCTTCCATCCAAGCCGATAATAGGTGTTTGTATAAGGAAGCCTTGAGGTTTTCATCGAACCATCTTGAGGAGACGAGAGAGCCTGATAACATGTCGTATGCCTCCTTACCGGTCCAAGTTGGGACTTATGGACAAGATGCCTATTTTATAGATATTCTTTCGAACTCAATTGAGCCGATCGCCAACACAAATATTTCCCTGGCTGCAGTTCCTTTATCTATTATGGCCAATGTTGAGTTCCAAAGAACTTACCCTACTTCTGACGTCGGGAGTGCAGAAGGAGAGGATGAAGACAATATGGAGGTGAACTCTGAGTGCGACGAGATAGTGGCATCATCGTATGCTGAGAAATACCAATCCTCCATCCATGAGCTTGACCTTCTTTACTTCAGATACCTTTATGGAATTAAACCTGACGTCATCCTACGAGTTTCGATTGAGGATGAGATAGTGTATGACAGACGAGAGGGATAAATCGCCCCCTACGATGAAATGTTAAGATTTATATTTCTTCTTTATTTTGACCCGATCGTATGGCTATCCTTTCTAGTCTCGACCTCGCTCCCACTCTGACAGCCCCAAACTCTTGGAGGGTCATATTGGGTTACATCTCCTTATGGAGAAATAAGTACGAGGATAAGCCCTCAGTTGAGATTTTCCATGCTTGTTACCAAGTCTCTTCATCCATAAATTAGGCTGGTTACTTCCACTTGAGGGGCAGGAAGTCTGACAAGAAGATCCTCCATGTCAATCAAACTTCCAATCATATTTGGAAAGAGATATTCTTTTATGTCTCTCGAGCTCGGGGTTTCTCACTGACTCCGACCAGGAAGGATGAGATGATGATCCAAGGGTACCCCATACATGGTCAAACGCCTCAATGCTCTCTAAGTCTGAATCTGGTCTCAGTATAACCAATAGAGAGCAGGTTGACTTCCTTAGGAGGCAAGGGAAGCATATCCAACTCCTTTACTTTTAAGACCTGATATCCCCGGAGTACTTAGATAAGTTCGGGTTGAAGTTTGATCCACTGGACGACCATTGTAAGTGGAAAAATTTCTTTCTTTCTCTATTATTCAAGTCTTTCATCGCTTTTTGTGGCTTTGAATAATGATCCATGTTATGTTTTTGCAGACCGCCCTCCTTCTGTCTGAGGAATGTTTCAACATGCATGTGTCAAGCCTTCGTAATGCTTTAAGCAAAAAGAAGCAGTCGGCCACTAAGGGTCAGTTGTAGAAGGCCACAGCCATAGGTCCAACACACTCTGAGGCTGGCCAAAAAAGGACCAACGATCATGTTCTCCTTGAAGGTTGGCTTGAGAGGGACACTCGGAAGCTGAGAGTTGTCCATCCAATCTATTTTGTGCCGAGCACCTCTAGATTTAACTCTTATTCTTGGGGTTATTTTCCGGAGTACAGGCAGAACAACATTGCCAACCTTAGGAACTTCCTAGGCTCCATTCTCCCCTCGGCCATAAGATCCAAGAGGGCGATGCTTCGAGTTCACATTAAGGACGACTACGAGTTATTGGAGAAGATGGATCCTCCTCAGGTCTTTAATTTGTGCCTTCATCTGAGTGCTCAGGTAATTACTTTCTTCTTAAGCACAAGTATTTTATTATGCTTTTACCTCATTTGTACTAACGTGCTTTCCTTCCTTCACAATCTGTATGCACCTTTGCCTTGGCTAACAAGTGAATGGTCAACAGCTATCCCAAAGTGCAGGAGGTTGTTCAAGCTCTCAGATCTGAAGAAAAACTAAATAAATGTATGGATTCATCCCAAGCTGACCTTCTACAAGTTCAGAATGATCTGACGATCAAGAATGACTTACTGAAGATGAAGGATGACATGCTTAAGGAGCAAGACGAGGCTTTGGTCACATTATCGGTCAATCATAGCATAGAGCTTGATGATGTCGTTCAGAGGGGAAAAGACGAGGCCTTATTTCCTGAGGCCATTGAGAGGATTAGGGTCGAGGTTATTGAAGCTTTTAAAGATTTAGATGAGTTTGGAAGGTTTGACATCAATTACTTGTAGAGAGGCATAAAGACGGCTTGTAGGTAGATTTCTACCAAATTTACTGAGGTCGCCTTCAATTAGGCATGTCTTAGATGTTTCAGACATGTCTGAACCCCTCTTTGATGCCGCTCTGGAGTACGTGGAGCTGATAGCGGCCGTCGAGGCTGTGGCTAACACTCAGGCAAATGTCCTAGCCTAAGTAATACAGGTTAAGGGTGGAACTAAGCCTAACACCAAGGAAACTACCACCATCAACCTTGAGACGACTTCTTAGGGTGGTCATCTGTGACCAATACCCTCTTTTTATTGTACTTCTATTTTTTTATTCTGAACACTTTTATTTTTTGAAGTGATTTATCATCTTTTGGGTCCAAGGTATCAATATTATAGGTCGTAGTTGCTTTTTTATGAGCTTCCCTCTCCTCAGTTGAGTTGAAGTTGTATTCCCATGCCAACACATGATCACCTAGGACTTCCCCTACCCCATAAGGAGTTGACAATTTCACCATTTGGTGTATAGTGGATGGAATGACCTCAAACTCTTTGAGGTACACTCTTCCCATAATAATGTTATAGGCCGAGTATACACTTTCATCTATTAGAAATAAATTGACCTTCTTTGTGAGCCTCATCGGCCAGACATATCCCATACTGACGTCCATCTCATATATACCCAACAGATGGAATTTGTCACTGCTGAATCAAATCAATAGGTGATGATAAGGCACGACCATCTGCTTGTTGAGTCCTAAGCCTTTGAAACATGGCCAAAACATAACATCGGCCCAACATCAACCATTAATTAATATTATTGGCACGTCATAGCCATGAACCTTGGTTATAATCATTAGGTATCGTCTTGGGGGGCTAGGATACCTTTGAAGTCCAGTTTTGAAAAACCCATAATCAAAGTCTCCATATCACTTTATTCCTTTTCTCTGATTTAACGCCTATTTCAGCCAAGTTAACCACCTAAACATTAGGAAAAGATTTGACTTCTGCAACGTGTGCCTTTCTATCAGCCACCTATGAGCCTCCTCCTGGTAGGCCCCCATAAATCATATTCACATCAAATGAAATCATATGAAGGAGACCCTTAGGACCATCGTCCTTTGGTGGAAGATGTGAGTCGTCCTCATCATTATCATCTGAGGCATCATCTTTTTTCCCAATAGCATCCTATTTGCACTTATCGACCCTTCTTTTTATGGGGTCGTCTCATCCCCTCTTTACGCTACCACTGCTCACATACTTTCTTAGCTTCTCGGCCTTAATCTTTTTCTCAATCTGATCTTTTAGAGTGAAACACTTGTTAGTTAAGTGCCCGTGATCTTGGTGAAATTCACGCCATAATTGTTTCCTTTTGTGAGAGGGAGGTTTTATACTTTCAGGCCATCTTAGGGACCGATCATTCTTCATCTCATTAAAAATTTGTTCGCAGCTGACCTTGAGAGGAGTATACTCGATAAACTTATCATCAGTCAATCTCTTAATTTCGTCTTTCTTCTTCTTCTGAAACTTGCTCCCATTGGTAGTCCACTTCTCATCCTCATACTTAGTTGCCATAGCTTCCTCGGTGTTCATGACCTTATCGGTCGGCGTTAATAGCTCGGCTATAGACTTTGGTGGGTCCTCAACAAGCTTCCAAAACAATTTCCCTTTCTTCATAATCCTCGACTTATAACTTCTCCTTATTAAACCTCGCGATGTACTCCCTAAGACTCTCATTCTTACCCTACTTAACGTACAGTAGGTGAGTAGTCTTCTTCTGGGATCTTACCCTAAAGAAAAAGTTATGGATAAATCATTTTGCGTGTTACTTGAAATTTTCGATGGAGTTCTTCAGGAGTGATGTGAACCATATATGGGCAGCCCCAGTCAATGCAGCCCCAGTCAATGTGCTTGAGATATCATGGAATTTAATCTCATCTGAGATGGAGTAGATGTCTATAGTCGATCGGTATATCTCTACATGGTTCACAGGGTTGGTACTCCCATCATACATTGGAGTAACCACTGGTGGCATGAACTTGGCAACGGTTAGAAAGATAACTATCTTAGATACAAAAGGAGAGCCTTCAATATAGTCCTTCTATAAGGGTCTCGACTCTAAATAATATTCCCTATTTTATTCTCCAATCTCTTAATCAAATCATTCCAAGGCCTCTCGACCGCTTGCACAATGTCATCCTGGACGATATTATCCCTCACCGCCTCAATTGGTAGAGTAGATGCTTCCCTGGCTACCGACCTATGTCTGACCCCTCTCTTCTTGAGCTAGCATTTCTCCTTGACCTAGATATCCTTTCTCTCAAATTGCTAATGGGTCTAAGCCTATCGAAGGTCGAACCACTACTTAATGGATCAAAGGAAGATCCCCTTTCCTGTGCATCACGACTCAACCTCTTATTATGATCTCAACTTCCTTCGATGGGTCGTAATGTATTCCTAGATACTTCGTATGGCTCCTAGCAATCAATCTGAGCATCTTCAGCCTCATAATCCTCATAACGTTCCTACAGGAATAATTGGCCTTACCTCCCCAGGCATAAACGCCTAGGGTCAACAACCTCTCTCTGCCACTGAAGAGGTGGAAGGTCTTTCCGTGGTTCCTGGGGTGGACCCTTGGCATCCTGAGGGTGCTCCATTGCTATCGGCATAATCAACTCTGGTTGTACCCAAATTGGACTAATTATCACATTTTAGATGAAGGCAGCCAGTTGTTCTTACATTCCCTATTGGCTGGACACCAAGGACTTTAATGTCATCTCTACCTGATCCATCTCTAACTAAGGAGGTGCATTGCTAGAGCTAGGACCACCAGATTGTGATGATGGTGGAAATTCTGATTCCATGTATTGAACCTGATGGGTGAGTTATGACTAGGGAGTATAAGCTTGGAAGCTCAACATGAACTCTTTCAATGGTGAAACTGCTCCACAAGAGGGGAGGAGTGGTTCACCACTGAGACTCCAGTGAGGACAAGCTAATGGAGGGAAGATATGATAATACTTATTCCCATAGATGGCGCCAGAATGATGGTATCAGAAAATTTATAACAAGGTCACAAAAGTGTGAAGCTCAAATGGGTATACAACAATAGTAAAGATCATAGAGTAAATTAACAGAGAAGGATATGAGGTGAAGAGAATGAACACCTGGATTTAAGTGGTTCGACTGGAGCGTACGTCCACTGTGTGTGTGTGTGAGTGAAATCCACCAGTAAATATATCTCTAATAGCGTGGTTACAACACAAGCTTTCTCTCTCTCTCATGTATACAAATGAGTAGAGTTTTAGCTAGGGTTTTAATTCATCGATCCCTTATCATAGAGAAGATAAAGAGTATATATATGGCTTGGGGGTTTACTTGCCCCCAAGAAGACATGGAATGTTCCTAGGTAATGAGGTTGTGCCATCAATCTTTCTACATGTACATCATGATGATGAAATATTCCCTCACATGTGAGGGATATCTTGCTATAATAGTTTTGTATGCATGGAATCTGTAACCCACACGCACTCTTCCATGCGTTTCCCAATCCATGCGCTTTTCCAACAATAATTATTAGTCTATTCATCCAGGCCGAGGTTAAGATGACGAGTCAAACCCCTGATGGGATTTACTAATGACCGTGTTGTCTGGATCGGACGTCATCTCTTGAGTAAGAGGCCTAGGCCGAGGATACACTTGTAGTGAGATCACTAGGGTTGTACATGCAGATCTGGTTTTCCAAGTTGGGGTTGAGGTGCAATATGAGAGTTATGAGGCAGAGGCCGAGCTAACCCAAGATAAGGCCATGGCCGACTTATCGAGCTAGAGTCCACTGATGTAATGACATGTGTCATGGTGAGGGCCAAGGCCGAGCAATCCGAGGGTAGGCTGAGTCCTTCCAGGCCGAGTGGCAACTTCCCATTTCTGTCCAATTGGTGAAGATCGGCTTAGGCCAAGGCCTATGATCCTAGACGAGGTGATATTTGGCATATCAATATTCATGAGGCTTATTCCAATCATATAAACATCAATGCATTAAATTTAACCTAGAAATTTCTATTAGAAATACATCATTGAATTAAAAAACACATTTAAAATTAATTTAACAAGATAATTCTTTCCTTAAATTGTGGATTTGAGTCTTCCTCTCTTGAATACTTATTCTTCCTTCCTTCTTTAGCGTTGGTAACCTCTCCTATGGGTATGGGGCTACTAGGGTTGTATTATGATGGATGGAAATATCCTCCTAATTGTCAATCATCATCTTATAACCCATAATATCGAGTTATCCATGAACCCCCATATTTGGGCCCTAATTCCCCTAATGGTATACCTATTGTGTCCATTCCCTCTTTCTTCCTCTTTTTCCTTTACTCCTTCTTGGGAGGAGGGTTTTTTATATTCGTGAGCGCGGTTGGAGGGAGAGAAGGAAAAGGTCTCGCTCCCTTTCTATAAGCGCTTCATCAAATATTGTTGCCTCGAGAAAACTCCATCAAATACATACTAATGCTTGCGAAACTAATTAGTTCAAAGGTTCGGGTGCTAAGTTACAAAATGGGAAGGTGTTAGGGATCCCGCCCTTTCGGTCACATATGGTCTTGTGTTATTATTCTCCTTAATAACTCCATGAAGTGTGTGCATGTGTATTAATTAAATATATATGGTTTTGATACAAAAATTAGTCAGTTGATGTGGACTAATGATAGGAAGACACGCGTCACCCAACATGGCACAAGTTCAAGAACCGAGCTACTCAATGTACCGAGCTACTTAGAGTATCGAGTTACTCAGTGTACCGAGCTACCTAGCGTACCAAGCAACTTATTAGGAACACTAAATGACCAAGACAAATTAAATGTTTATTGTATTACAATCGTTCCTTACCATGTACAGATGTATATGCCTATTCGATAAATGCCTATTATCTATTCACACTGACAACCCAAGGGCTATAAATACATTGTAATACCCTCATATCAGGGTAAGAAATCATAAGTAAACATAATTGATCAAGCCAAGACACCCAGTAATACAAAATAGTGGACATATGCCATTTTCTTTGAGGCTGAACCATGTTAAAACTTTCTTGTCTTATTTCTTTACTCATATTTATCTGTGATTAATTAATTGATCAAATATAGTTTTTTACATCAACAGATTGGCGTCATCTGTGGGAAACGACTATACGTAGCATTTTTCACCAAAAATTCATTATAAATGGCTGATCTCCCAGAATCTAGCAATAGGAATAATGAAGGGAATCCTCCTCACCCTTATGCCCCTCCAAACGCAAATAATATCACAGGAATCTTGGCAAGCTTAGCCAGGGGCCAAACGGCTATGAAGAAAACAATGCAAAAGTTCATTCAGACTATTAAAAATGGCTCATCTACCCAGTCTGGCCAACGAATCATTCATAGAAGCATGCATCCACCATCTTCACGATAGCCACGGCCTATGTTATGATCTAGACATACTGAATTCCATTATTTGGGGAATTCAAGTGATGCATCCTATCATCCTTGTTTGACTTCTCTTATAAGAATTTTAGATTCTCAGTAAAACATCACTCTAACTCCAGAGAGACCAGAGGCTCTAGAAAGGTTGAGAAGAGTCTCTCCCTTCGACCGTTTGGGCCCCAAAAGGAATAAAAATCCTCCTCGAATTGTGTCAAGAAATTCTCAACTACCAAATGATTTAAAGGAAGGCTCAGCCCAATCACATCCAATCCCCAGACCTATAGTTTGCAAATAATGCATGGAAAGTATGGAAATAATGCATGGAAAGTATCTATTCAAAGATTGGAAGACATGTTAGGGGAGATGGCTAAGACCAAAGACCCTTTGTAAAGAACTTTTATCAAGGGATCTCCATTTGTTCAAGAAATTTTGGATTTTCCCACCCTTACAAATTTCAAGGCTCCTGTGGTCACACCGAAGTATGCTGGAAAAACTGACCTTGTTCTCCACATAGAACAGTGCAAAGTAACAACAGATATTTATGCAGTCCTAGATGAAATGAGGTGTTGAGCATTTTCAGGGACCATTACCGGATCTGCTCAGATATGGTACAACAGCCTTCCTCGATGGCAAATTTCAACCTTCCACTAACTGGGAGAGCTCTTTATATGAAATTTCTATTTTGGTGCCAAGATAATTAAAACGGTAGCACATCTGTTGACTGTTAAGAAGAAATCAGGTGAAAGTACAAAGGATTACATCACTCATTTCAATAACAAGAAACTGGAGTTCATCGACAATGAGGATAATATAGCCATTACAGCTCTCATAAGTGGTCTTTTCTAGACAAGTTGTATTACACCTTGGCCAAGGATCCCCCCAAATCCATGGCTGAATTAATGGCTAAACTAGCCAAAATTATGAATGTTGAGGAGGTTATGGCTGTAAATAAGAATGATGAGGAAAAGATGGCAACTAAAGTTGAAGGCAAGTCGGAAAAAAAAAGATCACAAGCATAATGATGGGAGCAAGCAGTCGAAAGGCAAAGAAATGTTGGATCACTTAAGGAAGTATACAAATTATACACCCTTAAAAGTGGACATAAACCACGTTCTGGAGGAAATCAAGAACAACGAGGAACTGAATTTGTTAAAAAAATTGAGAAAAACTCCCCAAAGAAGGGATAAATCCAAGTATTGTGAGTTCCATAAAGATCATGGTCACGCGACCAAGCAATGTGTAGCTATCCAAAATAAGATAAAGGCACTCATTAGACGAGGAAAGTTGAATAGGTATGTTCATTGTTAGAATGGTGGGAAGACCAACAACAGAGCTCGGCATAGGTCCAAATCTCCTTGCCGGCTAAGAGAAGATAAGAAAAGGGACCCCGAAGATGACCCCAGAGATGATTATGATATCCCAAAAAAGCCAAGAGAACCTGGGCATGAGGTATTTTCAATTATTTTTGGTTCATTTTATTATAACATGATTACAGATGGAGACGCATGAGGGGGTGATCATACAATTGAAAGGAAAGCTTACCTCAATGAGGCTCGGGCTTGTTCCTACATACAACGAATAAATCTGGCAAAAGAAGATCACCCGAGGAAGGCCAACAAAGATAAGCTGGTCATTGACTTTTTTAAAAATGATCTGGAAGGCGTTTAGTACCCTCGTGATGATCCTATGGTGATCAAATGATAATGAATGATGTAATCATTTCAAGAGTACTGGTGGATAGTGGTAACTCGTCAGACATCATATTTTACCCTTGCTTTGAGAGTTTGAACTTGAAACTTGGTCAGTTGGATCCATATCACATGCCTCTCATTGGGTTTTCTGGAGAAAAAGTTTTTCCACTTGGAATAATCAAGTTACACATGTTGATTGGTACTTATCCAGCTAGCAGAACAGAGAAGGTGCACTTCTTGATGATGGATAAGAATTTCCAGTCAGCCTATAATATAATCATGTGGAGAGTATGCCTGAAATTTTTTGAAGAAGTTCCATCCACTGTACATAAGTGTTTAAAGTTCCACACCAACTTTAGGGTTGGAATTATGAAGGGAGATCAAAAAGTAGCTCGGGAATGCTACTACTCATCTGCCGAGTAAGAGGAATTGGAGAATGCTAGAAAGAAAAAAAACACTTATCAAGTGGATGAATCTGATGAGTCTGAGATTGAAACCTTAGACCTAAGAGATGAAATTGAACTCGTTAAAGGTCAAGTCATGGAGACAACAGAAGGTATTATTCTGGATGCTGAGCAACCAAAACGAATAACTTAGATTGGTGCTTCACTTGATCCAGTATTGAAGCAAGAGCAGGTAGCGTTCTTGAAGCACAAAAAATAGGTATTTACATGGAGTCATGAGGATATGCTAGGGATAGACCCAATTTTCTTATGTCATTAGCTCAATGTCAATAAGGAGATCAAACCAGTCAAGCAAAGGAGAAGAGTCCTTAGTCCGGAGAAGAACTAGGCTATTCAAGAAGAAGTGGAAAAGTTGCAAAAAGCTTCTTTCATCGAAGACGTAAAATATCCTGATTGGATGGTTAATGTTGTGATGGTAAAGAAGAAGAATAATAAGTGGAGAATGTGCGTGGAATTCACAAAACTGAATAAAGATTGCCCAAAAGATCATTTTCCTCTACCCATAATAGATTAGCTAGTGGACACAACTTCGGGGCATGAGCTGCTAAGCTTCATGGATGCCTATTCAGGATATAATCAAATTAAAATGAAGCCATAAGATAGGGAAAGTACCTCTTTCATTACCCCATGAGGAACATATTATTACAATGTTATGCCTTTTCATCTTAAAAATGTCGGTGCAACTTATCAACGGCTGGTGAACAAGGTGTTTGCAGAGAAGATAGGCAAAAATATAGAGGTATACGACAATGACATGTTGACCAAAAGTAAAAAAGTTACTGACCATATAAGTGATTTGAGCCAAACATTTGATCAATTAGAGAAGTATTAGATGAAGCTAAATCTGACCAAGTGCATTTTTAGCGTACAAAAAGGCATATTCCTCGGGTACATTATGAATCAAAGAGGTATTGAGACAAATCCTGACAAGATAAAAGCCTTGGTAGAGTTATAATCTCCAACCACCAAGAAGGAAGTGTAGAGCCTTACGGCCGTGTTGCATCTCTCAACAGATTTGTCTCCCGAGCAACTGATAGATGTCTTCCATTCTTATAGGTTCTCAGAAAGACCTTTAAGTGGAACGACGAATATGATAAGGCGTTCTTAGAGTTGAAGAGATACTTGGGATACCTAATTTATTATCTAGACTATTGGCGGGAAAAAAATTATATTTGTACTTAGTTTATTATACTAGCAAGGCATTCAGGGGAGCAGAAATTAGGTATCCAAAATTGGAGAAGTTGGCATTGGAATTAATTGAAGCGAGCAGGAGAATGAAACCATATTTTCAAGCCCATATATTAGTGGTATATACTGACATGCCACTCAAACAGGCTTTACATAAGCCAAAAAGTCTGGAAGATTGATGTATTGGGTAGTGGAGTTAAGGGAGTATGACATTATCTATGAGACAAAATCCTCTCTCAAAGGATAGGCAGTGGCGGATTTCATTATTGAGTTTACCTACCCAGATGTCTCCAATCAATAAGGGGCTAATACAGAGAAAAAAAGGATGCTAGAGGATCAACAAAAAATATCCCCGATCAAGTCGCAACAGCAGACTTGCTAGAAGGGATGGCCAACGATCAACCAGAATCCTCTGGCAAGGTACAAGAGTTGAAGAAGAAGTATGAAGAAAGGAAGGACAATATATTCCATCAAGGATTTTGTCAGACCAAGGGTTTGACGATAATATCCCTCTATGGAATTTATATGTCGATGGTTCTTCGTGTGCAACAGGTTGCGGAGCTAGAATTATTCTCAATAGTACAGATGGGATAGACATTGAATAGGCTCTGCGTTTCTAATTTCGAGCTTCTAATAATGAAGTTGAGTATGAAGCCGTGATTATGGGCCTTAACTTAGCTAAATCATTGAATGTAGAGCAAGTTATGGTGTTTAGTGATTTGTAATTAGTAGTGAATCAGATGCTAAGTCTTTATGCAACAAAAGGGCATTTCATTTCAAGATACTTAACTAATGATCTGGAGATTATATCCAATTTGGTATCTATTTAGGTGGATAGAATACCAAGAATAGATAATGCAAGGGTAGATGCACTTTCTTGGTTAGCTTCAGCTACTGACGCAGATCTAAGAAGAATAATACCCATTGAAGTACTTACAAGTAGAAGTATTGATGAAGACTTGATGGTGAATGTTATCGCCTTGGATATGGGACCATCCTGGATGGATACCATCAGGGCTTATATTGAATAAGGTACTTTACCGGCTGACCTACTTGTAGCCAAGAGGTTGAAGTATAAGGTTGCCAGATATGTTTTGAAAAATAGAGTACTTACAGGATAGGTGTGATAGCTGTTTTACAAAGGTTTGTTCACCGAGTAGAAGCTAAAGACATGATAGAGAAAATTCATGAAAGATCTTATGGAGATCACGTAGTAGGTATAACTCTTTTATAGAGAATAAATACGCAGGGGTACTACTAGCCAATAATGCGCGCTGATTGTACAACTTATGCTAGAAAATGTGATAAGTGTCAGTAATTTTCTACTATACGAAGAACTCCTCAGGTGATGCAAACACCAATCACTTCACCTTGGTCATTCTCTATGTGGGAAATAGATTTAGTCGGGCCTCTGCCAACTACAAGAGGACAATTCAAATATTTGGTGGTAGTTGTTGATTACTCCACAAAGTGGGTGGAAGTTGAACCTCTCATCAATATGACCTATGAAAGGGTCTATCAATTCACTTAGAAGATTATTATTTGCAGATATGGTATGTCCCATGCTTATATCACCGATCACAGTACCCAATTTGACAATGATGAGTTCGCAGCGTATTATCTGCAGTCCAGCATTCAAAATGTTCGTTATATTCCAGGTCATCCCCCAAGTAATAGGAAAATCGAGGTGATGATAATAACTCTACTGAATCGGTTAAAGAATATATTAGATGATGCTAAAGGAATTGGATCAACGAGTTACACTCAGTGTTATGGGCCTATTGAACAACTCCCCGAACTGCAACTCAAGAATCTCTTAACATGTTGACTTTTGGGAGTGAAGAAGTGATACCTACTGAACTAGGATTACCTACTCATAGGGTTCTTAAATTCAATTATCCAGTAAGTGATTTGATGAGACACTTAGACTTGAACATGCTCGAAGAAGTCAGAGATGACGCATTGATTCGAAATGCAACTTATAAGCAAATGATTACCATGTTCTATAATAAAAGGGTCAAGAAATGTTCTCTCAAGGAAGGAGATTACGTGCTCAATTAGGTAATTCTAAAGCATAATAAGTTAGAGTCCAGTTGGCATGGGACCTATCATATCATAGTTTTTGTTCGACCTGGTACTTATAGAATAGAAACTCTTAAAGGTGAAGAATTCAAAAATGCCTGGAATGTAGAGCATCTGCAAAATACTACCAGTAATGTAACTGCCCATGTACCCATTTATTTCAGTATGAATGAAAACTATTATTTCCCCATTTGTTTTATATTTTTCAGAGTACAAATGCTACACACTACACTTAACAAACTTCGCAGCATACAGCATTTGAAAATGTGTATTTAAAATGCACAACAATAACCAACTGCAAGTTGGTAGGTATCAACAACCAACTAAAAGTTAGTCGACATCAGCAACCACTAACTAAAAGTTATTCAGCATCAACATAAACACCAACAATATTGGTAAAACAATCGAGCAAGGCAAGTTCTGCTTGATTATGAGTGACCCAAGAGTCATCTAAACTAGGTAAGCAGATTGGGTAAAATATCCACTGCCTAAGCACTAGGGCAACTATTTACTTAAATTATTGTTACAACTAAGCAACAACATGGGTTAAAAATTCCATTTCTTAGGCAGTTATGGGTGATAAGTCACTATAACTAAACAAACACATGGGGAAAATGTTCCATTCTCTAGGTAATCAAATCAAAAAGGGAAAAATGTCCATTCAAATATATATACTCAATGACTCAAAAGTAAGCCATTACTGTTATAAGTACAACACTACTATAGTTGATCTCATGTTATGAACAAAGATTGACAGAATAAATATCATGCAATTATTTTATTTCCAAGGAAACAAAATTATAAAAAGATGATTTTTCTTCATTTCCACCAACAATTACTAATGAAATACAAATAGCCTATTCTATTGGTTTCTTTCCTTCAGATTAAGATACGGGATCCATTCTAGCTAGAGGGTCATCTAAAGTAAAAGAAGAATTGATAAGGTTTAAGTCCTGAAGATTTATGTTGGGTTATCTTAAATTCTTTGTGAAGATTGTAATCACCAAGGTATTTGGAAATCAAACACCATGGAATAGAGCTAACTGGAATCCATCTAACATCTAACTGGAACAGTGGTACTGGCAGATCAAGTAGCCCAGGCTCATAACAATCCCATAGTTTCGTTCTTTTCTCAACTTTCATTACAGTTAAAGCATTCAATCGTCCCTGCTTGTATCCTTCATTGTTTGATTATTTCAATCGGGCATCAAGATGATATAAAGCTTCATTGTATCCCTCCATTCAGAACTCTCTGGGTTGCTTGTGAAACTGATAATTTAATTGCTCAACATGTTGATGAAGTCTTTTCATCCCACTTTCTTTATTCTGCAATGTAGAACTCTGATTGGATAATTTATCTATAAGAGTTTGAATCTTCTGGGACATCTCTGCCAGAGCTTGATTTTTTGCCTTCACTTGAACATCATGATTTTCTAAGGCTTGCTGAGTTCTAGTCTCTTAAATGCTACTCTGACAACCTCTTGCTCTACCCCGGGAAGTGGATGCAGGTTTGACTCTTTTCATAGTCTCCAATTCTTCTCTTAATGAAGCATTTTCCATCTCCAAAAAGGAAAAACCTTCATCATTCACGAGGATTATAGCTCCAAAGGAAGAGGCAAATCTTAGTTGTCTTAATTCTTCTCTCAAAACATTATTTTCCTCCTCCAACAATTTGGCAATATTTCTATGCTCCTGAATCTCAACTTTCAGCACACTCTCTTTCTTATTATGGGCAGGGATAAATTTTTCATAACCCCGATCAGCACTCAACTGTTAGTACTTCGTCTCATAACCTTCATGAAGAAGAAAAGTGGCTTCCTTGTGTTGAAGTTGAAGTTCTTCAATCATTTCGTAGTAAGCTTCGTTATTTACTATTGCACGATCAAATAAGCATTTCAAACACTAATAAGCCTCACCTGCTCGTTCAGAGGCATCAGGACCAAGAATGTTAGTTATTTGTGCTTTAGTAAAATCTGCACGACCATCTTTAAAGTAATTTGTACATTTCATCATCAACTCTGTATCATGAGCTGACAACAGTTCCATCCTGGCAATGAACTAGAAAGGAAAAGTAAAGAAATATCAACAGCAACACAGTTATATTGAACAGTAAAGGAGAAATAAAGATAATTAACAAGTCAATTTTATTGATCATAATAGATGAGAGTACAACCAGAGGTACAAAACAAAGGGCAAACATAGGAAAGCAAAAAAAATTCGAACAACATTACACCTTCTCCTTATTCCCCACTAGATCTTCAGCTAATTTTGAATTAGGAATTGGTTGCTGAAGTTGCTCGGAGGGGAGCTGACGTTGTTCGAAAGAAGTTGTTATCTGTTGGACTTGCTCAGAATATTGAGGGATAGTGGAAGTAGGTGTTTGTTATACCATCATCAAAGAAGATTCATCAAATTCAACTTCATATTCTTCTTCTTCTCCAATGGATGGAGGAGGGCCATGGATATGTTTCTGACATAGTTCAGAGTCTTCAGCAACGTTCAACTATTTCAATGTTGCAACCCATCCATCCCTGAAGAACTTCAAACTTTCATACTCAATTTGAGCAGAGGTAGAAGTTAAAGCTTTGTACCACCCTTTGTCCCAGCCAGAGCCAAAGCACTTCTTCACAGCATACCTCATCTTCGTCCTTTGCGAGGAAGCATTCTCTCTAAGTTGATCTTCAATAAATTTTACTTTCTTTTTAAGCTCTTTCTTACATTGTTCATCCTCTTCAAGCTTTCCCACAACTTTCTCCTTGCTGGTAATGGCAACTTTAAATTTCTCCTCTGCCTCCTTGGAAACATCCATATCTCTTTACCGAGCTAGATCAGCCTCCTTTGCCGCATCCATCGCTTTTTTTAGCTGTCTCAGTAGCCTTGACTTTAGTTTCCCAAGATGTTTTGTCATCCTTAGATTTCTATCGGGACTCTTCCAATGATTTTGATAACATAACAAGGTCTTCTTCTAGTTCACTGGAAGAGGAAGCATCTTTTATAGCTTCGTCCTTCTCTAAGATATTATTGAAATACACTAAAAACTGCAAGATGAAGAGAAACTCAACTTAGAATATGAAAGTTGAAAGCAGAACTGAAATGACAAGGTATAATGACACTTACTGATGCAAGGCGTTGGGTTGGCAAATCAAAGACTTTCCCCTAGTAGTAGAGGTCTCAGCAACTCTGTGATCAGGAATATTTCAAGAACATATCAATTTCCTGGCCAAACCAGGAGTAATGAATGCTGGAGGACCAGCCCTAAAGGAAGTTATTTCAACCCCATAAGGTTAAGCAGCAACATCAATGGTCTTCTCAGCAAGACCCCTTCTTAATATTTTTAAAGGAGCAACCCCTTCAAAGGTACTGCCTCTTTTTTAATAGTAGGGGGCTTCTTGGTGACCTCCTTCATAGGTGTAATAGCTCCCCTAGATGGATCAACATCCTTTTTCCTAGCCCCTTTAGCTGGGACATCTTATTTGTTCTCTTTTGCCCCATCAGTGTAACACCCCACCTATTAAAATACCGGGTGATCAGTCATATATCATATTAAACAATAATCTCATCTGGTTCTTTCTTATCATCACTTTCGTTAAATCATTAATTACTAATACCTAGTGTTTCATTAAGCTGATGCCCTATTGTATCTTTATTAATCCAACCCAAACACTATACTAGAGCAACAGATAATCCAATACAAGAGCAAAAATTAAAACATGCCACAAAGTAAGTACAAGAGTCTATCTAACAACATCGACTACAATCCATCCACAAGTGAAAATATAAAAGAGTACTAATACATGAGAAGTCTGAATATAGGGGTACAAGCCTAGATGTACAACTGAAAAGATCCTTATCTAAAGATAGAATGATATAAGCGCCTATATAAAAAAGACCGCAGCAATCCACATAGTTGCAGCCACGTACTCTATAGGAAGGATCAAGACTGGCACCCCTGTGGTAGGACACCTAAAAGGTTTTTGAAAATATTTTATAGCAAGGGTTAGAACCCAAAACATTTAAAAATATTTAGCAAGTGAATTTAAATGGGAAAAGTAAATATGCAAATGATCTCCATATTTAAATTAGTTACATGCACTACCTTGAGTTTACCTCACCCCTCAACTAATGTGCACGCCTACTGAAACTATAAACACCCCATCTAGATAACCCTCTATAACAAGCCTTGTCTCGTATATCTCACAATTTCCCACTACCCTAACTTGTGTGAATATCGTATACATTTTTATGGTTTATTAGCCACATTAGCTTATTATCCATTCCTATTTAATGCCATATAACATTCTCACAAGTTATATCATTTACACCATCCACATCATGTATACGAGTTATAAGTTATTTTTCACACTAACTTATTTATATCCATATCCAACTTGATACCATATAACCATTTCACAAGTTATATTATCTATACATTTCACACCATGTATATATATAAATTCCCGTATATAATTTTGCACTATATATACGTATCATATCCCAAAATTCACACACATGTCGGATATAAAATACTATCACCGAACGGATAGGAGGTGTCCATAGTTCCCATCGAAAGTGTCCTCTCTTTACCGTAACGGTCCCACCCCTAAGTCAAAGACGCTATGGCCTAGGGAATATACTCAGCCTGCATTCGCTATCCAAGGGACTCACCCACATCGCGCAACCTCCTATGATAGCATTAATATTGGTATGGCTTTACTATATAAATTATTCACACAAATATATTAATAAATCATATATGTACTACACATCGACATATATATATAAATCAAGGCTATTGGAGTATAATGCACATACCCAAGCCTAAAACATTTAAGTCTATGATCCGACTTCATTTTAATTAATTACACACTAATTAATTTATCATTATTTGTTGTCACCCTACCAATTATGCCCGAACTCTCTCTCTCTCAGCCCGAAATTCAATATTCCTAATTCAATGTTCAATTTCATCTAATTAAGTTTCCCCCACTTAATTAACAAGGTTTCAATCACTCAATCATAAACATTAATCTCTTCAATTTAACTAATCCTCTAATTAATACAAGGTTAATTAGTCATACCTATCCATCTAGGCAATATTCAATGGAATAATAACTAAAGTTATTTCTTAAGATTTTCCCCACGAATCTACCCAGATTTTTAAAATGCCATTTTGGGGCATTTTGTAGACGTTTTAGAGAAAACGTATTAGAGAATAAAAGTTAGAAAACACGATTTGCTACAGGGATTGACGGACAAAATATCCATTAGAACAGTATATACCTCAACTCTGTTCAGATATCTTCATCAAAACTTTTCAAGATTCATCAAAACACCATTCTTTTGTTATAACAAATCAAGCCCTAACAATCTCACCAATTTAATCATCAATTGCATCAATTATCAAATCCTCTACAGATTTATAACCCTCATTAAAAGAAAACTCCAATTTATTCAAGAATAAAGAATTCAATTGGATTCCACCTCTTTTAATATGAAAAATAGATGCAATTTAGTTATTAAAATTTAAACCACTTGCCTCGACAATGAAGATCTAGGATTTCAATGAAGATGTTTAATTGTAATTGACTCTTCAAGATCCCCAAATTCCTTTTCTCTTTGGCTCTCCCTTTTCTTTTCTCCCTTTAGTCTTCTAATATGATTTAATGAAGCCTATTCCCTTACACATTTGAGGCTAAAAATACTATTCACGTTTTGGGCCTATGGGCATTAATAAAAGGGGTTCATACTCTCTATATGGAACTCACATATGTCTAATTAGGTCCCAATACCCATTATATGCATGTAACCACTTATCTTGGACTAATTCTACCCTTCCGGACTCAATCGCGCACTTAAAATCGCCATCCGGAATAAATTTCTAAAATTAACTCTCACCCGTTAACTTATTTAAATATATTCACTTTTAAATGTTCCTATTAATATATTATCATTAATTTATGAATCACTAATTACCGAATTAGTTAATTAAAATAATAACCCATAAATTACGAGGTGTTACAATCAGCACTAGGGAAAATCTTGGAAAAGGGATCAGGCATTATCCTCTTCTTCCTCATCAGATCAACATTGGTAGTACTCAAATCACAGGATGATTCTTAAACAATTGAAGAAGATGATGGAACCTTCTCAAGATCAATCACCAAAGGAGGAACAATAGGTCGAGCAATAAAAGAGGAAGTGGTGTTCCTATATTTCAATAAATAGGAAGCAGATCTCACGTGCTCCCCAGTAACTAATTGATGCAAACCCCAGATAAACTTCAAATCTTTTATATTAAGACCACTCTCTTTGGGGGGGGGGGGGGGGAATGTCAACTGCAAATTAAATTTGAAGAAAACAAAACTCAGTGAAATATTTGATCATACAAAAATAGAGCTAGTTAGTTTAAAAAATAAATAACAACATATCCCATTTCCATAAGGTGGACATCTGGGACCTTGGTACACTTCATTCCCATTTAATGGGGGGTGTTTCCAATTTTTCATCACAACCGCATGTTCAAAATAATTCCTATTAGAATCAGGGAGATTGACCACTAAATCTCTATTAGAAAACCTAGTTTTTAAATAAAAGGTGGTGTCACTGGTGACCCATTTATAACAAAACATAATTTTAGGATTCCCAAGATGAGTTCCATGAATTTGATTCAGCCTAGGTACGCCATTAACTACCCTCCATGTATTTGGAACTACTTTTGCAGGTACAATATTGAAATATTGGCAGAATTCCAAACACAGGGGATTAGGCAGGAAAGAAAAACCACATTCTGCTACAAAAATATAGGGAAACCAATGTCCCTCAGCTAAAGAAAATAAATCAAAAGGACAAGTAGGTTCTTTTAAATCAACCCAAGAAGGAATCTCAAAGTCGGATCTAAACTTATCTAATGACTCGATAAGATAAACCGTGATGACTAAAGCAAAGAAAGAAGAAGGAAGGAAGAAATTCTTACAGAAGATTAAGGAATCAGCTAAGGAAGATGCCAAGAAAGAACGTTCGTAAGAAGAAAAATGAGAAGACAAATAGTTTGCAAAAAATATGTCAAAAGGTTGAAGATAATCGTATTTTACCGCCTTTATATATGCCGCCTTGGAGAACGACAAAAGTAATGATCAAAAGTGATGACGGTTGCGTTTTCAACTGCTAATTAAAGGAAAAAGACGCAAGTACCCAAATGGTCGCTAAATACTCAAAATATTTACGAATTTTCCATTTCGCGTTCACAACTGTTATGTAAAGTGGGAAAAAATTTAAAACTGTTTAAGGTCTTTAATTAATCAAAACATGAGAAATCTGCCCGAGAAACATTTTGGGCAAAAATTTTCACACTCTCACATACAACCTCAATTGTGAAACATTGGGGGCTTATGTTAATACAAAAATTAGTCAGTTGACGTGGACCAGTTATATGAAGACACATGTCATCCAACATGGAACAAGTTCAAGTACCGAGCTATTCAATGTACCGAGCTACTCAGCATACCGAGCTACCTAGCGTACCGAGAAACTTATTGGGAAGACTAAAAAACTAAGACAGATTCAATGTTTATTGTATTACAATCATTCCTTACCATGTACATATGTATATGCCTATTCGATAAAGTCCTATTATCTATTCACACTGATAGCCTAAGGGCTATAAATACATTGCAATACCCTTATGTAAGGGTAAGCAGTCATAAGAAAACATAATCAAGATCAAGGAAAGACACCCAGTAATACAAAATAGTGAACGTCGGTCATTTTCCTTAAGGTTGAACCACTTTAAAACTCTCTTGTCTTATTTCTTTACTCATATTTATCTATGATTAATTAATTAGATCGAATCTAGCTTTTTACATCAACATATGGGTATCAATGTGGGCTTAAAAACATATCCTCTCTAAGTAAAATGCTACTGAATTGTTGAAAATAGATTAAAATTGCATTCCGGTTTGATAAAAAAATATAGTCTTCAAGATGGTCATATGCTAGTAAAAAACGGGGTACAACAAATTTCGTACAATGTTAATGTTAGAGTATTCAAACAGTTATTTTTGCCCTGGTAGGTAATTGTCTTATTTCAGTTTTCCAAAACACTATGGGTCCTTTATTAACCTAATCTTCATTAACATTCATGTTCTTGAATCCAGTTCTTATTCATCCTCGCTATAACATATATCGCATTATTGGATGAAAGCTAAATTAGATAATTCCCTCACATATGCCACGTTTTATTACAAAATCATTTTCAAAACATGTTGGTAATAATTTTTATATGTGTAAATCCTGAGGTTCTATACCTTGATCTTGATTCTATAAAAAATGTTTAAATTTTTTGAAAATAAGCAAGATTGATCGAATCTGACCAATTTTGGTTGAGCGAAAATTTTAGTTATTGGAGAGAAACAAAGGAGTTTATTTGGCACAAATATCTTGAAGTTGGGGCGAGCAGCTTATCACTGAAGCATCACTTCAGCGACACCTTTGCTGCAGAGATACTTTCCTCACTGTTCGCCAAGTCCTCTGAAGTTCTCTATAAAAACTTTGCATATATGCATGACTTGCATCACGCCAGGTTCACTCTAGCAGCTCTTTTCCTCATTGTAGGGATACCTACAGTGATGCATACAGATCCGTGAATCTGTCATAAATATCTTTGAGTATCTTCTAGATTTTTTTATGAAAATCACCCTTTTAACTACTGATTATAGTTTGATGAGTGTCAAAGAAGACAAATCTTTTTATCAAGAACTCACTTTCCCGAGACAAACTTTCTATACACTATGGATCTTTCCCCCAAAAAGAAGTATTGTGAAATTTAAGGTTCTCTTTCGGGGTTCATATAATGTGTGATCGCCAAAGTCTAAAGAGAACGGCTTCTGGAACATTGTTCATGTGTGTCATGACATCGAGATATTGATATTGTCCATCGGATGATAGGAGTCTCTAGGTTGCTACAATTTGTTAGAAATTTTTTGAAGGTATGACTTAGTGCGAATAGGAGTGTAAGTCAATAGTCCCATCTATACGTCTTTACTAAGTTTAGTGGCATTGTTTCATTGGCAGAGGCTTTTCCCTTTAGTGGTTTTTTGTACGTGTACATCTGTTGTTATGACTATATTTACCTTTTATGTGTCTTTTGTCTTCCACGTGCTTAAAAAAAATAAAACCTCAAATTGGCTAATTTAAATTTAGGTAAATTTTTTAACATGATATTTAGGTGTGAAAAATAATTTTTTCTGGGTATCCATTTCGGTATGCAAAATGAACTCTCAACTAGTATGAGATCTTGGTCATCTTTTGTTAAGGTTAAAACTCTAGAGGTAGATCCTGCACTTTGTATTAATGTGGAGTACAACAACATATACTTACATGTATATATTTTTCAGGACATTGTTAAACCTACCTGTAATTTATCTCTTTAGATGGTGGTTCATCAGATAAATATTTTTTTTCAGTCTTCATCCATTAGTGATAAATGATTTTCTAAGATTAACACTTCATCTTCTTCTATCTACGCTAGTGATGATTCTTTAGAGAAGAAGATAGTGACCTTCAACATTATGATAAACTCTTTTCTGAAATTGCTATAATTAAAAAAAAATTGTTGATAACTTTGATTAAATTGAAAAAATGTGAAAAGTAAAGCTCTTCTATGAAAGTGCAGAGGTTCATTATCATCACTATTTAAGCTCAATATGCATCTCTTAGTACGAGTGTCCTTTTCATAGAGATTGAGAATAATGATTTCTAATAAAGGTTAAAATTTTTACATTTCTCATGTTGGAATATGTTGGTCTAAGCTAAGGATGTCAACGATACCATCGAAGATAAATTCAAGAGGATGGGAAAATTGTTTTTAGCCCGTACTAAATCTTCGATTGGTAAACGTGGAATTGGTTTTTGAAAATCATCATGGTAAATTTAAATCTGAGTAAAAAACTATTTTTGTGAAAGATTATCAAAGGACTCATTTGATTGAAGAGTCTTCATCATCTATTAAGAAGAAAGCTATTTCAAAATCTTTTAAGAAAATTGATCATCATTTTATGCATCATTAATGTTTTTTGCAAACGTGATGGCCATTTACAAAATTATATCTATAACTTTTTGCAAAGCTCCAAGGTGAATAAGAAGCCTCCCTTGGATAAAGTTTCAACCTTGAAACGTGGGATTAATTCCCCTTTTATTGATTTAGAACAATTTTGTTAAAATTTAAGAAAATTTCAAAATCTAAACATATTGAAAATAGTTTGAAGGATTTGGGGAAAATAATAAGATCAAAGTTTTCTAGACTAAGAAAGAAAAATATAATTTTTATTCACATCACTTTAGTTTCCCAAAATGATTCACAGTGGTATTTTGATAGTGGGTGATCTAAGCATATGACTGAAAATCAAGATTCGTTGTTCAAACTTGTAAGGAAGGAGTTTGGGTTGATTACTTTTGGAGATGGGAACAAATCTAATATCTGGAGAAGAATACTATAGAGATTGATTGTTTTCCTATGTTAGATAATATTCTTTTGGTGGATGACTTAAAGGCTAATTAGCTTAGAATGAGTCAAATGTGCAATGATCATCACAATGTGCTTTTCACGAAAAAGAAATGTCAATCCTTGATTTTAAGGTTAAATACATTTTCAAGGGGTAATAGAACCATGAAGAATTTTTACATAATCAATATCTCTCCAAGTATGGTTTGTAATAGTTCTATGGAAGATGTGGAAGATCTTTGGCATAAGAGGTTAGGTCATGTGGACTATAGACATCTTATTAGACTTTCTAGGAATGAACATGTTCACGATTTACCTACTTCAAAGTCAAGTACTTCTCATGCATATGGTACTTTTCAAATGGGAAAACAAATTCATAGTCCACATAAGAGGTTAAATGTTACTACCTCGCGTGGGCTCAAACTTTTACTTAAAAACCTTATGGCTGCAATGCGTATGAAAGTCATAGGTGGTCGAAGTCACATTCTTATGATTGTAGATGACTTCTCCAGATTTATTTTTGTAGAATTTTTGCATAGCAAGTACAATGCTAAGGACATTTTTATTCCTAGGTGAAAAAAACATTAAAATGAAAAGGCATGCACTATCACTAAGATTTATGGTGATATTGGTAAGAAATTTTAAAAATGGGTGTACCAGAACACTATAGTGATGTTGGAATACACCATGAATTATTTTCCTCAAATTTCCTCAACAAAATGGAATAGTCATAAATAAAAAAATGGGACTATTCAAAAAATGGCTAGGCTCATGTTAATTCACAAGAATGCTTTGAAAATATTTTGGGTAGACACTTTTCACATCCCTTATCACCCCACTAACCGAGTCTATAAGAGGTAAGGTACCAATAAAACCCCTCATAAGTTTTATAAAGGAAATAAACCCACACTCAAACACTTTAGAGTCTTTGGAATCTAGTGTTACATGCTCAAGGATAGACAATATTTATAAACAAAAACAATCTAGAGGTGTGGTCGGCAATTTTCTTAGCTATTACACTAATAGTCATGCCTATATTATTTTTAATTTTCTCTCAATAAATAATGGAAACCATTAACGTCATCATTGATGAAAATGATTCATTTGACTTCAAAGAGAACGATCGTGAAGACACATCTTTCATTTTCCCACATATTGAATAAAAAGTAAAAAATGCAACAGATTATTGTAAAGAGGTTGCCCTACCTCCTAATGAGGTTATGAATGTGGTAAATTCCTCTATTTGGGTTGGGAAATACCATGATGCTTCCAACATCATTTGTAGTCCAAATTTTGGAGTGACGACAAGATCTCAACTGCAAAAGGAAGATGTATTTCTTTGTTATGCTTCCGTGATTGAACCCAAGAATGAGAAGGATTCCTTGTTATATGAATATTCGATCAATACTATGCCAAAAAAATTAGATGAATTATCTAAATAAGAATATTAGAATCTTATCCCCTTACCTAAGGATGTTCATGTTATCGTCACTAACTGGGTCTTCAAAAATAAGTGTGATGAATATGATGCCGTTTTGAGGAATAAAGCAAGGCTAGTGGCTTATTGTTATACATAGGTTAAAGGTGTAAACTTTGATGAGTATTTTTTACTCGTTCTTAGGCTATAGTCAGTTAGTTTACTCTATCCATGCCTTTTTCCTTAGACTTTAAGATCCATCAAAGTGATGTAAAAATCGCATTTCTTAATGGAAAACTTCAAGAGGAAGTCTTTGTGTTAAAACGAAAGGAATTTTAGGATCCCAAATTCCCAACACATGTTTATCACCTCAAAAAGGCTTTATATGGACTTAGACACGAGCATAGATCTTGGTATGAAATAGTTACTTCATATCTCTTAGGAAAATGCTTCAAAAGAGGAAATGTGCACAAGACCTTGCTTTTGAGATCTTGTGTTAAAGACATTGTGGTTATCTAGGTATACATTGATATCAAGACTTTACTTTGATAATGCAAAAAGAATTTGAGATGAACATGGTTGGGAAACTCACCTTGTTTCTTAGTCTCGAAGTTCGACAAATGGATAGTGGAGTTTTTATTTCACAATACAAGTATGCAAAGGTCCCCGTGAAGAAATTTGACCATGACTCTTTTAATCCTAAACTTACCTCCATGGGTTATTTTGTTAAGCTTGTAAATGATGTTGATGGGAAGAATGCAGATGAGATTCTTTATCATAGAATAATTGGTATTTTGTTGTACCTCATGGCCAGCCATCCCGACATATTTTTTATTATAGGAGTGCGTGCTCTCTACATGAAAATCGATAAACACATTATCATGTATGTTTATTGGACCATAGGATTTGTTCTTTAGTATTATTGGAATACTAATACATTCTCGTTAGCTTATTCAGATGCCTATTGGGCGGGAGGTGTTAATAGGAGAAGAAGTACATCAAATGGATTATTTGATCTTGCAAGATCTTTAGTCTCTTGGCATGATAATAAAGAAAATTATGTTTCACTTTCTACGTCCATAATGGTGTATAATAGGGTGGGAAGTTGTTGTTCTCAAATACTTTAAATGAAACATATGTTGTAGGATTATAGTATCGATCAAGATCACATGGTTACATATTGTGTCAATACTAGTACTATAAATATACACAATAATCCTTCCCAACATTCTAGAACAAAGCATATACACCTTGAACATCATTTTATTAAAGATCTTGTCGAAGAAATATTATATCTTTAAGATATGTTTCTAACGATCTTCAATTAGAGGATATTTTAACTAAACCTCTTGATTAAACTAAATTTTAGTTTCTTAGGTCATCATTAGGTATTTCCATCATTGATTGAATGATTGGATTGTTATTTGTACTTCTTCGCTTTGGTGCATTTTTTTTATAATGTGTCGTGTTTTTTTATAACATTTGGCTGTATTCTTTTCCATAAAAATATTTTTTAAATATTTTCATTTATATGTTCTTTAGATGATATACTCCTTGCCATATATTTGTATATTAAAAATTACTTGAATACTTTTTTCCTTTTGTTTGGATACAAGTGATTTTGTGCATCATAAGACAAGTTTATCTTTTCTTTTACAGTCTTATAAACTTTGATAAAAATTTTATTGGGAACACATGCTCATATATTATTACACTTTTCACTGCACTACGCATTGTATTGATGCCACTTTATGAGTAATGAAATTTTTTTATAATATTTTTCAAATGGTTCAAAAATTCGATTATTTGTGAGAGAATGTCCAATATCCTCAAATGTGTAAGTATGCAGTTTTATGAAGGAGTTGAAAAGTGAGATGCTATATGTCAAAATCATGATAGATGATGTGGTTAGGGCTATAACTTTGATTGGAGGATGCCACCGTTGAATATTGGAAATATTATCCAATCTTGGTAATGAATGTGTGAAATCCACAACATGCAAATACTTTTTGAACAAATGTATGTTTCAAAGATAAATATTCATCCAAAATTGAGTAACATTAAGGTTGTGATACGAAAATTTTTAACCAAATCGATTATTGAGGAAGAAAAAAAGAGATAGTCGAAAAGATCTCAAAAGGTGTTAGAAATTTTCACTTATATTGAAGGTTCGAGTCATTTGTTCATAAATTTTTGTTCTGAATTGAACTCCAGTTTTGATGGTGTTCTTTTTTTTCACGTGAGATATGGTCATATGTTCTTAGTTGATAAACCTGATTATATTAATATCCTTTGAGATAATCTTTCCTTTTTTATGAATACTTGTCATATGTGTCAAAACATTTGGTAAGTAGGAAACATTAATCTATATTTTAACTTATCCAAAAATAGGCTTTGGAGTTTTTGTTGACTATATATTACATAACTTAAGATTGTGAATAAAAAAATCTTCATACATACTATAATTACTTAATTATAGATTGTCAACACCATCTTCTCCTTACGCATTAATTGATTCTCTTTTCTTGATTTCTTTTCTTTGTTTACTTCCTTGACAAAAGAGGGAGATGTTTTGGGGAGAAGTTATTATTGAAAGGAGAAGTTTTCATATTACTTGAATGTTGTTTCATATGTTAAGTTATTATAGAATATATATATATATATATATATATAGTGAGTAACTTTTGCTTATTGTGGATTTTTTCACACATTGGTAGTTTGATAAAGTTTACTAGTGTTTTTTTGGAAGTCTTACTCTAATTGCTTTAACGAAGTTTCTTGTAGTTTTTGGGTTATAAGTATTATAATTTCTCTCTTGTTATGACTTTGGTAGGGCCTTGTATCATAGTTTATAGGGATTTCATTATAGTGATGGTAATATTTGGTTGTTGTGTTTTGCCAATGAAATCGACAAAGAGGAAGATTGTAAGGGTATTTAAATACTCATTTTCTCCATCATATGTAGTTGTCTTATACCAATTTTCTAAAAATCTTTGGGTCCCTTATTTACCTCTTCGAAAAGATTCATCAACATTGAAGATATTGAAGTCGATTCTTGTTCATCATCATTATCACATATATCACATTATTTGATGAAAGTGTGACACCCCGCTTAATTAAAAATCGGGTGATCAGTCATATACCAAATTAAACACGACCTCATCTGGTTCATTCTTAGCATCACTTTCGAAAACTTTTTAATTACTAATCACCTAGTATTAAATTAAGCTAATGTCAAATTATCTTTTGAATTAAATCAACCCCGACCAATATACTAGTAAACCAAATTAACTCAAACAAGAACGAAACTAAACATGCCACAAAATAAGTACAAGAGATTGTCGAGAAACATTGACAACAAGCAATCCACAAAGTGTAAGTATAAAAGAATACGATACATGCCAAGACTGAATATAAAAGTACCAACCCAATAGTATAACTGAAAAGTTCATGTCTAAAGATAGAATGGAACAAGCATCTACACAAAGATCCCACAAAAATCTACATAACCTACATTTGTGCACCCTGTAGGAAAGATCAAGACTGGCGCCACAATTGCAGGATACCTAAAAGGTTTTTAAAAGTAATTTTATAGCAAGGGTTAGAACCCAAAACATTTGAAAATATTTGGAAAGTGAATTTAAACGCAAGTAAATAAAATGGAAATGCTCCTCATATATAAATTAGTGTTGTGAACTCCCTTGAGTTTATCTCACCCCTCAACTAATGTGCATGCCTAACGAAACTATAAATGACCCACCTAGCTAACCACCCCTTTACTAGTCTTGTCACATAAACCCCTGACTTCCCACTGCTTTAACTCTAGTGGGTTTGTTATACTTTATATGTTATCCCTCACATAACTTTTCAATCATTCCCATTTAATGCCATATAACATTTTCACGAGTTATATTCCTTATACAATTTATCTCATGTATACGAGTTATAAGTTATATTTCACTCTAACTTATTTGTATACATATCCAACTTGATACCATGTAAACATTTCGCAAGTTATATTATCTATACATTTCACACTATGTGTGTGTGTATATATATATATATATATATATATATATATATATATATATATATATATATTCCCGTATATAATTCTACACTGTATATACATATCATATCCTACAACATTCACATATACCTGACGTAGTTATATATTATCCCTCGAGTAGGCACTCATTGGGTGTTCTCTACATGCTATCATAATCGGGTATTCTCATCCACCCGAAACCCTGATACGGCTAGCTACCCGTTTCAGAAAAATGTACAAACGTCGTGGAGGCATCCATAGTTTCCCATGGTATTGAGATTGAATCATACCCAAAGCGTCTTATTCTTGAACCCAAACGCTATGGTCTGGGGAATATACTCGCCCTGCTCCTTAAGCCAAGGGATTTACCCACACCGCGCAACCTCCCCCGATAGCCCTAGGGTAGGTATGCTTTCCTATAAATATTATTCACACCAATATTAATAAATCATATATATACTACACATCACTGTATATATATATCTAGGCTACTGGTGTACTAATCCCATACACAAGCCAAAAACATTCAAGTCTATGGTTTGACTTCATTCTAATTAAACACATTAATTAATTCCCCTTACTTTGGCATAACCATTTCAAGTATACCCGGACTCTCTATATCTCGGCCTGAAATTTGATAGTTTCAATGCACCCTTTAATTTCATGCCATCAAGTTTCACCACTTAAAGAACAAGATTACAATATGCTGATTCATGAACCTACATCTTCATTTTCACTAGTTGTCTAATTAATTCAAGGTTAGGTATTCTCAATTTGACCCTGAAATCAATACACAATTTCATAATTCAGTTAGGGCAAGAACAATAAATCTCGAACACAACAGTTATGAATTAGGGGAATTACAAAAATCTTACAACATCAGGGATGGTTCGAACGAAGATCCCTGTGTTCGAACGATAGTGGATCTCATTTGAACAAAATATCATTTCGTCCGAACGACGTTGGCACGCCATTAACAAGTTTCAACCTCTTTTCTGAACAGATTTCTGCACTACTCCCCCCTCCCCCCCCCCCCCCCCCCCCCCGAATTTATCGTAAGTCCATTCTTTTGTTATACCAAGTCTATCCCTAAAAATTTCATCAACTATTATAACCCCTATAGATTTATTACTCTCATTAAAAGGGAATCCCCAATTTATTCAAGAACAAACCCTAGAATTCAATATGACTCCACCTCTTTTAATATGAAAATGTAGATGCAATTTAATAATCACAATTTAAACCACTTGCTTCAAAAATGAAATTGTAATACCCCGTGATTTTAGTGACTTTTAAAATAGGTTATATTTTAAATTTATGGATTAATTGGATTTTATTATTAATTAATTCATTTGAGTTTTATCCAAATTGTGGATATTAAAATGAATGATTCGGAATATTACTTAAAGATATTTAGGTAATATATGAATGTGATGTTATTGATATTGCTGTGAATTGTTAATTCAGTAATTTAAATTTTTAGTCGGGCGCGGTATGGGACGTGTCGGGACTAATTTGTTAAATTAAAAAGGAAACATATTTTTACATCAACCTTATAGTCATTTTGGCTGTGTCGTTGCATCCGGAAGGGTTGAAATACTCAAAAAAAGTCTATTTGGATGTTGGTTTTGGGTCTCGGATCATTTGGAAATGACAAGACAACCCAAAAGGGCATTTTGGTCATTTTTACAAGGGGATGAATAGTGATTTCGGATTTTGTCTTATTATAAGTATTTGGAGATTAGTTGTACGTGGGTTCATTCATCTCTTATACACAAAATTGAGAAGTCATCTTCCTAGAGAGAGTGAAAAGGTGCTTGGGAAGAGAAGCTTGCTTGGAAAGGAGGAGAACTAAGGCCAAAGGTCACCACCACAAACCACCACCGAAAGCGACCGAAGAAAAGGATAACCACTTGTGTTATTCAACTCCAAACGATTAGATCTTCATTAGAGGCAAGTGTTTAATAATTTCAATCTAAGTTTGTATATTGTCCATGTTAGGATAGTTATAAAAAGATGAGATTTTTACATGTTTGGAAGATAATGAAGAGTTGTTAATGGATTTATGAAAAATGAAAGTCTATAGGAATCAAACTCATGCTATTGGTAGATAGTAATCCATGAAATAATCATAAATCTGTTGAAGATATCCTGAGAATCAATGGTCTGCTCTTGAAGATATCATGTATATAATTTTCTGGAAAAAGAGGTTAAACATATGGTTTTAAACTCTTGATGATTCTAGGATGTTTAGAGCATTAGAAATCATTCACATATGTTTCTATATCATGTAGTAAGGTTTATAAGGAATTTGGTTAGTTAATATGAAGTTTTGGGTGATCAAAAGGGATGAAACCAGTAGTAGAAGAAATGCAGAAAACTGGGTTGTTATCTGGGCGATCGATCGATTGACCCCCTGCCTTCGATCGATCGACCTCCCCAAAATCCTTCAGCTTGTTTATTTTTAATGCTTGTTCGTATCCCAAACCTTTTGTAAATATTTGGTGATTATTAGCGGGATATAATGGTACTTAGGAAGGTTCAGAAAGCCCTAGATAAGAATCAAAGTAATTTGATTGGGATTTAATTGATTAGAATTATGATAATTAATTTGAAAGAAATTTCGGTTACTAGATTCATGTGTTGGATTCTAATTTGTATGCATGAGGATTAAGGATAGGTCCAGTAGAGGAGATTTAATATAACACTTGGGTAGCCTTAGGGTTACAATTTGATCATCAGGGACTGAGTTTAAGATCATTATTGATTGCGCAAGGACTAAGTGTAGTACAAGCGCTTAGTGGTATGACTATTGGCTAGAGATGGGAATTCAGACCACATTTGGTTGAAAGAGGGGATGAGGTTATCCCGGTTATTTATTTGAAGTTGACAGACCTCCACGATCGATAAAGTTAAGTAGTAGTGTATTGGATGGGTTCCTTGTTTGGATTTTGCTTTGTGAGACGCTCCGCGCATGAACCTTAACGACGTCGGGAGTGAAGAGATGTCATAGGATGAGAGGATGTTGATTTTGTTGATAAGTCATATAGTGTGAATGAAACACTATAGACTATGAGCCATGTGATGATGGTATTCAATCCTAGTTGATAGAAGATGTGTTTATAAGAGATTTGGAACTATCGGTTTTAACCCTAATTAAGGGAGAGTTTAATTCGTAGTAATTCGGGAGATAAGATGATACGGACCAGTAGGATATTAGTGAGTTCTTACTGAATAAATACATTGAAGAAAATCTATTTGAACGTTGAGTAATGAGTGAGACTCTGGAATAATTAAATTAAGAAGTGAAGTTATAATATTTTAATACGTAGGATTTGAGAGATATAATGCTACGTATGGGAATTATCGTAGAGTAATGTGAGTACCTTGTTAATATTATATAGGTAGATGATAATGCCTATTTGATTGATAATTTATGTGTATGGCATACCTATCTTACTTGCTATCGATGGGGAGGTCTGCGCGTGAGGGCAGTCATATCCTGATGAATCCATGGGATCTTTGATTTGTCGCTCGAGAACATAGGTCGATGAAAGACTTATCGGGGAGTTGATATGTCCGCTGACTATGGGAACGTAGGTATGTGCATGGCCCGTGGATATGAGAACTATGTTCGCCTCCAATTTATGTGTTGTTGTTTGTGGTTCGAGGAATCCTTACCGAACCTGGAGTACCCTATTCGGCGACCAGCGATATTGGGACATGATAGCAGAGTAATGCATTGCACTGCAGCTATGACTCGGGGTGCCGTATTATATATATATATATATATATATATATATTCCCGTGCCTGAAGGCACGTTGATAATTTTGAAAATCATAAAGTCATGCCTTGGTGCGACAGAAAGTGCCATAGTGGTAATCTACGACTGATCTCCGGATCGAAAACGTTAATAAAACAATCACATAAATTACATTATTTTCAACAGGGTACATTCTTGATTGAACAATACATCATTTTGTTGGCATCAAATAAACAATTTTTGAAGTAATCTATTGTACGAACCTATCAGTTTAAAAAAAAATGTAATTTATTTTACATACATACATACACCATGTTTATGTACCTACATACACTGTAGTATGAACCTATCATGTCAAAAATTTCGTTTACAACACATTAGTGTAAAAAAAAGAGGAAACTTTCATATGTTAATATAACTATTCATTGTGTTTAATCCATCATAAATCTCGTAATAATTATTAACTATTATATAACACAAATTAAAAATATTGGACAACGTTATTTATATAACGATTCATTCTATTTAAGAAATAAAAAATATTCATAACAATAATAATAATTCATTTTGGAGCTCATATAAATAACAGTACTAATAATTCAGTGAAGTAAAAACAACTTTGCGAAAATGAACAAAGTTTCCTCTAATTCTATGACTGTCCAATTTTTTTAAAAATAATTAAAAAATCACATTATCAATTAGTCCATTTAAGACCTCCTCTAAACAACATCTTCATAACTAATAAAATAAATTGAATAAAATTTCCTTTTGTTACAGTAATATCGACCATGTTTAAAAAAAATACTTCAATCCCACTACTAATAGCAATAAAGTAGTATAAAAGTACAATTATCACACAAAGATTATCAATTTTATTTTTCAATTTTATGTTGGATTTTTTTTATGAAAATTATATTTATGCTTGAAAAATAAATTTGTTGGGCGAAGGTTGGTTGGCCGGAATTTTGTTTTTCGGAAATATATTTTTTTAGGAAATATATATTTTAAATGCAAACTTTATTTTTATCAAGCGAAAAACATTTTTTTCCTAAAAATAATTTTATTAAGTGAAAAAAAAATTTAATTCTTTTTTTAACTTAAATTAGTTTTATTTTTAGGCTCGAACTTTTTTTATGGAAAAAAATTTCTTTTGTTTAAAACAGTTTATATCTATATAAATAGTTTAAATTTAAAAATAAGTTTATATATATGAATAAATTGTTTAAATACAAAAATAAGTTTTTTAAATGCATTTTAATAAGTTTATATATAAAAATCGGTTTATATATTTTTTAAATGTATAAACAGTTTTAAAAATTTATATGTAAAAAATCAGTTATATATAAAAATGAGTTTTTATATAAAAAAGTTTATAACATTTTATTTTAAAAAAACAGATTGAAAAACTATTTGAACATCATACCAACACAAACCCACTCCTAACACAAACCAACAAAAACTATTTGAACATCATACTAACCCAAAATCCAGCAGTCCTTAACCCAATCCTAACCCGGCACCTCCTCATCTCTCTCATCATACCCGAACCCACTCCCAACCATAACCCGACCCACACACATCTCAACCCCCAAACAATACCCATTTCAACTCTAACTAAACCTAAAAGTCAGTACATGTCAAAAATAAAAATCATAATCAAAATTAGAACACATGAATACAATGTTATGAGTTCTTACACTTCAATCACACCACCAAACACATGAATGCAAATCCCATAAATTAAACTTGACCATACCTGAAGATAAACATCACAAAAGTTACAACATAAATTCAACTTGAAAAGCTTGAGGAGATAAAAACTTGAAAAACTTGAAATTAATACCAACACAAACATCAAGTTTAAAAAGCCGCCACAAATCCACACATCACTATAGCAGAGGCGGTGATGGATCCTATTTCATTACCTATGTGGTTCCCAAGATAGGGGATTACATGGTTAATGTCGAGTGCAATGGAAACACATTTTTCAGCTCATTACATGTCTTTACGTGGTGATGGATCATATTTCGTTACCTATCTTTTTCAGCTCAGATATGCGTATATATATTACAGATCTCAAGAGAGACATAAGTGGGATTTCCAGATCTGCGTATATATATATATATATATATATATATATATATATATATATATATATATATATATATATAGAGAGAGAGAGAGAGAGAGAGGGAGAGTATGTGTGAGAGATTTTCGGCATCAAAAAAAATATGGAAATAAGAGAGGAAGTTATTTACGTAACTTTTGTTGAAGTCGAAATCTGCAAGTAGAGATAAAGAAAAAATGGCAGAAAACCAAAAGGAGAGGAAGATGGCCCCAAAACGTCTCTCTCTGCTCCAAATCTGTAGATCTGTCAAGATCTGAAGAGAGTATATATGCAGTAGCTTAAGCATTCACACAAACTCAAACAAATATAAAAATACAGTAGATTAAACATTCACACCAACTGAATCATCCGTTCTAACTAAAGAAAACAACCAACTAAAATAAACCATATGTTCTCTTAGATAGACAAACAAAAAAATCGATTCATAAAGAACTAAAAATCAAGAATATTAAGAAAGGTTTCCTTACAAAGAGTCCACTAATAAGATGGGGAAAGAAGAGAGGAAATGGATAAAATGGAGAGAAGAAAGAGAGAATAGACAAGTTAGTCTTGCTACAGACTTTTGTAAGCACCAAATGTTCCCTCGAGCCTTGAGCTGTTAAAGCAAAGCATTTAGGAACCTTAAATACAACCTTCCCACATTTATGAAAATACCCTTGTATTTGAATTAAAGTGAAATAATAGGAATTAATAAGTGAGAGGAAAAAAAAGAGAGGGAACTCAAATTTTTAAGGGGTAAAAGAGAAAACACATGTATAATTCATCTCATGACATCATCTTTTAAACTTATGACCTATATAATGTAACAACCCTCGCTTTTGCTAGCCCATTTTATATTTATTTACTATGTTGAGTAGTTGCATATATAAAATGCCGGATGTGGGTAAGTATTAATTTGATGAAATAAGTTAATATTTACTAATAAGTTGCATAATTACCTTGTGGGTAGGTGATTACTACCATGTGGTGTTCTATTTTGTCATGAAAATTAAAATGGCAATTTGAATTAAAATGAAACCGGAACTTAAAATGATTTATAAAATTTCCAAATGATAATTTGGAGGGTGTAGTTAGTTCCGGGAGGTGCGAGACAGTCGAAATGTGTGCCATATTGTATTTTGAGATTTTGGGCACTTTTGACTGGTTTTGGCATATTGCGTATTAGAAATTAATTATTGCGATATTGACATTTAAAATGAGAGACCTTTTATCTAAGGCCACGTTTTAGTCTTTCCCCAAGCCTTTCTTTTCTCTTAGTTGCCCTAAAGTGAGAGTGAGAGTGGAAGAAACTTGTGGAGAAAGAGAGAGATCTTGAAGATTTGTGGTTGATCTTGCATTCTTCTTCAACCAAGTCTGAATTTGAAGCCCCAAGGCAAGTTTTCTACTTGCTATTATATGGTTTAATATGGATAATTAGTAAGGGTAGTTATGTATAGTTTTGATGTAATATAATTGTGGTTTTTGTTTGGATTTATGGGTATCAACATCTTTGGTAGAGATTGATTGTTGATTGAGGTAGAAAAATGTTAATGGGAGCATTTATGATCTTTTAGTATCATTAAATGTGGTTGGATGATTTTGGTTGGTAATTGATTTTGGGTTTAGAAGGAAAATAGGAGAAATAGGTCTAGGTCTGCTATGACAGGTCGACCGCATCTCTCAGACCGGTCGACCGGGCCTTCGGAGGAGGGCACACTGCTTTCTTTCAAAGGCATGAAATTAAGGGCGCGGTCGACCGCGGGTCCCCTACCGGTAGACCGGTTCGTCCGAAATGAGTTTTTTGCTTTTCAGTATAGGCTAAAAATTAAGACGCGGTCGACCGCGGTCTTGGTACCGGTCGACCGGTCCCCTGTTTTCTTACTCAATTTCCTACTTTTGTTTTTAAATCCGTTTCTCGCCCTAGCAACTTAGGACTCTTCTTGAATGAAGTAAACCTTGGCTTTTAGAGTCCTAATTGAGTTGGTTGTCACCCTAGTGTTGAATGGGTTTCACTTGGGGTTAAGTCCGGGGGAGAGGTTGTCCTAAGTGATGTTAAGGCATCACTTTTCCTTGTAAATCCTAATGAAATGGATGGGAGTTGTAGGCCTATGCTCGGAGACTTTAGGGGCTTGAATTGAGGCATATAAGACCTTAAGCTCGGGAAATGAAAATAACCCCTTGGATATTTATTCGAGGCATAATCTAGGATGAAAAATAAATGAAATATCATATGATAATGGTTTCAAATAAAATGAAACACATAATGTTAATGGGAAAGGAAAGTATGGTTTTTATAGTAAATGCTAATTTACTTAAACACACCTCTCTAAATGCTATCATAAGGGAAGCTCGCGCATGAGGTGATGTTCCTTGACTAATGAATGCAGGGAGACTATAGTCCTCGACCATATGCGGGTTTATTATTTGTATTTTTCTGCGCTAGTTGTGACACCCTGACTAATTAAATATCGGGTAGCTACTCCTTTATTAAATTAAATCGAAACGCCAAGTTGGCTCAGTTAATAGCATCACTGTCGAAAACATTTTATTATTACTAACCACCTAGTATTTAAAAAGTAAGTTGCCAAATTTTAATTAAAGTCTGATTAACATGCAACAAGTGTAAAGAAGAATAATAACACCATTCACCATAATGAAGTAAATAGAATAACCGTCACATGATATAAATAAATCTGGAGGAAAAAATCCTCATAACACAATCCCACAACTGAAGTAAATACTGAAATACTGAATACTGAATGAATACATGCTAAAGTCTGAAAAACTGAAATGGAAATGTATCTAATAGAATTTGGGCAACATGCCCTACAACTGAGGAATACTGAATAAGGAATCCAAATGATATAAGCGTCTAAAAGCAAATCCCTGTAGCTTCCACAAGCAGCTACAGCTCGTCATCAGAATGAGAATCCTATGCATGGTGACCTTGTTGCTGGGCACCTAAAATGGTTTTACAAAAAGATAGATTTGAAAGCAAACGGGTCAGAGCCCGAATGTGGAGATATTTTAAAAACCTGCAAGTGCTTTAAAAACATTTAAAACAGTATATGCAAAATACATGTTAGGGCGTGCTCTCACATGAGATACTCACCTCTCTTCTAACTGTGCACTCCTAACGTTCCTGTACCCATTCATGTGTTATCTCATAACTATCTAAAGAGTTTCTAACACTACTACTCGGTTCACGTTTAATTTCCAACCTTAACAATTAAATAGAGAGTTCTACTTTAATTCCCGGATTCCCAATTATTAACAAAACCATTTATTGATAAAAGTTCTCTTTTTATCTTTTCAAAACATTACCATAACTATACTCACAATTTAACATAGTAAATTCCTTCTCATTTAACCGTATATTTTCGCATCATAAATATACAATACAAGCACCCAAAGGCTAAGCTGCGGTGCACACATACTCTGCTATCCATCCCGTTACATCACGTACATAAGGATCACGCATTCCGAATCTCTCAGGAATCATTCAGATAACAACATCACAAATAGTGGAGGCGAACACAGTCACCATCACATGGGTCACGCACATACCTACGCTCCCACGATTAGCAAACTTATTAACATCTCAATAAGTCCTTCAATGACCTATGTTCATCGAGGTAACCAATCTAAATCCGGGTAACACAAGGATAAGAAGGACCTTAGCGAACGTAAACCTCCCGTGATAGCAAGTATGGTAGGTATGTTATACACATTAAATTATATACTAAGCATTCACACATCTTAGATATCTCGATATTAATAAAGCTATACTCTACATCATTATACCATTATTCCAAATTCATATATTTCAAGTATCCCGATAATATATAAATTAAATAGTCGACACGTCTCACGTCGTAATTTCTTAAACTTAAAACCTATCTCGAATAGACTATTAAGTTCCCATTATTCCCACATATAACATCTTTATACCTAATGTCTTTACTTCTGCCCCAAACCTTATTCCATCAAATTATTCAAATTTTCACTATTTGCCCAAATACTATCTTGCATAACGTATTTCATTAATTTAGAATAATTCCTCAAATTAAATTCCAATTAAAGTCCAATCTCATAATCATGCCTACTGGTCTTCCCTAAGGTTAAGGGTATTCACAATGTCTCCAATAATATTATCCAAGGGTTAACACCATTTAAATTCAATTATGGAAAAACTTTATTCATTCTGGGAAGGTCGATCGATCGACCTTTACCTTCGATCGATCGATGGTGGTCGATCGATCGACTGAAGAACATCGATCGATCGAACGCACCAGGTCTGTTACGGAGTGCTTCGTTTTTGCAGTTACAGTTTCGTCCCAAAACTCCATTTTTAAGCATGAAACTCCAAGACAAGGTTACTATAACATCATACTATCATCCTACAACAGTATTAACGTTCTTAATTCCATAATTCATCATTTAAAGGCTTAGTTTAGATCAAAACTACATCAAAATAATTTCCAGAATTCGTCCATTCAAGAACATCATTAAACTTCTTCTAACTCCATTTTTAAATCATCAAAGGTTCTGTTTAGAACATAAATTTCGTCCAGAATATTACTATATGCAATTCCTAACATATTTCCAAGCTTTTAACTTCCAATTTATGGGTCTAAATCATCTCCTAAGATTAATTTCGAAAATTCCTAAACATGAAAACATATCTTGAATCAAATGAGTTTAAATCACTTGCCTTAATTTATCTCTGAATTTGGTGTAGAATCTTGAAGTTAAGTTGTTCTCCCTCTGTTTTTCTGTAGAATTCTCTTCCTTCTCTCTCTCTCTCAAGCTTCCCAAGGTTGAAGACAATGGAGTTGTGGAGGTGTGTTTTGGTTTTTGGTAAGTTGGAATGGTATATCAACTTCTCCCGTAGCCCATATTGTCACATAGTGTAGTTAGTGGGTTAAGTGGGTTAAAGAAATAGTCAGATTGTAATTCCAATTTTCGTCACTTTTTAATTCCCAAAAATGCAAATTACCAAAATGCCCCTATAAGTTACCGGTATGACCCAAAAATGCCCCGGGACCCAAACTAAACTCCCGACTAGTGTTTTCTGACTATCTCGACCCTTTCGGACGCGTTGGCGCACTCAAAACGACCATACGGTTAATGGAACTAAAATTCACTTTTAAAATTAATAAAAAAAATACCATGACGCGACGGTCACACGCGTCTCAACAAAATTCCCAAATTGCCGTATTTCAATCACGTGACAATTTCAATATTACCCATATTCATATAATGCCAAGTATACACATTATAATACAATACTAACTCACATCTCGTTAATATTTTTATCCGGATTAATTTCCAATTAATAAACATTTAATTCAATTAATCCCCAAAAATAAATATCACAGAAAATACGGGGTATTACATACTTCCGCCCTAATAACTGAATTTCGTCCCGAAATTCGGAACTAGAAAGTACCTGGTAAGAATAACTCTGGATAACGTTCACGCATCTCATCCTCGCGCTCCCATGTGGACTCCTCGACATTATGATGTCGCCACTGAACACGCACTAACGGAACTATCTTTGACCGCAGTTTCCGCTCACTTCGGTCTAGAATAGCAATCGGCCCCTCCTCGTAGGAGTTATCTGGCTGGAGATCAATGTCCTCCACATCAATGAGAGAATGAGCCAAATTATCTCTAAGGTATTTCCTAAGCGAGGAAATATGAAACACATCGTGAATCCGATGTAAATGCTCCGGTAACCCAAGTCTATACGCAACTGGCCCAATCCGCTCAATAATAGGAAATGGTCCCACATATCTCGGTGTCAACTTCCCTTTCTTCCCGAAACGCATAATCCCCTTCATAGGAGATACCCTGAGCAAAACCTGGTCCCCCACTTGGAACTCTCTGAAGAATCTCTTCGCATCAGCATAGCTCTTCTGCCTGTCTTGAGCTACCCGAATGCGACTCCGAATCAATTCTATCCTTGCCGAAGTATCCTGAATCACTTCCGGCCCAAGTAGTTTGTTGTCCCCCACCTCCAACCAACATGCTGGGGAACGACAAGGTCTACCGTACAATGCCTCAAATGGTGCCATGCCAATGGTGAACTGGTAGGAGTTGTTGTAACCAAACTCCACCAGTGGAAGATACTGATCCCATCCACCCTCAAAATCAATGGTGCACATACGTAGCATGTCCTCCAACATCTGATTTGTGCGCTCGGTCTGCGGGTGGTACGCCGTACTCAACCGCAACTCCGTGCCCATGGCCTGCTGAAAGCTCTCCCAAAATCGTGAAACAAATATCTTGTCTCGGTCAGACACGATATTTAAGGGCACACCGTGAAGTCTCACTATCTCTGCAATAAAGAGCTGGGCATACTGTCCTGCAGTGTAGTCTGTCCTTACGGGTAGAAAATGAGTGACTTTTGTCAACCTGTCCACAATTACCCAAATGGAGTCGTGACCTCTCTGCGACGTAGGCAACCCCGTGATAAAGTCCATAGAGATGCTCTCCCACATCCACATCGGGACCTCTAATGGCTGTAGCAGTCCTGCCGGTCTCTGATGATCCACTTTTACGAGCTGACAAGTGGCGCATTTTGAGACAAACTCGGCAATATCTCTCTTCATTCCGCTCCACCAATACTGACGTCTCATGTCTTGGTACATTTTGTCCCCTCCGGGATGTACCGCGAACCGTGAGCCATGCGACTCTGCCATCACCTCATGTCATAATTCCTCCCCTTCCGGAACCACCAATCTCCCATTGAAGCGTAATCCCCCGTCTGAGCTAACGGTATACGATTCGGCTCCCTCTGTTAATAATCGAACTATCTGCTCCTGACAGAACGAGTCATTTGCCTGTGCCTTCACCACCTTCGTGACAATCTGTGGTGTAACAGTCATCACAGACATGAATGATCGGGCCACTGCATCCTGGTGTCCCAATTCTTTCCACTTTTCCTTCCACACATCTGCCACCTCATCTACCGGTCTACGGCTCAACGCGTCTGCCACTACGTTAGCCTTCCCCGGGTGATACTGGATATCGAACTGATAATCTTTCACGAATTCAAGGCACCTCCGTTGCCGCATATTCAACTCTTTCAGCGTGAATAGGTACTGTAGGGACTTGTGATCCGTGAACAATCGAAACTTCTCCCCCAAAAGGTAATGTCTCCAAATACGAAGGGCAAATACCACTACCGCTAACTCCAAGTCATGGGTAGGGTAATTCTTCTCGTGAGGCTTAAGCTTACGGGAAGCATAAGCTATGGCCTGACTCTCCTGCTGCAGTACACCTCCAAGTCCTTGTAAGGACGCATCGGTGTAAACAAGATACTCAACTCCCGGTCTCGGTAATGCTAACACAGGTGCTGAGGTTAACTTGTCCTTCAACTCATCAAATGCCAACTGACAGGCATCACTCCAAATGAACGGCACACCTTTACGGGTTAGATGTGTCATGGGACCCGCTATCGTGGAGAAACCCCGAATAAACCTCCTGTAGTATCCTGCTAGGCCCAAGAAACTACGGATCTCTGTCGGTGTCGTGGGCTGTCCCCACTCCCTCACCGCGGATACCTTCCCCGGATCAACCGATATTCCCCGGTCGGAAATAATATGCCCCAAAAACTGAACCTCCTTTAGCCAAAACCCGCACTTCTCATATTTTGCATACAACTCATTCTGGCGCAGTGTCTGCAAAACTAGTCTCAAGTGCTCGGCATGCTCCTCCTATGTCTGGGAGTAAACCAAAATATCATCGATGAAGACAATGACAAACTGGTCTAGGAAATCCCTGAACACCCTATTCATCAAGTCCATAAATGCTGCTGGAGCATTGGTCAAACCAAATGGCATAACCCGAAACTCGTAGGAACCATATCTCGATAAGAACGCAGTCTTCGAGACGTCCTCTTCCCTGATACGCAACTGATGGTATCCAGATCGCAAATCAATCTTTGAGAAGCAAGAAGCTCCTCTCAACTGGTCAAATAGGTCATCGATTCGAGGCAACGGATACTTGTTCCTTATCGTGACCTTGTTTAACTCCCGGTAGTCCACACACAATCTCAGTGAACCATCTCTCTTCTTCACGAACAACACAGGGGCACCCCACGGTGAAGTACTCCTCCGAATAAACCCCTGACCCAACAACTGCTCAATGTGATCCCGTAACTCCCTCATCTCAGCTGGAGCCATACGGTACGGTGCTCGTGCTATAGGTCTCGTATCTGGTAACAAGTCTATAACGAAGTCTATCTCTCGACTGGGGGGTAGGCCTGGTATCTGTTGAAACACATCAGAATACTCCCTGACAACTGGGATCGAATCTAAAGGAATCACAACCTCCTTAGAGGTATCCTCCTCAATGTAATATAAATGGGCGGTCGAGCCTCCCTCTGGGCGTGGTATCGCCACTACAAACATCTCTTGCCCCGGAATGGCAAAAACAATGCTCCCACCGAAGCAATCAATCATGGCTCTATAATCAGCGAGCCAATCCATACCGATAATCACATCGTGAACATGCATATCTAATACCAACATGTCCGCAGGTAATACCAAACCACCAATCTCTACCCCCACTCCCCGACATATAAAGAATATAAGCGACCCACTCCCCAATGGTGAGTCGACACACGTAACTGTGCTCTCCGTTGTGGCTAACAACCCTAAAGCCTTCGCGAAATGTGTAGCTATAAAACAATGTGTAGCCCCCGTATCAAACAGTACCCGACCCATAGTGCCATGGATAGAAAACGTACCCTCAATCACGGGCGATGCCTGTGGGACTGCTGCCTGGTGGACGTTGTAGACACGTCCATACTGTAGCTGCCCCTGCTGAACTGGGACTGCTGGAATGGGTGGTAATGCTTCCATCTGTGGCGGTGCGGGGAGAGCGGCGGGAAACATAGGCCTCTGTGGCTCCTGGCGAGCTCCCTGCTGCTGCTGTGGGGCCCTGCCCCTATCAGGACAGTCCTAGCGTTTATGGCCAGTCTTGCCACAAACGAAACACTTCCCCGAGAAGTTCCCTCCTCTCTGCCCTTGCTGTCCCCTGCCCTGGTGGCCGTTACCGTTCCTCCCTTGGCCCTGTTGGCCCTGCTGAAACTGCTGATGTTGACCATTTTGACCCTGCTGGCCCTGATGGCCGTTATGACCCTGTTGGCCATTCCGAAATCCTCCCTGACCGTTCCTGAAACCCCCTGAACAGAACCTCTTATGATCCCCCTGCTGGGAACCCTTCTCAAACTGTCTCTGCGCCTGAACAGATTGTGCTCCACCGGCACCATGTCCTCCAGTCCTGCCCTGATGGCTAGACTCTCCCGATCTTTTGCCCTCGGCCATATAAAAGCGGTGATCCTGGCAGTGTAATAAAGCAGCGTTAACCACATCAGAATAAGTGGCCAACGAAAGGTTCCCTAACAGATGCTGACGGATCCTCCATGTCAACCCGTCGGTGAATTTCTCAATCTTCTTCTTTTCTGTCGGTATCTCATCAGGAACGATATTCAACAGATTAGTGAACTCGGCCTCATACTCGGCCACAGTTTTTCCCTCCTGCCTCAGACTCATCAATCTCCTCCTCATTTCCGTATGAACAGCTGACGAAAAGTACTTGCGGTCGAACCGCACCCAGAACTCCTGAATAGTGAGAGTATCCCTCTCCTCTACGGTGGTAATAGACTCCCACCACTTCAATGCAGATCCAACTAGCTTGAAAGTAGCTAGCACCTTCTTCTGAACATCCGTGCACTCATACATCCTCAAGTGCCGCTGTATATCCTTCCTCCATTGGCTCGAGACTACCACATCTGAGCTACCTGCAAACCCTGGCGGATGCGCTTTCTGAAAAGCGTCACGTACACGTTCCCAAGCAGACGGGAATGTATTTGCATGTACTGGCGTGGCAACCGGTGCCTGAGGCGGTGCCTGCTGAACAACGGCAATGGCGGCATTTACCGCTTGGGCTATAATAGCTGCAACCTCAGCGGCGTTCATCATGCCCTGAACCGGTGCAGGCTGTGGTTCTGGCGTCGCATTCCTGGGAACCCGTCGTGCACATCGTGGAGGCATTCTGAAATAAGAATAAAGTCTATAAGTTCGCAGTTATAAACTTTAAAACAGCTGAAGAACGTAGCATAAACAAAAGAATACAGCAGTCCTAAAAATATAGGACTCTATATCAAAGAAAGCTCAGCGAAAACATAATAAGCCGTTCAGATCCTAAAGGACACTAGAACCTGATGCTCTGATACCACCTGTGACACCCCGACTAATTAAATACCGGGTAGCTACTCCTTTATTAAATTAAATCAAAACACCAAGTTGGCTCAGTTAATAGCATCACTTTCGAAAACATTTTATTATTACTAACCACCTAGTATTTAAAAAGTAAGTTGCCAAATTTTAATTAAAGTCTGATTAACATGCAACAAGTGTAAAGAAGAAGAATAACACCATTCACCATAATGAAGTAAATAGAATAACCTTCACATGATATAAATAAATCTGGAGGAAAAACTCCTCATAACACAATCCCACAACTGAAGTAAATACTGAAATACTGAATACTGAATGATTACATGCTAAAGTCTGAAAAACTGAAATGGAAATGTATCTAATAGAATTTGGGCAACATGCCCTACAACTGAGGAATACTGAATAAGGAATCCAAATTATATAAGCGTCTAAAAGCAAATCCCTGTAGCTTCCACAAGCAGCTAAAGCTCGTCATCAGAATGAGAATCCTATGCATGGTGACCTTGTGGCTGGGCACCTAAAATGGTTTTACAAAAAGATAGATTTGAAAGCAAACGGGTCAGAGCCCGAATGTGGAGATATTTTAAAACCTGCAAGTGCTTTAAAAACATTTAAAACAGTATATGCAAAATACATGTTAGGACGTGCTCTCACATGAGATACTCACCTCTCTTCTAACTGTGCAATCCTAACGTTCCTGTACCCATTCATGTGTTATCTCATAACTATCTAAAGAGTTTCTAACACTACTACTCGTTTCACGTTTAATTTCCAACCTTAAAAATTAAATAGAGAGTTCTACTTTAATTCCCGGATTCCCAATTATTAACAAAACCATTTATTGATAAAAGTTCTCTTTTTATCTTTTCAAAACATTACCATAACTATACTCACAATTTAACATAGTAAATTTCTTCTCATTTAATCGTATATTTTCGCATCATAAATATACAATACAAGCACCCAAAGGCTAAGCTGCGGTGCACACATACTCTGCTATCCATCCCGGTACATCACGTACATAAGGATCACGCATTCCGAATCTCTCAGGAAACGTTCAGATAACAACATCATAAATAGTGGAGGCGAACACAGTCACCATCACATGGGTCACGCACATACCTACGCTCCCACGATTAGCAAACTTATTAACATCTCAATAAGTCATTCAATGACCTATGTTCATCGAGGTAACCAATCTAAATCCGGGCAACACAAGGATAAGAAGGCCCTAAGCGAACGTAAACCTCCCGTGATAGCAAATATGGTAGGTATGTTATACACATAAAATTATATACTAAGCATTCACACATCTTAGATATCTCGATATTAATAAAGGTATACTCTACATCATTATACCATTATTCCAAATTCATATATTTCAAGTATCCCGATAATATATAAATTAAATAGTCGACACGTCTCACGTCGTAATTTCTTAAACTTAAAACCTATCTCGAATAGACTATTAAGTTCCCATTATTCCCACATATAACATCTTTATACCTAAGGTCTTTACTTCTGCCCCAAACCTTATTCCATCAAATTATTCAAATTTGCACTATTTGCCCAAATACTATCTTGCATAACGTATTTCATTAATTTAGAATAATTCCTCAAATTAAATTCCAATTAAAGTCCAATCTCATAATCATGCTTACTGGTCTTCCCTATGGTTAAGGGTATTCACAATGTCTCCAATAATATTATCCAAGGGTTAACACCATTTAAATTCAATTATGGAAAAACTTTATTCATTCTGGGAAGGTCGATCGATCGACCTTTACCTTCGATCGATCGATGGTGGTCGATCGATCGACTGAAGAACATCGATCGATCGAACGCACCAGGTCTGTTACGGAGTGCTTCGTTTTGCAGTTACAGTTTCGTCCCCAAACTCCATTTTTAAGCATGAAACTCCAAGCCAAGGTTACTATAACATCATACTATCATCCTACAACAGTATTAACGTTCTAAATTCCATAATTCATCATTTAAAGGCTTAGTTTAGATCAAAACTACATCAAAATAATTTCCAGAATTCATCCATTCAAGAACATCATTAAACTTCTTCTAACTCCATTTTTAAATCATCAAAGGTTCTGTTTAGAACATAAATTTGGTCCAGAATATTACTACATGCAATTCCTAACATATTTCCAAGCTTTTAACTTCCAATTTATGGGTCTAAATCATCTCCCAAGATTAATTTCGAAAATTCCTAAACATGAAAACATATCTTGAATCAAATGAGTTTAAATCACTTGCCTTAATTTATCTCTGAATTTGGTGTAGAATCTTGAAGTTAAGTTGTTCTCCCTCTGTTTTTCTGCAGAATTCTCTTCCTTCTCTCTCTCTCTCAAGCTTCCCAAGGTTGAAGACAATGGAGTTGTGGAGGTGTGTTTTGGTTTTTGGTAAGTTGGAATGGTATATCAACTTCTCCCGTAGCCCATATTGTCACATAGTGTAGTTAGTGGGTTAAGTGGGTTAAAGAAATAGTCAGATTGTAATTCCAATTTTCGTCACTTTTTAATTCCCAAAAATGCAAATTACCAAAATGCCCCTATAAGTTACCGGTATGACCCAAAAATGCCTCGGGACCCAAACTAAACTCCCGACTACTGTTTTCTGACTATCTCGATCCTTCCGGACGCGTTGGTTCACTCAAAACGACCATACGGTTAATGGAACTAAAATTCACTTTTAAAATTAATAAAAAAAAATACCATGACGCGGCGGTCACACGCGTCTCAACAAAATTCCCAAATTGCTGTATTTCAATCACGTGACAATTTTAATATTACCCATATTCATATAATGCCAAGTATACACATTATAATAAAATACTAACTCACATCTCGTTAATATTTTTATCCGGATTAATTTCCAATTAATAAACATTTAATTCAATTAATCCCCAAAAATAAATATCACAGAAAATACGGGGTATTACACTAGTGAGGTAATTCCGGGTGTGTTTATGACTCACTCGCAGGCATATGGTCACTTCCCGACGTGCGTTAGGTACCCAGGTTGCCTTGTTTGATAGGCTCCTGGAAGATGATAGTCATTTAGGGGCGCGCCCAGTGGGGAAACCCGGAGGGGCGGTCTTAGAATCGTTATATGTATAAGAATATAACCTTTCTAAACTCAAGTGGGACTTGAGGGATGCATATTTCCACTAAATGGTGTTATGATAATTACATTCCTGCTAAGGAATGGGAATTTGAAAGAAATGAGAAAATAATGTTAGTGTATTCCTGTTAAGGAATTGAAACTGGATTAAAGTGGAAATTGGTGAATAGAAGCTTTTAATTTAATTAATGCATCATTTCATTCTTTTTCATAGTTTCTTTTAGGCATGTTATTTTAGTTGTCTTATTATAATTCATGCTTAGGTTGTTAGATTTCTGATTTCCATTCTCATGATTAACTGTTCATATCTAGCATGCTTTTTGTTCATCTGGGAACTATATAAAAACCGGGTCCTGACCCGTTCATTTTCTTCTATGTTGTGCTTGTTATTACATCCGCCCAGGTGCTCCTCCGCAAGGACGCCCGTGTTGATATTCCTACTCTTTTGCTCTTAAGGATCTGTATGAAATTGCGGATATTACAGGATGTTTTGCTAGACGCCATCATTTTTTATATCTAGTTATGATCGGGTCTGTCATTCGGGCGAGTGGCCCAAAACTTGTAATTGTTTAATGAATGTAATACATAACATCTAACTGTTGTAATTACTTTTGTGTAGCTGTGGACCGACAGCATATTCGGTCCTCCCCTTGTACATAGTTGTTTTAAACTTATGTTAATTATGCTTCTTTGAATTCCACTATTTTTCTGGAATGGGTTGTTTAAATTGTTTTCTTAAGTTAACTTTTACATCACATAAATTGTTTTGACAACCCGTTTTCTGAATTAATGGGTGTTTTTCTCGATTACTCTTACTATGTTTGTGGTGCTGAGAATGATTTCCGTCCATGATTACCGTATATGTCGGAGTATCGGGCTGGCCACCCCTTATTTCGGAGTGCGGGTTATCACAGATGGTATCAGAGCACTGGGTTCTAGAGAACTAGGATCTATGTGGACTTGTCACGATCTACCGTAGCGTTCTTTGATATAGAGCCTAATGATAAAACTGCTTTGTTGCTTATAATTGCGATCTTCTGTGAAACAGATTATTGTGAATAGTATTCTAACACTATTGTCCCTTTATCTCAGATGCCGCCTAAGAGAGGTCGCCCCACGAGACGTAATAGAGTTATAGAAGAGGATGTTGGTCCTCCACCGCCCCAAGGAACTTTCAATGCTACGGATGTAGCCAACATTGTGGCTCATGCAGTTAATGCTGCCATGACCGCAGTAGCTCAACAGATGCCAACAGCTCAACAGCGGGCATAGGATGCTCAAGCACCTGCAGGACCTTCTCCGTGGGAAAGAGTAAGGGAGTCCTTTTTAAAGGGCCATCCTCCAGAGTTTGACGGAGGCTCTGATGTTGTTCGAGCAAATCAATGGAAGAAGGATATGCAATGTCATTTGCGAATGGTGGAATGTAGTGAGGAAAAGAAGCAAGTCCTTGCTACTTTCAAGTTGGTTGGGGCAGCGTTACATTGGTGGGAGTCGATGACTACGCCAGAATAGAGGGACACTATGTCGATTACTGATTTCTGGGTCTTGTATGACCGAAAATATTTTCCTCCCGCGATTCAGAGGGAGAAGAGAAGGAGACTTCAGGATCTAGTTGAGGGAGAACGATTTATTGCTGAATACGAGGAGGAGTTTACCCGGCTAGCTAGTTTTGTGCCGGAACAGGTGACTCCGGAGGAAAGAAAAGTCTCAAAATTCATGGGAGGTCTAAATTGGAGAATCCGGCAGCATTTGCTGGGTAATCCGGCTTTACAAACTTTTGGAGAGGTGATGAATGCGGCATTGCTCCATTGTCAGGAGCATCGATTGTTTATACAGAATAGCAATAAAGCTACAGGAATGGGGCAAGTAGAAAGTCCGGGGTGAGTGGGAATGGAGGAGGAGCCTTTCCTTCGTCCCAACCTATGGTTAATAAGCAATGAGAAAGGGATCCCCATCAAGGGGATGGGTCGAAAAGGCAACGCTTTGGCGTGTTTAATGTTAGTGGAAATGCCAATAGGCAAGGTCAAGGTGCCGCACCACAGCAAGCGGGTCGGGGTGGTCAGGGAGGTAGGGGCCATCCGGGCCAAGGTTTTGGACAGTTCAGAAATAACAGAGGTCGAGGTCAGAAGAATATGGTGGGGAAATGTTTCCAATGTGGAGAAGCTGGTCATTATAAGAAAGATTGTCCTCAAGTGATTGGGGGATAACCTCCACGAGTTCCTCAGCAGCCTTATGTTCAATTTCCTCCACAGGCACCAAATCCAGTTGTCCCTCTGCAGTAGGGTCAACTACAGTATGGGAGAGTTTACCACATTCAGGATGCTATGCTTCCTCCTATTCAGCCAGCGCCGCTAGCCATAGAGGGTAAGTTCCTTATTCAGGGACACATGGGTCGCGTTTTGTTTGATACGGGTGCGACACATTCTTTTATTTCTAGAAGTTTTGCTCAGTCCACATAGTTGATAAAATCTGCTGAGAGCGCCTTTACTAGTGTTGAGTCCTCTATGGGTGACAGTTCACTTATTTTCTTTGTTTGCAAACGCATAGGGATCACTCTTGGAAATTTGTGTTTTGAGGCCGACTTGCTCGTCCTAGACATGGTCGGGTATGATGCTATTTTGGGCATGGATTGGCTTGTTAAGTATCATGCTATGGTTAATTGTTACGGGAAGAGTATAGTCTTCACCGTTCCGGGACAAGATATGTTCCTGGTGGTTATGCCTCGTTTAGAGGGAGATACTGGTACTTATTTATATTGTATTGCGGAAGAGATTTCTCGGGATGTAGTAGTTCCCTTAGATTATATTCCTGTTGTTCGAGATTTTGAGGACGTTTTTCGGGAGATACCGGGTTTGCCTCCTAGCCGAGAGATTGAGTTTATGATTGACTTAGCGCCGGGAACTCGACCGATCGCGCGAACTCTTTATCGTATGGCTCCTGTGGAAGTGAGGGAGCTAAGAGATCAAATTCAGCAGTTGTTGGAGCAGGGGATTATCAGGCGTAGCACGTCGTCGTGGGGTGCTCCTATGTTATTTGTGAAGAAAAGAGATGGTTCTCTCCGATTGTGTGTTGACTATAGAGAGTTGAATAAGGTCACCATCCGGAATAAATACCCTTTGCCTCGCATAGATGACTTGTTTGATCAGCTCAGGGGAGCGACCTACTTCTCTAAGATAGATTTGAGAACAGCGTATCACCAGTTGAGAATACGGGAGCAAGATGTATCCAAGACTGCTTTTCTGACGAGGTACGGGTCTTATGAGTTTTTGGTTATGCCTTTTGGGCTAACCAATGCCCCTGCCGTAGTCATGGATCTTATGAATAGGGTATTTCGGGACTTCCTGGACAAATTTGTTATTGTGTTTATCGATGACATCCTTGTGTATTCTCAAACAGAAGATGACCATGCTATTCATTTGGGGTTGGTCCTGCAAAGGTTAAGGGATCACCAATTGTACGCTAAGTTTGAGAAATGTGGTTTTTGGTTGCGGGAAGTGCAATTCTTGGGTCATATTGTGACTTCGCAAGGTATATCGGTGGACCCAAGTAAAGTTGTTGTGGTGAGGGAGTGGGGTCAGCCCACGACACCTACCGAGATACGCAGTTTTCTGGGTTTGGCGGGTTATTACCGTCGATTTATCAAAGGATTTTCTAATATTGCTAGTCCTTTGATAAATTTGACCCGGAAAGGAGTTAGATTTGTTTGGGATGACGCCTGTCAAGCTGTGTTCGATGAGCTCAAAGATAGATTGACTTCGGCTCCAGTCCTCGCTTTACCCAAGCCAGGGTTGGAATATTTAGTCTTCACCGATGCATCTCTACAGGGTTTGGGAGGTGTGCTTCAGCAGGAGCGACAAGCTATTGCATATGCTTCTAGGAAGCTCAAGCCTCATGAAAGAAATTACCCGGTGCATGACTTAGAATTAGCCGCAGTTGTCTTTGCCTTGAAGATTTGGAGGCACTATCTTCTTGGGGAGAAGTTTAGTCTTTTCACGGATAATAAGTCGTTGAAATATTTATTTTCTCAAAAAGATTTGAATATGCGGCAGCGAAGATGGTTGGAGTTCGTGAAAGATTACCAATTTGATATTCATTATCATCCAGGCAAAGCGAACGTGGTGGCGGATGCCTTGAGTAGGAAACTCGAGGGAGAACTAGCTGATGTGTGGAAAGCTAAATGGAAAGAACTCAGTCATGAGGATGCGGTTTCTAGGGCGTTTATGTTCGTGATGACCGTTACTCCGACGATTGTGGCAAGGGTTGTGGAAGCCCAGGGTAGGGATAAAGAATGTCAAGAACACATTCGCCGATTACTGACTGGGGGAGCAGAGTCCTACTCGGTAAGTTCTGAGGGTGGATTGCGCTTTCATGGGAGGCTTATTGTTCCGAAGGATGGGGATTTGTGACAGGCTGTGATGGCGGAATCTCACGGCTCTAAATTTTCGATGCATCCGAGAAACGATAAAATGTATCAAGATATGCGCCGTCAATATTGGTGGCCGGGGATGAAGCGAGATATTTCAGAGTTTGTATCTCAATGCACTACTTGTCAGTTGGTTAAAATTGATCATCAGCTATCGGCAGGTTTGTTGCAACCGTTAGAAATTCCGATTTGGAAATGGGAGAGCATTTCAATGGATTTTATCACCGGCTTACCAATGTCACAAAAGGGTCACGATTCTATATGGGTTATCTTGGATCGCTTGACAAAGTCGGCGCACTTCCTTCCCATCTGTACCGATTATAATACCGCTCGTTACACTCGGTTGTTCATTGAAGAGATTGTTAGATTGCATGGGGTGCCCTTGAATATTGTTTCCGACAGAGACAAGATCTTTGTTTCCCACTTTTGGCAAAGTTTCCAAAAGGCCATGGGAACCGAATTGAAATTAAGCACTTCCTATCATCCTCAAACAGATGGCCAGACCGAAAGGGTTAACCAAATGTTAGAGGATATGCTTCGTATGTGCATGCTTGATTTTAAGGGTAGTTGGGAGCAATATCTCCACTTGGTTGAATTTGCTTATAACAACTCATACCAGTTCACTATTGGGATGGAGCCCTATGAAGACTTGTATGGTAGGCCTTGTAGATCTCCCATGTGTTGGTTAGAAGTGGGAGATTACAAGTTTCTCGGACCTGAAATGATTCGGGATACTTCTTCCAAGATCGAGCTTATTCGAGATCGTATTCGGATAGCCCAAGATAGATAAAAGAGCTATGTCGATGCGGGAAGAAGACACGTGGAGTTAGAAGTTGGAGAGCAAGTGTTGGTTCGAGTGTCGCCTATGAAAGGCGTTAACCGTTTCGGAAAGAAAGGGAAGCTTGCACCGCGTTTTGTTGGACCTTTTCCTGTACTTACAAAGGTAGGCCCAGTGGCGTATCAAATTGCCCTACCGGAACCTTTGCAACAAATTCACGATGTCTTCCACATCTCCTCTTTGAAGAAGTATAAGAGGTGTGATGGTGCCCTTTGGCACATTCCTTTTGAGGATTTAGAGTTACAACCCGATGTTTCTTATGAAGATCAATCGGTAGCCATATTGGAGCATGGGGAACGTAGATTGAGATCTCGAGTGGTGACCTTGGTTAGAGTACAATGGACTCATCACAGCGTCGAGGAATCTACTTGGGAGCATGAGGATGATATGCGGGAAAACTATCTGCATCTTTTTATCCAAGGTACGCTTGAATTTTGGGGGCAAAATTCCCCCATAAGGGGGGGAGTATGTAACAACCCTCGCTTTTGGGAGCCCATTTTATATTTATTTACTATGTTGAGTAGTTGCATATATAAAATGCCGGATGTGGGTAAGTATTAATTTGATGAAATAAGTTAATATTTACTAATAAGTTGCATAATTACCATGTGGGTAGGTGATTACTACCATGCGGTGTTCTATTTTGTCATGAAAATTAAAATGGAATTTTGAATTAAAATGAAACCGGAACTTAAAATGGTTTATAAAATTTCCAAATGATAATTTGGAGGGTGTAGTTAGTTCCGGGAGGTGCGAGACAGCCGAAATGTGTGCCATATTGTATTTTGAGATTTTGGGCACTTTTGACTGGTTTTGGCATATTGCGTATTAGAAATTAATTATTGCGGTATTGACATTTAAACTGAGAGACCTTTTATCTAAGGCCACGTTTTAGTCTTTCCCCAAGCCTTTCTTTTTTCTTAGTTGCCCTAAAGGTTCTAGCCCTAAAGTGAGAGTGAGAGTGGAAGAAACTTGTGGAGAAAGAGAGAGATCTTGAAGATTTGTGGTTGATCTTGCATTCTTCTTCAACCAAGTCTGAATTTGAAGCCCCAAGGCAAGTTTTCTACTTGCTATTATATGGTTTAATATGGATAATTAGTATGGGTAGTTATGTATAGTTTTGATTTAATATAATTGTGGTTTTTGTTTGGATTTATGGGTATCAACATCTTTGGTAGAGATTGATTGTTGATTGAGGTAGAAAAATGTTAATGGGAGCATTTATGATATTTTAGTATCATTAAATGTGGTTGGTAATTGATTTTGGGTTTAGAAGGAAAATAGGAGAAATAGGTCTAGGTCTGCTATGACAGGTCGACCGCATCTCTCAAACCGGTCGACCGGGCCTTCGGAGGAGGGCACACTGCTTTCTTTCAAAGGCATGAAATTAAGGGCGCGGTCGACCGCGGGTTCCCTACCGGTAGACCGGTTCGTCCGAAATGAGTTTTTTGCTTTTCAGTATAGGCTAAAAATTGAGACGCGGTCGACCGCGGTTTTGGTACCGGTCGACCGGTCCCCTGTTTTCTTACTCAATTTCCTACTTGTGTTTTTAAATCCGTTTCTCGCCCTAGCAACTTAGGACTATTCTTGAATGAAGTAAACCTTGGCTTTTAGAGTCCTAATTGAGTTGGTTGTCACCCTAGTGTTTAATGGGTTTCACTTGGGGTTAAGTCCGGGGGAGAGGTTGTCCTAAGTGATGTTAAGGCATCACTTTTCCTTGTACATCCTAATGAAATGGATGGGAGTTGTAGGCCTATACTCGGAGACTTTAGGGGCTTGAATTGAGGAATATAAGACCTTAAGCTAGGGAAACGAAAATAACCCCTTGGAGATTTATTCGAGGCATAATCTAGGATGTAAAATAAATGAAATATCCTATGATAATGGTTTCAAATAAAATGAAACACATAATGTTAATGGGAAAGGAAAGTATGGTTTTTATAGTAAATGCTAATTTACTTAATCACACCTCTCTAAATGTTATCATAAGGGAAGCTCGCGCATGAGGTGATGTTCCTTGACTAGTGAATGAAGGGAGACTATAGTCCTCGGCCATATGCGGGTTTATTATTTGTATTTTTCTGCGCTAGTGAGGTAATTCCGGGTGTGGTTATGACTCACTCGCAGGCATATGGCCACTTCCCGACGTGCATTAGGTACCCAGGCTTCCTTGTTTGATAGGCCCCTGGAAGATGATAGTCATTTAGGGGCGCGCCCAGTGGGGAAACCCGGAGGGGCGGTCTTAGAATCGTTATATGTATAAGAATATAACCTTTCTAAACTCAAGTGGGACTTGAGGGATGCATATTTCCACTAAATGGTGTTATGATAATTACATTCCTGCTAAGGAATGGGAATTTGAAAGAAATGAGAAAATAATGTTAGTGTATTCCTGTTAAGGAATTGAAACTGGATTAAAGTGGAAATTGGTGAATAGAAGCTTTTAATTTAATTAATGCATCATTTCATTCTTTTGCATAGTTTCTTTTAGGCATGTTATTTTAGTTGTCTTATTATAATTCATGCTTAGGTTGTTAGATTTCTGATTTCCATTCCCATGATTAACTGTTCATATCTAGCATGCTTTTTGTTCATCTGGGAACTATATAAAAACCGGGTCCTGACCCGTTCATTTTCTTCTATGTTGTGCTTGTTATTACATCCGCCCAGGTGCTCCTCCGCAAGGACGCCCATGTTGATATTCCTACTCTTTTGCTTTTAAGGAGCTGTATGAAATTGCGAATATTACAGGATGTTTTGCTAGACGCCGTCATTTTTTATATCTAGTTATGATCGGGTTTGTCATCCGGGCGAGTGGCCCAAAACTTGTAATTGTTTAATGAATGTAATACATAACATCTAACTGTTGTAATTACTTTTGTGTAGTTGTGGACCGACAACATATTTGGTCCTCCCCTTGTACATAGTTGTTTTAAACTTATGTTAATTACGCTTCTTTGAATTCCACTATTTTTCTAGAATGGGTTGTTTAAATTGTTTTCTTAAGTTAACTTTTACATCACATAAATTGTTTTGACAACCCGTTTTCGGAATTAATGGGTGATTTTCTCGGTTACTCTTACTATGTTTGTGGTGCTGAGAATGATTTTCGTCCATGATTACCGTATATGTCGGAGTATCGGGCTGGCCACCCCTTATTTCGGAGTGCGGGTTGTCACATATAAGTTTCCTACTTTATTATATATATATATATATATAATGAATTGTATGAATGTGTATATAGTGGTTAAATTATCTACTGTGTGATAATTGTAGATAACGGTGAATTGAGAAAAGAATTGAAATAAGTTAATGAATATTTATTGAAGAGCTTAATTTATATTAATGAGAAACGATTCATGTTAATGAGAAACATATATAAATAATTATACTACGTATGGTATGGGACATACGGGGTTATGATATGAGATGGAATCATATTATGGAATTTAGTGAAGAGGAACCATTAACTAGGAGGTTAATAGAAAACATTAAGTGTGCACTCTAGATGAGAGGTGAGAATATCAAGTGAGAGTTGGATACTAACATGTACATAATAAATTCTTTACTGCACTTGTTAAATACTTGTTGTTTTCAAAATCATTTTCACATTGGGCTCTGACCCGTTTCCTTTCATATTTTCTTTTCTATTGCACCTTCAATATCAGGTGTCCAGCAGCAGGGACGCCAACCTTTGGGAATTATGTCGAGCTATGGATCTATGGAGTATTTCTTAGACGTCTATCTTCATTTGATTCATAGTGTTCTTTTGTTTAGGGCATGTCGCCCAAAGTAATTCAGTTAACTCTTTTCTATATGAGTCAAATACTCTTGTACTCGTGTCATTTCATACATTTAATATTGTTGGGATTACTGTATTGGATTATTATTTGGGAATGTTTATTCCAATTGCATTTAAAAAAAAAAAATTTATCTATTCAGTTAATAGTGATGTAGAATAATATGTGTAGTGTTATTCATAAACTAAAAATGGATTTTTGTTGAATTAAAATTTGAAAAGTTTTTAACATCAGCTTAATTGGGTATTGGGTGAATAGTAAATGTTTTCGACAATGATGCTAAGAATGAGCCAACTGTATATTCTGTTTTAATTTGGTATGGGACTGGCCACCCGGTATTTAATTAGGCGGGGTGTTACAGAAATCCAAGGCTTGAATGAAGGTGTTGAATTGAAATTGAAGAAATCTCTCCAAGATCCCCAAGTTACTCTTCTTTTTGGCTCTCCCCTTAAGCTTTTTCCTCTTTAGTCTTCTAATGTGATATAATGTTGCCTAACCCTTACACATTTGGGGTTAAAAACCCTATTCACGTTTTTGGGCTAATGGGCCATATAAAAAGGGTTGATACTCTCCATATGGAGCTCACATATGTCTAATTAGGCCCCAATACCCAATATATGCATATAAATACTCCTTTCAGACTATTTCGACCCTAACGGACTCAACCATGCGCTCAAAATCACCATCGAGAACAAATTTCTAAAATTAACTCTCACCCATTAACTTATTTAAATATATTCACGGTTTAATATTCCCATTAATAATTTCTCATTAATTTACGACACAAGTGAAATACTAATCACTGAATTAATTAAATAAAGATAATAACCCATAAATTACGATGTGTTACATACTCCCCCTTACAACGGAATTTCTTCCTCGAAATTTGGATAAGCCTAGTACTTCTAGTATCGACTAGATCCCAAGTTGCCTACCCTTAAGATCCTACACCCATCTTTCCCACTTCTAATCACGAATTATTTGTAACGATCAGATTAATTAACCAAGGCGCCCATACACCCTGTACCCGTGCTTAACCACACGAAATGAAACTCGGCTTTTACCAACACTTGAACCATAATATAACTTTGATCCCACAGTTATAACACCCCAATACCCCTTTCTCGGCATAAAAATTTACCTATCCACTCTTATGTAAAAAAACAACACTGACTACCATGCCCTTACTATCCCTAGTTTTCCTTGTGAAAAAGTAAAACCTGAACTATATCTTCCCGCTCGACAATCACTCCAACCACTCAGAATCACATCAAAAATGCCCCTACTCCTCATGATTTCAATTTTTAACAATATTAGTACATTAGCATTCAACACATTTTAACATACATTACCGTATATATGTCAAGTGAAACCTAGCATCGATAATTCATACCTTGGTACCGCGAACACCCAGTCTTACTATAGTTATCCACTATAGCCCCCAAACTATAGCTACACAGTTGAAAATTTGAAAACATCCTCACTACTTCCATAGTCCTCGAAAGTATAAATCTCTTGTATAATGCAACCATCCCCTTAGTGTAACCCCCCAATCTCACGTGGTTAAAACCAAAGAACCCTGCTATCCCACAGTACTTAATTATATAGATTATGGCTATTACGATCGACATATCCACTAATATTTGTCTCCCTCACGAATCCTAGCGATAGAAAAATCGTAGGTTGGGTCGCACCCACTATCACTTCCAAACACACCCATGCTTAATCATTTCATAATTAGGGTAACAACGTATTCCCATTTCTTCAAAATATACCCAAAATCATGGCCTTTGATTCTTCTCCCCAAATCTGCTAAGGATCTACACAATAGGGTCTTTGGCTCCTCCCGGGGTGTCCATACACTCTCTAACTCGATCCTAATTGCACAAACCTACGATTATCACTTACGTAACCATGTTTGTCTCAATTTTTTCCCCCGCATTATCAATGTGGCTATATCCTCCAGTTATTTTCTGATGACTTATTTATTATCATTCGATTCTCCCCGATATTACCCCGACTTTATTATCAATGTGAGATCCTCAAAAGACTCCCTTAGTCCCATACCTAAGGGTCCCTGCGATGGCAAAATTTTCTACAATAAATCATACAAAACACATAACAATATGCACAACCTATTAACTTGTGGTGCCAAAGCTTCACCGTGTTTCTTTCGCAACACTTTTCGGCTCAACTAGCCCTATCAGTTAGTGGATTTCCACCTAACATATTTTTTCCACGTGTTTGTTAATTATCATTAAATCCAATGACGTCTCCACAGTTTTGACATTTTATCCATAATTATGCGTATAACACTTCCTCGCAAAGCCCAAAAGAACTCCCCCCCCCCCCACAATGCGCCATTCTTCAGCATCGTCGGTCCTTGATTTCCAAAGAACCCAAAGAATACCCATGGGACTCTCAAATCTTAACCTTATCCTCACAAGTATATCATGGACTCACGCGTCTCTAAAGGAGTCATATACTACTTTGTTTGTGCTATCACTAATCCCTAACCGCTAAACAATAATATCAAGCAAATCTCTCTGCTCCATGTCAACCTTACATCCCTTGAATATCATATGTAAAAATTCTTACGCACTGGGATCCAGTATAAGTAGACAACTGTACTCTATGAAGTCTACTTCATAAGAGATTGTCTTTATGATATTGCCCAACCCTCTTCTAGGTGAGACCTCTTAAGAGCATATTGTCCAACACTAAAATAACGAACACGATAGCCTTGTTATGATTTACCACCATTTCGAACTCATCCATACCCAAGATAAAACCATATCTCAATTATCACCTCTCAAAGGAGCTAGTCCTCAAGAAATACATCGTCTCAATGTACCCCACCCGTTCCTTTCAGGTGTAACCGAAGAGTAACCCACTACTCCATGATAAAAAGACACATACTAGTGATATTAATGATACTTTCACTAAATATATTTCTCATGCGAATGTATTACTAATACTTTATTGTGGCCCTCTTGCATCACATAAAACATACCCCGATCATCTCGAAATAAAACTTGTAGTTTCAATTGCCCACAACATTACCGGTTCAATGGTCATTAGACATAACACCCTTGTCCTAACCAAACAAAAAAAAACTTCACCATCATATGCTCTTACTAGGCATCTATCTCATATCCCCTGACTAGCTGTGGACAAAATCTATCCATGTGTTTCCACTATTTTAAAACTAAGACACCTCTCTCTGTCATCCTCCCTTTATCTGGCTCCAATGGCCCTGTCGAGATTGTCCTTCTCACGGACCTGGTAATCTTGACCCTAATTGTTGACCCAAATGTCCATTTGGATCCGCTAATCCAGTAGACTGGTTGTTGGCCTTGATGGCCCTAAGTAAACCCACTGTAACTTGGTAGATATTTCATTAATCTCGATCATTAATATGGGTTCTGTACTGGGTATCCCTTCTATTGATGCCTCACTAGAACAAAAATCCATCCTGAATCTCAATATATTCTCCAACTCTATTAGCTCCCCTCTCTCGAGGGAATTAATACAAATGTAAATGTACAATCTTGAAAACAACAACACCAGTCATCCTAGCCGGATCTCCTATCCATGGTTGATCATTCTATCCATGGGTCTACTATTAACTTACAAACCCTACTTGGTTCTTCATACCCCTCTCACCGGTTACGAAATTTTTGAATTCCATCTGTTTTCTTTACCATCCAACCATTGTCTGACTCTTATAGGAAAGATTCCCAAAATATCCCTCATCTCTCAATTTAACCTCTAGTGATAGTATTCATAGTAATCCACACCCCACATTCTTTGTTATTCATGGTATCTCCCCATAAGTGTGGTCACTGGCTCCCGTCACCCCATACTGCTCCCAAGATAAAACTTCATTGCCCAAAATTTTGACTTGAGTGACACTACACTCCCCCATATGTAATCCAAATTTGATGTTCTCTAGTCATGGGTAAATCACTCTTTCGCACCTTCCTTGAATCCTAGCGGATTTTTCTTCTAGAATAAAATATTCTTCAACCCTCACCCCTTGTCCTCTACAGCTGGGGTTTTAACTTTGCACCATCTACCTTCCCGACGGTCCTTGGGGAAACTACTGCACCCCAGTGAGTTCTCCAACTTCAATTGTTCGATGGTGACTCCAATCGCGTTACTATTTCTAGAATACCCCATGGCTTCTGATGAATCCTACCTCATGAAATCCTTCTAATGTCCCACGTTGGTTGTTCTATAATGTTCGATCTACCACGCTTGACAGAAACCGTATATGAAGCTCATGAATTATACCTATGGCAGGAGAACGTAAATCGCATACGTGAAGGAATACAACAATCCTATAATCAGGATCTATATCAAAGAACGCTACGCTGAAATGTAAAAAGTTGCACATATCCTAAGGACACTAGAACCTGATGCTCTGATACAACTGTGACACCCCACTGAATAAAATACCGGGTGATAAGTCCTATACCAAATTAAACAAGAATCTCATCTGGTTCACTGTCAAAAACTTTTTAATTACTAATACCCTAGTTTTAAATTAAGTTGATGTCAAATAATCTTATGAATTAAATCAACCCAACCAAATTAACTAAAACAAGAAGGAAACTAAACATGCCACAAAGTAAGTACAAGAGATTGTTGAGCAACATCGACAACAAGCAATCCACAAAGTGCAAGTATAAAAGAATACTTATACATGCCAAGACTGAATATAAAAGCACTAGTCCAATGGTACAAATGAAATGTTTCTATCTAAAGATAGAATAAAACAAGAGTCTACACAAAGATCCCAAAGCAATCCACATAAGTTGCAGTTGCGCGCCCTGTAGGAATGATCAAGACTGGCTCCCCTATGGCAGGACACCTTAAAGGTTTTTAAAAATAATTTTATAGCGACGGTTAGAAACCAAAACATTTAAAAATATTTAGAAAGTGAATTTAAATGCAAGTACATAAAATGAAAAATCTCTCCATATTTAAATTAGTGTCGCGCACTCCCTTGAGTTTATCTCACCACTCAACTAATGTGCACGCCTAATGAAACTATAAATGACCCACCTAGTTAACCACCCCTTAACTCGTCTTGTTACAAGAAAAACCCGACTTCCCACTACTCTAACTCTAATGGGTTTAGTATACTTTATAAGTTATCCCTCACAATAACTTATTTATATCATTTCCCATTTAATGTCATATAACATTTTCACAAGTTATATTCGTTATACAATTAATCTCATGTATACGAGTTATAAGTTATATTTCACTCTGACTTATTTATATCCATATCCAACTTCATAACATATAACCATTTCACAAGTTATATTATCTATACATTTCACACCATGTATATATATAAATTTATATACATATCATATCCTACAACATTCACATATACATGACGTAGGTATATATTACCCCCCGAATATGCATTCATTGGGTGTTCTCTATATGCTATCATAATCGGGTATTCTCATCCACCCAAAACCCTGATATGGTTAACTACCCATTTCGAAAAAATGTACAAACGTTGGGGAGGTGGCCATAATTTAATACGGTAATGAGATCGAATCATAACCGAAAGCGTACCATTCCTGAACCTGAATGATATGGCCGGGGGACTATACTAGCTCTGCTCCTCAAGACAGGGGCTTCACCCACATCGTGCAACCTCCCCTAATATCCGTAGGGTGGGTATGCTTTCCTATAAATATTATTCACACCAATATTTATAAATCATATATATACTACACATCACTATATATATATATATATATATATATATATATACAGGATACTTGTGTACTATTCCCATACACAAGCCTAAAATATTCAAGTCTATGGTCCGACTTCATTTTCATTAATTATACATTAATTAATTCCCATTATTTTGGCATAACACTATCAAGTATACCCGGACTCTCTAAATCTCGGCCCGAAATTTGATAGTTTCAATCCACCATTCAATTTCATGCAATCAAGTTTTACCACTTAAATAACAAGATTCCTATATGCTAAATCACGAACCTACGTCTTCAATTTCATTAGTCCTCTAATTGATTCAAGGTTAGGTATTCTCAATTTAAACCCTAAATCAATACTCAATTTCATAATTCAGTTAGGGTAAGAACTAAAATCTCCAACACAACAGGTCTGAATCAGGGGAATTACAGAAAGCTGGCAACATCAGGGATGGTTCGAACGAGAAGCCTTGTCATTCGAACGACAGTGGATCTCGTTCGAACGAAATACTATGTTGTTCGAACGACGTTGGTATTTTTCCTCTCTCTCTTTTGCTAAAAAACCCAATCGCCGTTAAGAAGTTTTATCCTCTGTTCTGAATAGATTTTTGCATTAAAACTCCCCCGAATTTATCCTAAGTCCATTCTTTTATTATAACAAATCTAGCCCTAACAATTTCATAAATTCAATCATCAATTTCATCAACTATTATAACCCCTACATATTTATAACTCTCATTAAAAGGAAATCCCCAATTTATTCAAGAACAACCCTTAGAATTCAATAGGATTCCACCTCTTTTAATATGAAAATGTAGATGCAATTTTGATAATCACAATTTAAACCACTTGCCTATAAATGAATATCCAAGGCTTGAATGAAGGTGTTGAATTGGAATTGAAGCAATCTCTCATAGATCCCCAAGTTACTCTTATCTTTGGCTCGCCCCTTAAGTTTTTTCCTCTTTAGTCTTCTAATGTGATATAATGTTGCCTAACCCTTACACATTTGAGGTTAAAAACCCTCTTCACATTTTTGGGCCAATGGGTATGATAAAAAGGGTCCATACTCTCCATATGGACCTCACATATGTCTAATTAGGCCCCAATACCCAATATATGGATATAACCACACCTTTTGCACTATTTCGACCCTAACGGACTCAATCGCGCGCTCAAAATCACCATCTGAAACAAAATTCTAAAATTAACTCTCACCCGTTAACTTATTTAAATATATTCACATTTAAATATTCCCATTAATAATTTTTCATTAATTTACGGCACAAGTGAAATACTAATCACTAATTAATTAAATAAAGATAATAACACAGAAATTACGAGGTGTTACAGAAAGGTAAGTTATATAATTCACACACACAACTCATGTTTTTTTACAAAACTGTTTTCAAAACATCTTGGTGAAAAAATTGTGTGTGTAAGTCTTGAGATTAACTACCTTGATATTTCTTGTAAAAAAAATGTTTGAAAATTTCAGTTTTACTACAATGAAATTTTTTGGTCATGGGAAAAAATAAAGAAGTTTATTTGGCAAAAAATCTCACGAAGTTGGCATGAACAACTTATTGTTAATGCTTCTCCGCATTGACTTCTTCGTTGTAGTGATAATTCCCTCGCTAGCTTCCAAGTCCTCTAAAGGTCTCTTCAATAATCTTTGGATAGATACGCATCTTGCATCGCAGAAGGTTCGCTCGAACGATGCTCATCCTCGTTACAGCAGTACCTTCGACTACATAAACAAATCTGCAAATTTGTCATAGAGATCTTGGACTATCTACTATATTTTTGTGCGAAAATCACCTTTTAGATGGTAGTTAGACTTAGTGGTCTCCAATGACTCTCTCACGCATACCTTGTGTAAGAGAAGTGTCCTTCGGCTTATCTTGGTATTTGAAAAAACCATTTTAGTGGTTTTCCTTATTTAAGTCTTCAATGCTCTACATTTCAAAACAACTCTCATATCTTTCAAGAGAAAATCAAGAAGAGAGTCTAAGTGTGTATTATTTTCTTCCTTCTTTCTTAGATGATAAGAACACACTTGTGAAATAGAGTGAACCAATTTTTAAAATCAAGTTCATCGTTTTCACCTTCTCTTATTTGCATTCAATCACCTCTCTTTTTAGAGATTGATCAATATCAAAGAAGACGAGGATTTTTAAGTAAAATAATATTATAATACAATTTCGTAAAATATGGCAAAAAATAAGTATAAAGTAATATTGCAGAAATTGATTTTATATAATTTTCAAAATTCCCAAATTCACAAAAATCCCTAATAACATAGAAATATACGTCCACGGTTTAAATATTTGAGTATATATAAATGAATAAATCAATACATATAAATAGTAAGCCAAAATATTATCGATCCATTTTTTTTCATTACAACACTGAAAATGGTTTTACACTTTTTATAATGTATTTAAAAAATAATGTAATACCCTGTACATTTCTTATTATTTAATTTTCGTGTGGCTGATATTATCAATCTAATTGGGGGAAATTAAGTTGGATTTTAGTAAATATCAATTAGTGAGATAAAGGATTAATATTTATTTGAATTAATATGTATTTGTGTGTGATAAGTAAATAGTTATGTGATTTATTATCCGTCGCGTATAAGTGATAACGACCTTTTATTATTATATGTTGATGGAGTGTTACATCGACGGATCGGTATGCGCAAAGCATATGGTACGCACATGTCGGGTCCAGTAAATGAGATGTTAACGTATTTGTAGTTGAGTGATTCGGATGACCTTTTTTAGTGCACCGGTGATCCGATAAGGGTAGAAATAGTCTAAAATAGGTACTTGGGTGTTATGTTTGGATTTCGAGGGCTTTTTAAACATAACGGGGCTCTATAAGGTTGTGGGGTCATTTTACACTTAGAGATAAGAATAAAAAGGGGGTTAGATTAATTGAGGGTATATTTAAGAGGGTGGGAGGTGGATGGTATCCAACCTATCATATATAACATAAGGAGTTGAGAGAGAGAGAGAGACCTAGAGAAAATAAAAAGAAAAAGAAAAAAGAGGAAACTTGGAGAGGAGAAGAAAGAGGACTCAACCTGCCATTAAATTCATAGGAGACTTTGGATTATAATCCACTATGCCAAGTACGTACGTTCTTTATATAGCAATTTGATAGTACTTATTTATTTTCATGATAAGACGTAGAAATCTAAAAATTAAGATGTTAAAGATTAAAACTTTCTTAATTGATATGGAGATTCAAATGATAAAAGAATAGGGTTTGTGAATGAATCATTAATGAAGATCAATCATACATGAAATTAGAAATATAGTTTAGCATTCAAACGAATCAAGATGTAGAATTTGTCTATAAAGATTGGAACTTGAAAATTAAATTGGGCAAAAATTTGATGTTGAATTAGTTGGAAGTTTCATTTAAATTCCTAGGGTTCGATTTGGGATTTGGGGTTAATTTTGTAATTAAATAACTCTGAAATGTTAGGGTAATGTTGTGAGAGTTAATTTTTGTGTTAGGAGTGGGTGAAAACCTCCATTTGAGGATTTGGAAGAGAAAAATCCTAGGAAGATGATTATTAGAAAACCTAATCGGTTCGCTCCCCTAGCGATTTAGGTCCCTTTTGAAAGTTAGACAAGGTTATGTAGAATCGAATTACGAATGTGTGGCCAATGGTTTTGTATTCTTCTGATTTTTTTTAATTAGTTATTAATTTTCAACTAAAAAGTAAGCGATGCCAAAATTTTAAATTGGTGGTTTTGTATTGTCTTTCTTTTGGAAATTTTGATTTCGGGGGGCAATGAACCAGTTCAATTTTCTTTCCTGCCCAGTTTTTTTTCATATGTCATTTTAACCCATTAGGACTTGGGGATTGATCATAGGGTATTTTGGGGTGCTGTCAGATTACTGAGGAACACTTTATAGAATCCGGTACCGGTGATAGGCCAAATGTTGATGGGTTCAAGGGAGGAGAACTGAGGATCCAAGTGAGTGAATTTCATATTTTAATCTGGAAGTTAGGATTAAAGTTCGAGATTGGTGACCCAAATGCTATTGGATATGTGTATGAGTTCGTTACTTGTTATATATACATATTAGAGTGACTTGTATATATATGTATGTGTGCATGCTACTAGTTTTATTTAAACATGCATACTCAGTAGTTCTAACATAGGAGGTTGCAGGTAGTGGGAGGTCCATCCTGACGTTGACTACCATGTATTGGATTGAGTACCTAGGATATAGGACTATTACAAGGCCATTATTCATGTGTGAGGGTAGATGTTGGTTTCGAGTCCATTTATGTGAGATGTGGTATGGTTAAAATCTTAGATGTATATTTATGATCGACTCCATTATGTGTTTTCATATCGGATCGGTGGTGAGATTCTGACCCGATGGCTCGGTGTAGGGCGTGATGCCTAGAGCCAAATAGCCCATGAGGGATGCATTCATGAGATCTCAGCTTTGGGGATGTGGTTATACATATATAGTGAGTGATATAAATGTGTGTTTCATACGATATAGTTTATATAGCTATTTATAGCACAAGTGTATCTAGGTAATGTCTATTATGTGATTATTTAATTATAGCAAGTGTCTCACTAAAACTTTGTTTATGAACAGATATCTAGTGATGATTGTTATGCTAAGCTAATAGAAGATATTTGTAGGACTGTTCTTAAATTGCAATTACGTACATCCCAATTAGATTGGGTAGTTTGTTTAGGATAAATAAATGAACACATTAGGTGCGCATTATAATTGAGAGGTGAGGTTTATATAAAGTGAGTGCAACCGATTAATTATGAAAATAATACAGTTTATTCTAATAGATTAAAAAATTATCAACTTACAAGATATTTTCTACATTACGCGCTTTGACCCGCACACTTTTGTTTTAATTTTTTTTCTTTTTATAGCCTAGATGTGAAGCAGCAGCAGTCAGGACCGCTGGTATAACTCAACTCTTTTCGTGAAGTAGTTGTTGATGGAAAATATTTGTTTAAATGCCTCAGTCAATTTTATCTAGATAGGATCAATCATTTCAGTTTCAATTTTGGGCATGTTGCTTGTTGATGGATATTCTTTTATATTACTTTTAGACATTTACATTTAACTACTCTATTTAATTATTCAGTTAATGTGGATGTTTTTTTTATGACCGATGGTTTATTTGGTTCACTTTCATTATCTATCGATGTATGGGTATTATTCATTCATTTTTAATTTAATGGTTTTTTCGTATTATTCTTTTTCATTGTGATTGCGCCAATGATGCTTAGAATGCATTATATAGGGATTCTTATTTTATTTTATTAGCGTATTGTCCATTCAGTATTATAATATGCAGGTTATCACATATGGTATCATAGCATTAGGTTTTAGTGCCCTTTTAGATCAATGTGGACTTACTTGATTGTCAGCATTGCATTTCTTTTATATAGCGCCCTATGCTTAGGATTGTTTATTAATATTTGTGCTTTTACATTCTTAAATTATTGTGTATAGTTTAAGAGAACCTCATACAATTTTTATTTCAATTGAAATGCCAAATAACATGATAGGGGGTCCAACTTATATAGCAAGGAAGTCCATTGAAGGGGAGGCTCTACTAGAGTCGCGGGCCTCTCAAGGGACTATGACCACTACGAAGGTTGAAACCATAGTACCACAGGTGGTTAATGCCACTATGACTGATGCATTGTTTTCGTGCCATAATTATCACTTTCATTAGAGGGGATCAAAGAGGACAAGAGAATCCATCCAGTAGGGAAAGACTGGGGGCAACGGTGCCAATATACCATTGCAATAATAGCAGAGGCAGCAAGAGTGGGGTTCCCAGAAAGGGGACTTTATAAAGAGATTCAAGATGGGTAACGACAATTTTAAGCATGGCCATTAGGGCCAACAACATATCTCGTTGGGCCAGCAAGGCCAACAACACACCCTTTAGGGACAGAAGGGAAGTGGATATTAGGTTTGGTAGTGCTAGAGATAGGGGCAACCTCACCAGGTCCATCAAGCCCTGAGGACGATAGGTTTCAGAGGGAAATGTTTCATTTATGCGGAGCAGGACCACATGTGTCATATGTGCTCAAAAAGGGCTAGAGGTCAGATGCAGGAGGCCTAACCAGGGCATTTTTTATAGTAGCTTCCATCCCCACCAGTAGTTCCAGCATCGTCACCTTTGTAGGGGTAGTTTCAGAATCTATATCACGTCTGTGGTCTAGTTTTATAGCCAGCACCGTTAGCGATTGAAGGTATGTATTTGGTTCATGAGAACATAGTGCGGGTATTATTTGACACGAGTGCGTAACATTCTTGTTTAAACTAGATTTGTACGTGAGATGGATTTAATGGATATAGTGTCATAAATTATTATGATCGTGTATGTACAATTGGGTAATGGCTCTCTCATTCATTCCATCTACAGAAGAACGGGTGTGGACATTGGGAGGTTATCTTTTTCGCAGATCTTCTCGTTTTTATGATGTATGAGTATGACATTATCCTGGGGATGAACTAGTTATCGATGGTTAGAGTGATGGTGGACTGTTATAGTAGGATTATCGTGGTCGCTATTCCAGGATAGGATAGGATTTTAGTGGGATGCCCCATCCTGAGGGAAAGTCGAGCATGCATTTATATTATATCAAGGATGAAAATTCAAAAAGCAGAGTTGTCTTTTTAGATTTGATCCATGTGTTTAAAGACTTTACTGATGTGATTCTAGTGGCAATGCCCCGTCGAGAGTTCATATTTAGCAGCCTTGGGGCAAGGTTTTGTCCGTAAGGGTACTTTCCTTTCGGTGCCCCACTGTTGTGTCTTTGGCTAACTAATATCGATAACCGAAGGAAGTACATGATAATGTATCGGGAGGGTTCCTTATTTGGATTTTACTTACAATACATCTGATGCATGGGAATTCATCAGTTTTGGCAGTTGAGAGACATTTGGCTTAGTAGTGAGCTATTATGTGATTTAAGGTCAGTAAAGCCAAAGAGTGCAACATTAAGAGTAATTAAGGGGGTTTGAACCACTAGTTAGATAAATCAGGAAATCTCAAGAAGCGTTAAGTCACGATTAGTATGGTAATTGAGTATACCTTTATCGTAATGTCATACATGGTGTGTGTGGTTGATTTATGGATGTATACGTGTTGCAACGGCGATAAGTGTGTGTGAGCAAGTTATATAGGGTGTATGGATTCCCTAGTCAGTTTGATGTTTAGTATCATCCATGAAAAGATAATATTGTGGCAGCTACGTCGAATCATTTGCCTGTAGTGTAGTTGGTAGCAGTGTGAAAGACAAAGTGCGATGCAGTCCTTCAGGAAGAGGAGTTAGTTCGGTACTATATGAAAGTGATGATCGTAATATCTGAGATCATTCTCAGGGTTACGAAGGCACCGAAAGGGAATCCATGTTGTTCGAAGGGGATAAAACAATTATTGGCAGGTGGAGCAAGTCTTACTCATCTAGTTCTAAGGGTGGCTTACGCTTCAATGGGAGGTTGATAATCCCAAGAAATGTGGACGTATGGTGCGCAGTTATGGAGGAGATACATGGGTAACACTTTTTGGTGTATCCTAGAGGTGATAAGATGTGTGAGATGATGAGGAACCATTATTGGTGGGTCAGTGTGAAGCGAGAAATTAAAGCGTTTGTCTCAAGGTTCACCACTTGTCGAATGGTTGAGGTTGATCATAGGTGACTAACAGAGGTTTTGCATCCTTTAGAGATTCTAGTGTGGGAATAGGAGTAATGTCTATGGATTTCATTTTAGTGTTACCGACGTTATGAACGGATTACTATTCCATATGGGTTACTGGTATCGATTAACCAAGGTAAAGCAATTCTTACCAGTTTTGGTGGATTATACAATAGGGAAGTATGCCCAACTTTTATCCAAAAATATAATGAAATTTCATGAAGTGCATCCTAACATTATTTCAGGTCAGAATAAGATTCTTATGTCCCACCTTTGCAAAAAAAATTCGGGAGGTAATGGGGATGGAGTTATGATTGGGCCATAAATTAGTGGTTAGACATAGAGGGTGAATCAGACGTTGGAGGATGTCTCAAGGATATGCATTCTGGACTTTAAAGGGTGTGTGGGAGAAATATTTACCGATGGTAGAGTTTGTATGTGATAACTCATGCCCGTTTTCCATTGACATAGAACCTTTTGAGGTGCTGCAAGGGAGACCTTATTGTTCGCCCTCTTGTTAGGAAGAAGTGGCGGATATCAATCTTCTCGGGTAGGATGTGGTTCAGGATATAATAACAAGGATTGAGTAATTAGGAGTCATATTCGGGGAGCTCAGGATCATCAGAAGAGTTACGGCGATGCGAACCGGATACACCTGGATTTTTACATGCCTGGTCAGTTGTTTCTGCGGGTATCTCCCATCAAAGTAGTGATGAGATTTGCGAAAGAGGGAGGTTGGCATCTAGGAATGTGGGTCATTTCACATTATCAAGAGGGTAGGGCATGTTGTGTATAGGCTCTCCTTACCGGGTCATTTGAAGAGGATTCATCATGTGTTTTATGTTTCATTACCAAGGAGGTATCTTAGGTATGACACGGTTTATCGGTAGATAGAATTGGAAGAGATTGACTTATAGTCAGATATTTCTTATGAAAAGAGACATGTTGCCACTTTAGACCGTAGCGAGTGAAAGCATGGGTCGAAGGTGGTACTGTGAGTGGATGTGCAGTGAGAACACCACAATATTATCGAGTAAGGCCTGGGAGCATGAGGATGACATGCGAGTAAAGTATCTAGAGCCTTGTGGCACTTATCTTTGAATTTTGAGGAAGAAATTATGTTGTCAGGGGGAAGAATATAATCCCCCTACTTTTATTATTATTTAATTTCCGTGTGACTAATATTGTTAATTTAAATGGTAAAACTTAAATTGGATTTTACTAAATATAAATAAATGAGATAAAGGACTAATATATATAATTATTATTATTTACTTTTGTGTGATATGTAAATAGTTAGGTAATTTATTATACGTCACTTATAAATGATAGCGACGGTTTATTGTTATTTGTCGATAGTGTGTTACATCAGTGGATCGATATAGTTTATGTGCGACATGTAGGGTATGCACGTGTTGGGATTAATTAATGAGATGTTAATGTATTTGGAGTTGAGTGACCCAGATGACCTTTTAGAGTGCACAAGTGATTTGAAAAGGGTCAAAAGAATCCATATTAGGAAACCGACTATTGTGTTTGGATTTCGGGGGAATTTTAGACATAACGGGTTTTGTAGCATGGTAGGATTGTCATTTTACACTTATCGCTAAGAAGAAAAATTGGATTAGATTAATTAAGGTGATACTTAAGAGAGTGGGAAGGTGGATGGAAGCCCACCATTCATATTTTACATAAGGGAGAGAGAGAGAGAGAGAGAGAGAGAGAGAGAGAGAGAAAAGAAGAAAGAAGAGGAAACTTGGAGACGAGAAGAAAGAGGACTCAACTTGTCATCAAATTTTAAAGAGACTTAGGATTATAATCCACTAAGGTAAGTAGATTCTTACTTTATGTCGCAATTTGATACTGGTTGTTTATTTTCATACGTAGAGGTAGAAATCTAAGAATTAAGATGTTAAAGATTTAAACTTTCTTAATTGATATAGAGATTTAAATGATAAAAGATTGGGGTATGTGAATGAATAAGCAATGGAGATCAATCATACTTTTTATTTGAAGTATATTCTGGAATTTAAATGCATGAACACATAGAACTTGTATATGAATATTGGATCTTAAAAATGAATTTGGGAAAAACAAATTATTTCGAATTAATTGGAAGTGTGATTTAAAATCCTAGGGTAATGTTGTAAGAGTTAATTATTGTGTTTAGAGTGGGTGGAAACATCCATTGGAGGGTTTGGAAGAGAAAAACCTAAGGAAGAAAATATTCAGAAAACCTAACCAGCTCGCTCCCCTAGAGAATTAGTTTGCTTTAGAAAGTTAGATGAAGTTGTGAAGAATCGAATTATAAATTGAGTCACCATATATCTTTGACTCACTTGATTCTATATTGTATAGGTGCTCATCTAGTTTGGAAATAGTGACAAAATTGAGTCATACCCCTTTCAAACCAACAAGCCTTCAGCCTCTTCGTTTTGATTTCCTCTAATTGTCCAAAGGTATAGACACCAACACCACACCTAGGATCATTTATGTGTTGCATTCGTCATAATATGAGTGTACGTGAATTAAATCCCTTTAAAATAATTTTCCATAATTTTGGGGATATTTTAAATAATTTCTAAGATTTTAAAATAATTTTTAGAAATTAAAATTGGCTTCTACAAAGTTTATGGACTGATTTGTAAATTCATTAAGCTGTTAAAAAACTAATTGGGTAGAAACCAAATGTGCTTGATAATTGGGTGGGTACAATTTGTATTTATGAAAGTTCAAAAACACGCATTTTACAAGCCATCACTACCTTACACGTGTTAATTTCACAACGGTTGGATTTGCGTTTTATTGCCCTCTCATTTATGTGTCTAATTATGAACCGTTGGATTATTTTAATCGATGGACTTCATGCATTTTTACCTGATCCTTGTGTTTTCGTTTAAACCAATCAGAGGCTTGATAATTGCGGTGCATTATTAGCCATCAGATTTACCTTGATCAGTTGAGACTTAATCGTGTCCATTCATCTGCTTCAAAGTTCCATAAGCTTCCATGGCTTAGTATAAATACATGCCTAATGTGTTGCGTTTACAATCTTTGGCTTGCCTCATTTTCGAGACAAAATAAAGAAAGAGAGAGAGAAGAGAGAAAAAGAAAACCCTAAACTAAACTCCGGCCAAATCTTATCAGAAAAATATTTCTGAGAATGTGTTAAATCGATAGTTTTGAAGATCATTCCTCTTGTGTCCTTTACCTCTTTTCCAATTTAATCACAACAGTTTGATCTTATATTATCTCATAGAAAACTGAGTTTGACGTTCTCTGATACATTACACATTTTTCTCTCTTTATTTTGATTTCTTATTTTGACAAATCATAGTTTTGTTGGTTGTTTTCAACTATTATGTTTTCAAACCCTAAAACCAATTAAATAATTTTAATTCCGCAGTACAAATCCTTGATCATGACTGAGATTGAGTCATTTGATGACTTATATATTAGACTGACAGACATTGTGACTAAATTGCATGTTAATGAGATTGTTTATGATAGAAAGTAAATTATCTCTAAAATACTAAGATCACTTCCACAAAAAATTGATAATAAGAGATATGCAATTGAGGAGATGGATGATCAAAATCTCACACCTAAACTCCTTAGTATCAAATTAAGAACAGTGGAAATGGAATTAGAATTTCACAAACAATTAACCCAGTCCTAAAAGAAACAGTCTGCCTCCAATCTTATTTTTCATCTAAGATGACCACACCTGAACTTAGCATACCTAACATCGACTTAGACTCTAATGAGGATCATAATTTAGATACTTTAGATAATCAGATTACCTTAATTTATAAACAGTCTAAGAAAATTGTGAACTTTCGAAATAAAATAGAAAAAAGACAAGGCAAACCTACTAATCTAAACCAATATAACAATAGGCCTCATGAGAGAAGACAAGATAAACACCAGACTGACAATCATAAGAGACCTGAGAAATACCTAAAAAATGTTGAATGTTATAGATGTGGGAAGTTAGGACACATGGCTAGTAACTGTAGAGTTGACTTAGACAAAATTCACAAACATAATCGGGATCATTTAAGAAAGACTTGGTGATATACCCGTTTATGTCCTTGGCCTGGCTGAAGATTATCTCCAAAACGGACGACCCTACGAGGGGCCGACTCTTCCCCAAGCCTCCACCAGGCCCAGACGACCCTACGAGGGGCCGACCCTTCCCCAGGCTCCAGACGACCCTACGATGGGCCGACCCCCCACCAGGCTCCAGACGACCCTACGATGGGCCGACCCTTCCCCAGGCTCCGGACGACCCTACGAGGGTACGACAGTACGAGGCCAGAATTAAGCCAGACTCACTACCGGAAGGAACTTTTCCCTCGGCCTCGTCTCATAAGCCGAGGGTGACATCATCACAGTGTGTGGTTTGGGAGACGCGTGGAACAGTGCACGTGAGGCTCCCATGGCACGTGGCAGACCGTTATAACCAAATCACACCCTCACGTGAGGGAATATTATGTCATCAGTGGGCATCTACAGGTGTCAACAGGAGGTTGGCTAGATCATCATTCACATGCACCATGCATACTTAGGGGGGGTACACTACACCCCCCAAGACCTATATATACTTGTCACTTACAACCCTACAGGGGGATCAGATCATTGCAACCCTGGCAAAAACTCTGCTTGTACACAGTAGAGAGAGAGAGCTTAAGTGCATTGTATCCAAGGCCATTAGTGCCCATACTTAGTGGATCACACACTCACAGTGGATGTAGGCCAAATTGGCTGAACCACTATACATCATTGTCTTATTTCTTCTTATACTCATCCCCTTCTACACACACATACTTATATGCTTATATCACTATAACTGCCATGGCTACTACTGTTTGAGCTCACTATCACTTACCTGGTGGTGCTAAATCCCAGCATCATCAGTTTGGCGCCGTCTGTGGGAACTAGAAGACATCTCTTCCTTTACACAACTTGACCTCACTGGGCACTCTGGTGGTGAACCAACCCTCCCCCTGAGAGGAGGTGTTTCACCATTAAAAGAAGACCCACTAAGGTTCCCAAGCTCACCATTCTTCAGCTGCTCTAGCTCAAGCACATGGCACCTGAGATTCCGCCACCACCACTTCCCCTGTCGGATGAGGGGGGAAGACCTAGTTCTAGTCAGCCGCCGCCTCAGTCTGAGATAGCTGATGTGGCGGCAGCCTTAAAGTCTCTGGCGGCAAGCCAGCGGATGATGCAAGAGTAGTTCACAGCTCTAAGCTGAGACCACCCGGGGTCTCACCTGAGATGATTACTCCGGCAGCAACTCCAGGATAGCATGAGGCCAGGGGACCACCCCAGGCACCGCGCAAAGACCTGCCACCCCCTCAGCGGCGTAGGGATGTTGCTGACCCCCGGCGTCTGCGCCTGGGGAGGCAAGGAAACCCTTGCCTTGAGGACAGGTATGACGATCTGGAGGGAGAGGAGGCCCCAATTGAATGCTGGGAACCTTATGAGGTCTCCAACAACACTGTGCGACCCCTCCAGGATAGTAGAGGAAAGTGCGTGAGACCAAACCCTGATGACCGCCCGAGAGGCTCTGCTTTTGACCGCCTGAGCAGGGGGTCGGCCTTCGAGAGGCTGGGCCCAGTAAATGACCTGCGGGACAAGTTGTCCAGGTCAAAAAGTGCGGCGAGGTCCATGAAGGAGGCAGCAGATGGCCTACCCCAGGGACGGGATGACGGCCAAAGGGAAGTAAACAGCCGACACAGGCCTGCTGCAGTGGAACCCTCAGTTCACCTTCAAGAGGCGGCAGGGGATAACATCGGCCGAGCCGATCCTGGGAGGCCCTGGAATGACTCAATCCAGCGGCTAGAGGATAAGATCGGTGATATATTGAAGAGCCGGGACCCCCTTCAGAAGGGATACACCATTGGCTCACCCTTTGTGGCGAAGATAGTCGACTTCCCTACGCCAGCAAGGTTCAAGCCACCTGTGGTCACCCCAAGATACGATGGGAGTACCAACCCTGTCCACCATGTGGAGATGTATCAATCAGCAGCAGACATATACTCTATCTCAGATGAGATGAGGTGTCGTGCCTTCTCCGGAACCCTGACGGGGGCTACACATGTTTGGTACACGTCTCTTCCAAAAAATTCCATTGAAAACTTTAAGCAGTTGGCAGACCGGTTCATCCACAACTTTTTCTTTGGGGTGAGGCCACAGAAGAAGACCACCCACCTGCTCTATGTTAAGCAGGGGAAGAATGAGAGTCTGAGGGACTACATAGCCAGATTCAATAAAGAGAAGCTGGAGGTGGAAGACTACGAGGAAAGCATAGCTATGACAGCCCTGATTGGAGGACTCCAAAAGGGGAAGTTGTTATGGAAGCTTGCGGAAGACCCCCCGAGGACGATGGCCGAATTACTGTCGACAGCAGGAAAGGTGATGAACACCGAAGAGGCGATGGCCGCAAAATATGAAGACGAAAAGGGAGGTACTAGTGGGGGTAAGTACCCTAGGAAGAACAAAGAGGGGAAGAAGAGGTCCACGGACGACAAGTTCGCTGGTTACACCCCTCTGACGGTCAGCTGTGAACAGATTCTCAATGAGATAAAGAGCGACCGATCCCTTAAGTGGCCTGAGAAGCTAAGGGCAGCACCTGGCAAGAGAAATAAGAAACTGTGGTGTGAATTTCATCAAGACCACGGTCACGTGACAGACAAATGCTTTGCTCTGAAAGATGATATTGAGAAGATGCTGAAAGAGGGGAAGCTCAGAAAGTACGTCGACAGAGGCGCCTTCAAGAGGGGCCGAGGGGACGACCCCAGAAAGAAGCGAGTCGATGCATGTAGAGAAGGTCCTCAGAAAAGAGAGGAAGACCCTTCTGATGATGAGGGCGACCCTGACCTCCCGCCAAGAGACGATCAGGGCCCCGTCAAAAGGCTTAATATGATCTCGCTCGGAGTGGGAATGATCTCTGGGGGTCTGGCAGGAGGAGGATCGGAAGTCGCAGATAGGAAGGCCCACGTGGCAGAAGCCAGGGCAGTGACGAATACTGTCCACTCGACATCTCTGGAGGCCAAGCCAGAAAAGAGGAAGAAGGTGGACATGGACACACTAATAGTAGGGTTCTCACGAATGGACTTCAAAGGCCTCTTAGCCCCGCACGATGACCCACTCGTCATCACGACCAGATGCATGGGTGTGAGGTGCCGAGGATCCTGGTGGATGGGGGCTCATCTGCAGATGTAATGTTTTGTCCATGCTTCAAGGACTTAGGTCTCAGCCGTGCTAGACTCGTCCCGTACCATCATCCGTTGATTGGATTCAGTGGGGAAAAAGTTCACCCCCTTGGAGTGTATGAGGCTGATGTTAGGATGGGGGACGAGTGGCCGAGATGGCTCACCAGGAAGGTCATTTTCTTTATGATGGATGAGCATGTGTTTTCAGCCTATAATATCATATTGGGGCGGGTGGCCCTCAAAGGGTTCGAGGTCGTGCCGTCTACGGTCCACCAGATGATTAAATTCCCTACCCCATACGGGGTGGGGGAGGTTCAGGGAGACCAGACGACAGCACGAGAGTGCTACTACAACTCCGCTGAGGAAAGGGAGGCGCACAAGAGGGCTACAGCCACTTACAATATTGATACCCTAGACCCCATGGACGAGACGAAGCTCAAAAAAGGAGAGGCCGCTGAGGAGGTAGAACCCGTCATCCTCGATGAGGATGACCCGGGAAAAACCGTCCAAGTTGGCAAGTCCCTGAAGCCCAATATCAAGGAAGACCTCATCAAACTGTTGAGGAGAAGGCGAAGCGTCTTCGCGTGGAGTCATGTAGATATGCCGGGGATCGACCCTGAAATCATGTACCACAAGCTCAATGTGGTAGAGGGAGTGAAGCCGGTAAAGCAGAAGAGGAGGGTTTACTCTAGAGAGAAGTACGAGGTCATCAGGGATGAGGTTAAAAAATTACAAGACGCTGAGTTTATCTGAGAGGTCATCTACCCTGAGTGGCTGTCCAACGCGGTCATTGTCCCAAAGGCCAACGGGAAGTGGCGGATGTGTGTGGACTTCACAGACCTCAACAAGCACTGCCCCAAAGACAGCTTCCCTCTCCCCCGCATTGACCAGATGGTAGATGCTACTGCAGTCCACGAGCTTATGAGTTTTATGCATGCCTACTCAGGGTACAACCAGATCTTCATGAACCCTGAAGACTCGGAGAGGACTGCCTTCATCACTGACAAGGGGACATACTGCTATAGGGTCATGCCCTTTGGTCTAAAAAAAGCAGGGGCAACGTACCAGCGCCTCGTAAACAAAATGTTCGAAGACCAAATTGGGAAGTCTATGGAGGTCAACGTGGACGACATGCTGACCAAGAGTTTGAAGGCAGAGGATCATGTGGCAGACTTGGAGAGGACCTTTAATACGATGGACAAGTACCAGATGAAGCTTAATCCGTCCAAGTGTGTCTTCGGGGTCGGAGCAGGGAAGTTCTTGGGGTTTATTGTCAATCAAAGAGGCATCGAGGCCAATCCTGAAAAGATAAAAGCCCTTATTGAGATGAAGACCCCCAATTCCATTAAAGACGTTCAGAGGCTCACAGGGAGAGTGGCTGCCTTAAACAGATTTGTATCAAGGGCCACAGACAGGTGTCTACCATTCTTCAAGATCCTCAGGAAGGCCTTTGAATGGAGTAAAGAGTGTGATGAGGCTTTCAAGGAGCTAAAATCATACTTAGGGTCTCCCTTGCTGCTGTCACGACCCGTGCAGGGTGAACGACTTTACGTGTACCTCGCCGTCTCAGAGTCTGCCATCAGCGCAGCCATTGTGAGAGACGAGGATGGTAGACAAAGGCCTGTGTATTTTAACAGCAAGGTACTCCAGGCGGCAGAGCAAAGGTACCCGAGGATGGAGAAGTTGGCCTACGCCTTGATTCATGCATCAAGGAAGATGAAACCGTACTTCCAGTCTCATACTATGGTCATCCTTACTGACTCTCCTCTTAGGCAGGTCCTACACAAGCCTGAAAAATCAGGAAGGCTAATGACCTGGGCTATAGAGCTGGGGGAGTTCGATATTGTGTATCAGCCTAAGACAGCCATTAAGGGGCAGGCGCTGGCAGACTTCGTGGCTGAGTTTACTTGGGAGAGTGATGAGGCCGAGGGTAAGACCCTCGGGGAGACAGTTATACAAGACAGGATCACCGACAAGCCTGAAGCCAGGGCTGAAACAAGCTTTGCTAAGAGGAAAGCAACCGAGAACGAAGAGGGTAGATACATTTTTAGACAGGGGTCCCTCTCCGAGGGAAGTTTCTCAGAAGAACAGACCATGTGGAGCCTCTTCGTCGACGGGTCCTCCTGCGAAAGCGGGAGAGGAGCTGGATTGATAGTATCAGCGCCCGACGGCACAGACATCAAGTACGCCTTGAGGTTCAATTTCAAAGCCTCCAATAATGAGGCTGAGTATGAGGCCTTGATAGCTGGCCTTTCCTTGGCCAAGTCTCTTAGCGTCGGCCAGATTTTGGTTCATAGTGATTCGAGGCTGGTGGTGAATCAGATACTAGGAACCTACGAGGCCAAAGACGAGAGGATGGCTAGGTACCTTGAGAAGGTGAGGTTGCTATTGAAAGAATTCAAGGAAGTGAAGTTCAAGAGGATACCTAGGCTCGACAATGGCCGTGCTGACGCCCTTGCAAGGTTGGCCTCAGCAACTAGGACAGACATAAGGAGGACAGTCCCGATAGAAATCTTGCTACGGCCAACTATTGAAGATACCGAGGGAACACTCCAGAATCGCCTGACTGTTTCTCAAGAAGCTTCATGGATGGACCCTCTGATCAAGTAAATTAAAGAGGGAGAGATGCCAGAAGCAAGGCAAGAGAGGAAAAAGCTGAGATATAGGGCTGCAAAGTTCACTGTCATCAGAGACACGCTGTACAAAAAGGGGTTTCTGCTCCCCTTACTTAGGTGTGTGCACCCCTCAGAAGCCCCTTCCATTTTGCAAGATGTGCATGAAGGGTCGTGCTCAAGCCACATTGGGGGAAGATCCTTAGCGAAGAGAGTGATCACCCAAGGCTACTAGTGACCGACCTTGGGGAAAGATGCTGCCGCATATGTTAAAAAGTGTGATAAATGCCAAAGATTTTCTACCATCCCTCACCAACCTCATCAGCCTCTTACCTCCATCACATCCCCATGGCCGTTTGCAGTATGGGGGATTGACCTGGTAGGACCCTTACCCAGGGCAGTCAATAACTATCGGTTTCTCATCATAGCAATTGACTACTTTTCAAAATGGGTAGAGGCCGAACCAATGGTCACGATTACAGAGCAGAAGACCTTCCAGTTCATCTGGAAGAATGTGATATGCAGATACGGTCTACCCAACACCCTCATCTCGGATAACGGGACCCAGTTCAAGAATGCCTCTCTGCAGAAGTACTGTGAGAGGGTAAGTATCAAACAATTTTTCTCCACCCCAGGCCGACCTCAAGCCAATGGGCAAACCGAAGTTACGAACAGGACAATCCTAGATGGGATTAAGAAGAGGCTTGAAGAGGCAAAAGGAAGATGGGTTGAGGAGCTATATGCAGTGTTGTGGGCATACAGGACGACAGTAAGGACATCTACCGGGGAGACCCCATTCATGTTAGCTTATGGGTCAGAAGCAGTCATCCCCACCGAAGTCGAGTTTCCCACTCATAGGGTTCAAATGTACGACCCTCAGGGAAATGCGGAAGAGAGAAGACTCGACTTGGACCTGATTGAGGAAAGGAGGGAGGACGCTAAGATAAGGCAAGCTTCCTACCAGCAGAGGACCGCAAGGTTTTACAATCAGAGGGTGAAACAGAGGCCTATCGCAGTAGGAGACTTGGTTCTCAAGAAGACTTGTCAAAAGCCCAACAAACTCCATCCTAATTGGCACGGCCCCTATAGGGTCATCGATGAAGTTGTCCCTGGGACCTATAGACTAGAAAACCTAGAAGGGGAACCTTTTTCCAACCCCTGGAATGCAGATCATTTGAAGAAATACTACCAGTAGTGTTGTAATGTCTTGATAGACCATAGTTGTAATAGGAGTTACTCCAACAGGACACTTCGGAAAATTAATGAAAAATATGATTGGCCTCACCCTATAGTTATCAGTTCCAGTATGCATGGAAACATCTACAGAACCATTAATTTGGTGAGTTGAACCCTCGGCTATAATGAGGACCAGTGGAGGGGACGACCCCACTACTGTTCTCAGAAAAGACGAGGGTAGACTTTGTTAAAACCATTAGTTGGTTATTTAAACCCTCGGCTATAATGAGGATCAGTGGAGGGGACGACCCCACCACTGTTCTCAAAAAAGACGAGGGTACACTTTGTTAAAACCATTAGTTTGGTTATTTAAACCCTCGGCTATAATGAGGATCAGTGGAGGGGACGACCCCACCACTATTCTCAAAAAAGACGAGGGTAAACTTTGTTAAAACCATTAGTTTGGTTATTTAAACGCTCGGATATAATGAGGACCAGTGGAGGGGACGACCCCACCACTGTTCTCAAAAAAGACGAGGGTAAACTTTGTTAAAACCATTAGTTTGGTTATTTAAACCCTCGGCTATAATGAGGACCAGTGGAGGGGACGACCCCACCACTGTTCTCAAAAAAGACGAGGGTAAACTTTGTTAAAACCATTAGTTTGGTTATTTAAACCCTCGGCTATAATGAGGATCAGTGGAGGGGACGACCCCACCACTGTTCTCAAAAAACACGAGGGTACACTTTGTTAAAACCATTAGTTTGGTTATTTAAACCCTCGGCTATAATGAGGACCAGTGGAGGGGACGACCCCACCACTGTTCTCAAAAAAGACGAGGGTAAACTTTGTTAAAACCATTAGTGTGGTTATTTAAACCCTCGGCTATAATGAGGACCAGTGGAGGGGACGACCCCACCACTGTTCTCAAAAAAGACGAGGGTAAACTTTATTAAAACCATTAGTTGGTTATTTAAACCCTCGGCTATAATGAGGATCAGTGGAGGGGACGACCCCACCACTGTTCTCAAAAAAGACGAGGGGAGACTTCATAAAAATCATTAGTTTGGTTACTTAAACCCTCGGCTATAATGAGGACCTGTGAAGGGGACGACCCCACCACTGTTCTCAAAAAAGACGAGGGTAGACTGTTAAAACCATGTTTGGCTGCTTGAACCCTCAGCTATAATGAGACCACCTGAGGGGGCGACCCCACAATTGGTCCTCATTATAGACGAGGGAGGGGTTAGTAGCATCATCAACAAGGAGCAAACCATAAAAGAATGAAATAAAGAAGACAGCAATTGTGAAAGGAAGAGACGATGGTATTAATATAAAGCATCAAGTGTTTTACAATACATAGAACAAAAATACAAAAATGAGGGTATGGGCCACAGACGGCCACCCTAAGGGGCGATATCAGAAGGCAGAGCCTCAACATCAACCAAGGGGGTCTCTTCAAACAATCACGACCGACTGATCTTCAGATGTGCCGACCCCCTTAACCTGAACTTGGGACTCCACTTGCGACAGGGCCTCAGCAATCAAGGGATCGTCCAGCTGAACCACCTCAAGAGAAGGGCGGATGGATGATACTGTGTCGCCAAACTTTAGAACGACCCACCGACAGGCCGTCCTAATTCCCCTCTCAAGATATTCAAGGCCGAAGCCTTGGAATTCGTCAGAGACCTTGTAAGCCTCAACAGCATCAGCCTCGGCTTTCCGGACAGCTGCTTCAAGGTCAGTCTTGTGCTTGGCCTCCATATTGGTCAGGGCCTCGTCCTTGTCCTTGATCAACAAGTTCTTGGCCTTGATATCCTCGTCGTGCTGCTTCTTTAGTTGGTCCAAAAGCCTTGCGTGCTCAGCCCTAGCACTCTCTAACTCAGCCTTCGCAGTCGCCAAGTCAGCTTGCAGGTCGGCCTCGTGCTGGATGTCCCTCTCGGCTTCATGGAATTTCTCTTGATTCTTAGCCATCCATTTTGTCGCAGAAGTAAAGGCGCACACAGACTGCACAAAAAAATGCACAGATGTCAAGAGGTCGAGGAAACAGTTTGTAAAAGAATGCAATTAAAAGAAATAAACCAAAAGCAATACCTGAGCTAGGGCATGCAGACCATAATCATACACTTTGGCAGGAGGCATTTTCGAGAGAAAGGCATAGTCAGCAGCCGAAGGAGCTGAAAACATGGAGGCCTTGGCTGCCCTCAGGTTTGCGATCAGTGAAGAGGGCTCAGCCCTCAGATGAGCCAGATTCTGGGACCAGAAGGCCCCCATGCTGGACGAGGAAGCAGCCCCTTCGGAGGCCTCCACTCGGTCCCTCGTCCGAGCATCCGGCCGAGGGTCCACAGGAGCCTCAGGCTCCTTCCTTTTGTGACTATTGGCTGTCGGCTCAACAACCGTCGGCCCTAAGGCCCTCGTCTTCTTTGGAGCTTGCTGAGGCTCCTTCCCCTTCTTCTTTGACAAACCAGCGAGTAGGCTTGGAGAAGTAATTTCCCAGAGGTAATCTGACACACCTACAGGACGACCTGAAAAGGGTACGATGCATCAGAAAAATATAGAGATAAACAGGAAACACTTCAAAAAAGTAAAGAATGGAAAACGTGCTGTATAACTCACATAGTTCCGTCAGAGGGCCGACCCTCAGACCAGCTTCTTTGAGGTACCGAAGGGTCATCAAATCTTCGAACTTTGGGATCTCACCCCCTCTCCCTCGTTCCCTCAGATAATCAACAATATCCCTTTCCTCCAGGCTAAGTCCGGGGTCTGACCTAGCTTTCATTGAGGGATTAGACCATTTGTTAGGGACCCTCAGACCATCGGTAGAAGGGGATGCCTCGGCGGAGCACTCCCACGCCCCAGATATGAAGAAGAATCTCTTTTTCCAATCATGATTGGAAGTTTGAGCCACATGGAGAAGTTTCTTCTCAGACCTTCTCGCCATAAGATGATAGTATCCGGGTTGTTTAGATGAAGAGGTGATGTTGTAGCAAGCCAAGAATACGTCGGACGAGGGCTCATCAGTGAAAGCATTTTTCCACAAGGAAATGTAACCCAGAATCGTCCTCCAAGAGTTGGGTGGAAGTTAAGAGGGGGAGACGCCCAGAGCCGACAAAATATCTACAATGGCAGGATGGAAGGGAAGTCTGACACCTACCTTGAACATTTGCTCGTAGACTGCAACCTCTCCCTCTTCACCCTCAAAAACCCTCTCGGTATCGGAGGGAGCCCTCATAGTTACCCCAGAGGGCACTCCGTAAATATGCCTCCATATCAGAAGGTCCCTGTCCCTAACGGAGGAGATAAAGGACGAGGCGTGGGAGGTGTCAACCTCGTCATCTGTATCATCGTCCTCGTCCTCATCCCCCTCCCTCTCATCACCTGCAGGAGGACCCTGAGGGAAATCCATTTGGAAGGCATTGGGGGATAGGGTTGTCACAGGGACAGCCTTAGAGGGGATCGTACCCTCGGCCTCTCGGGGAGGGCTAAGGTCAGACGTGTCCCTTCTACCCGACGTTCCAGCACCAGTTGGCGAGGAGGCTCTCTTGTCCATTTCACTTGGTTTGGTAGTATCGGCCGGACGAGATGACGACCCACAAGACTCAGAGGGTTCAGATGGTCTTATGGTGGCAAGAGGAATGGGAAAGATAGGTCGTACCCAATTAGGGTCGGCCCCTCGTCTCCTCTCTTCCTCTTCCTCTATTCGTCTGATCTCGGTAAATAGTTTCTCTCTCAAAGATGGGAATTCAGACACTAAGTTGTAAAGCCTCCTAAGCATTAAAGAGAAGACTCTACACTTGGAGAAATTACACTACACTTGGTTAACTTGGCTACAAACAAGTGAGGAATTGACCAGGTTTGACTTTTAGATTAAACCAGGGAACTAAAACGTTTTTTGCCAAGAATGTTCAAGAACCTTCAACCGGAGAAGACACCGAAAAAAGCTAAGGGGAACTCGAAGCTGATGTAACCCTATGACCCTAAAAAACAAACAGAAATGAAGACAAAAGAAAGCGCTGGGTGAAAGAGGTTACCTGATGAGGAGAAGGGCAAGAACGCTGCTAGGACCTGCAGGTTTGAAGGCTGAAAATGGCGGTGGAAACTGGCTCTAGAGAGAGAGTAAACTTGGGCGCGAAGAAGAAGGAGAGAGAGAGTTTAAAAAACTCTTAAATACCTTGGTAATAAATGGGCACGTTTGCCAAGAAGGGTGTAATCAGGGCACAAAGCCCCATGCAAGTGTGCAGCCGCCCTGCCTTGGGAACTTGAATAGCAATGAGTACCTGCCCATGTGTCACTCAACTGGTCATACACGCATCTCAATTTCAGCATTATCCCTCAGCCATCTCAATGACACCTATGGCTAAGGGCTGGGGGGTGATTGATATACCCATTTATGTCCTTGGCCTGGCTGAAGATTATCTCCAAAACGGACGACCCTACGAGGGGCCGACCCTTCCCTAGGCCTCCACCAGGCCCAGACGACCCTACGAGGGGCTGACCCTTCCCCAGGCTCCAGACGACCCTACGATGGGCCGACCACCCAATAGGCTCCAGACGACCCTACGATGGGCCGACCCTTCCCCAGGCTCCGTACGACCCTACGAGGGTACGACAGTACGAGGCCAGAATTAAGCCAGACTCACTACCGGAAGGAACTTTGCCCTCGGCCTCGTCTCATAGGCCGAGGGTGACATCATCACAGCGCGTGGTTTAGGAGACGCGTGGAACAGTGCGCGTGAGGCTCCCATGGCACGTGGCAGACCATTATAACCAAATCACACCCTCACGTGAGGGAATATTATGTCATCAGTGGGCATCTACAGGTGTCAACAGGAGGTTGGCTAGATCATCATTCATATGAACCATGCATACTTAGGGGGGGTATACTACACCCCCCAAGACCTATATATACTTGTCACTTACAACCCTACAGGGGGATCAGATCATTGCAACCCTGGCAAAAACTCTGCTTGTACACAGTAGAGAGAGAGAGAGCTTAAGTGCATTGTATCGAAGGCCATTAGTGCCCATACTTAGTGGATCACACACTCACAGTGGATGTAGGCCAAATTGGCTGAACCACTATACATCATTGTCTTATTTCTTCTTATACTCATCCCTTTCTACACACACATACTTATATACTTATATCTCTATAACTGCCATGGCTACTACTGTTTGAGCTCACTATCACTTACCTGGTGGTGCTAAATCCTAGCATCATCACTTGGGATGACTCGAGTGACTCTGAAAATGATGAACCTGATTCATCTAACACATTTTACCCTTGTATGTCATTCTTTGCTAAGATAATTTGCAGCGATGATGAGGAATTTGATCATGCTATGTTAATGGATACTATGCCTACTGGTTTATCTGCCTTATTTCTTGAGAAAGATGATAATGCTTCAAACGTTGTTGTGTGAGTCAAAGGGAACGCTCAATTATTGATGTCAATAGGTGTGTGAGTCCTAAAAATGAACCGCTAGGGGACACTGCACACTTAGTGACTCCGACAACGATAACCTTCCTGACATTCACACACTGTACACAAAAACTCTCAAGAAAACTACTAGGCATGAAAAGATTGTTAGGGATTTTACCCATAAGATAGAAACCCTAAGTCAGATGATCAAACAGAATGCTGAAGAGTACACTACTCAATGTCTAACTCATGAGAATGAAACCAGAAATTTTGAACAAAAACTGAAAGAGTTGTCTAACTCAAATGAAATTCTAAAAAGTAAATACAAAGGAAAGTTATTAGACTTGTAACAAACAAAAAGAAAAGAGGTCTTCTATCTTGAAAAAATTTACAGAATTTGAAAATAATTCTAAATGTTTTTAAGATTGTGTTGCTGAAAGTAAAAGCAATCCTGATGATAAAACTGGAATATGATTTTTTTCCCAATTCTAAGACCCAAACTAAAAACGTTCAAACTATAAAGTTTGTGTCCGGTGAAAAAAGACCTATTGAAACTTTTCCAGACTTTCAAAGTTTGAAAAATGAGTTTGATATAAAACAACTGAAGTTAGACACTGGTGAATCAAGTAACTCTAAGCATAATGTTGAGAAAAATACTAAGTACGTCTTCCCCCTATTCGACAAGAAGATTTAACATTTCATCATGTGCCACCTAGGAACAAGACTAGAGCTCAAAACCTAGACAAGCCTTTAAATAATAATTTTCCTAAGGTTGTGAGTTCTACGTGCCATCTTTACTACTCCTACTATGATGTCTATGGACATTCCCTTGATGGTTGCTATTCCAAACGTCTATGTAATCCAGTCTATAACTCTCATGTTTACCATAAATTCAACTATTCCATGAGAAGTCGAAACAACTATGTCCTTCTTAGACAGCTAGACAATAATTCTAACTATCGAAATAGAAGGTAAAGGACAAATACTAAAACACCATCAACGAGAAGGAATCCTAGATTCTTTTCTAAACTAATTTCTCAAACTGTTTATAATACTAATAAATATGAGCAAAAATCTTTTAAAGAAAAGACAGAAGCTCGTATGTTTTATCAAATACGAGCTAATAAGCGCAAACTAAAAACTAGAGCAATTTGGATTAGAAAAAAATGATCTATTACCGCAGTTAAAATGCAACATTGTGATCACTTCTTTTAGAGCTAAGTATATGACAACTGGATGGTATTTAGAATCAGGTTGTTCCAAACATATGACCGGGGATGATTCCAAACTTTCAAACAAAACTAACTTCTCTGGAGGAAAAGTCTTGTTTGAAGATGGTGTATCAACCCCCATCATTGGTAAAGGAACACTCCATGAATAAAGATTACCCATTCTTGAAGATGTTCTCTAAGTATATAACAATTTTGTGACTCAAACCATACTGTCACTTTTTCAAAGAACAATTGCAAAATTTTAAATCAAAAAGGTGATTGCATTATTACTGGATTCCGTACTCCAAATAATTGTTACACAGTCAATCCAAGTAAAATGGTTTGTAACATTGCTAGAAAGGATGACAATGATATATGGCATAATAGTTTGGGTCACATTAATTATGATAGTCTTGACAAATTGTGTTCCCAATAGATAGGTAGAGGTCTACCTAATATTAAAGCAGTTTCAATCATTGTTTGTGGTCCATGTCAAGAAGGAAAAATTGTTAGGGCTCCTCATAAGAGAGTTAAAGAAGTTATATCCACTAAATCTCTCAAACTCATCCATATGGACCTAATGGGTCCTTCTCGTACTGTTAGTCTTTGAGGAAACAGTTACATCCTTGTTATGGTTGATGACTTCAATCGATTTACCTGGGTTGACTTTTTAAAACATAAATCAAAAACCTTCCATAAGTTTTTAAAAATCGTAGTTCGTATAGAAAACGAAAAGGACTCCCAAGTAGATAGAATTCGTAGTGATAGAGGAGCAGAATTCATTAATTCAGGTGTCATTGAATATTGTGACTATAGTTGTTACAAACACGAATTCAGTGCTCCTAAGACACCTCAACAAAATGGAATTATTGAGTGTTAAAATCGCACTCTTCAAGAAATGTCCCGTGTGATGATTGATGGGAAGAACCTACCAAAATATTTTTTGGCAAAAATCATTTGTATAGCTTGTCATATAATCAGTCAAGTCTACTTAAGGAAAAATAAAAAAAAACATCCTATGAGCTTTGGTATAGGAAGAAACCTAACCTAAAATACTTTAGAACCTTTCGTATCACCTGTTATGTCTGTAAAGATAGATAACATCTGGCTAAATCCAAAACCATATGAGATAAAGACATTTTCTTAGGATATTCTCCAAATAGTAGAGCAGACCGTATTTACAATCTTCGTACCAAAACCATGATGGAATCCATTAATGTGGTTGTAAGTGACACTAATGTAAAAAGTAAGACCAAAGAACCAATTATTGTTGATGAGTCCAAAAACATTTTAAATTATGACTCTCAAGAAATTGATGATTCCTTACTAACCCCTGAAGTACCTAATTGGGTTCCCAAAGATCATGCTTTAAATAGTGTAGTTGGTAATCCTACTGAGCCTGTTCGTACAAGATCTCAACTTCATAACATTGCTCATTTTTCATGATTTGTGTCTCTTACTAAGCCAAAGACTATAAATGAAGCCTTGAATGACACTTTTTGGATAAGTGCTATGCAGGCGGAACTTCTTCAATTTGTCATTCATGATGTATGGTATCTTTTACACAGGCCTGAAAATAAAAGGGTAATTTGCACACGTTGGATTTTTAAAAATAAAACTGATGAATTTGGAATGATTATTCGAAATAAAGCAAGATTAATGTGACACCCTGCCTAATTAAATACCGGGCGATCACTCCTTTATTAAATTAAATCAAGGTAAACAGTTGGTTCATTCTCAGCATCACTATCGATAAAAATAAATTTTCCAATTTAACACCCTAAATAATTAAGCTAAGTGTCAAAAACATTTTCATACAAACTTTCCAAATTTTAATTAAAGAAAAAGATTTATTTATCTAAAACAACATTTCTACAATTAAGAATCACACCACGATAAACCAAATAATATAATACATTCGTCAATCGAAAGTCAACATATGAAAACTAAAATCACAAGTCCATACTGAATAAATCCCATTGAACAATACTGGAAATAACTGAAATATAAATGTCCCAATAACAATAAAATAATGGAAAGGGCGACACGTGCCCAATAGATGAGAATGCTAGAAGTGGAGTCAATAAAAGAAGTCGTCTACTCAAGTGACCTGCAACTCCCACCTAAGCTGCAGCACGTTCCTCTCAAGGGATCCTAAGCAAGACGCCCCTGTGGCTGGGCACCTGAAAAATATACATATATATACAAGAGAGAGAGAGAAAAAGAAACGGGTCAGATCCCGAAAGTGTGTTTGATTTTAAAATACGTTTAGCAAGTATTTAAATTGATACAGGCCAATGCAACAACATATTAGTGCGTCACTCTCTTGAGAAAATACTCACCTCTCTTCTAATGTGCACACCTATCGCACTAACCTTCCCAAAAGTTGTTCTTATAAATTTTATCATATTAATCTTCCCAAAAATTTAGCGTATCTTAACTTACTCATAAGACTTCAAAACCGAACAATATTTTGTTTAAAAAGAATGTTTCCAGTTTAACAGCACAACTCTCGTGTTAGCTTTTATTTATTTAAAAAAGTTTCTCAGTAACATATTATACTATTACAAAATAAGTCTTTATTATCTGAGTCATCAACCATGTCCTACTTATCAAATCACAGTAGGCAGTTTCAAATTTCCAAATCTCATATATATATTAACTACCCGAATAATATATATAAAATAACAGCACCCCACATAACTATGGTGCGTGCATACTCTACTATCCAAAGCCCCATATCACTCATATTAAGGGGAATACATTCGGAATCACTCTCGAATTGTATTAACATAAATACACAAACAATATTGAGGCGAAGAATAGATTCCAAGTCTCTAAGAGGATGGCACATACCTGCGTCTCTTAGGACCGTCTGAACTATCACATCGATAGCCTGTACCAAGGATATCTATCTTCTAGGGTACAAGTCAATATCCCCCATAAAGTTCCCATCGAGATAAGACTTGTCCCAGCGCGGAAACCTCAGGGATAGCAAGTAGCGTGGGTATGATTTTTCACATGTATATAATATATGTACACACAATCATATAAATATACCATTTTATCAAATTAATATAGGTTCTTCTCATCACCCGTAATTATACCATTTATCCTTAATTTCACATTTATAGAATTACGTATAAGCTGTCATTCCTAACCTTAACTCGAAGGGTTTTCTCACTTATTACCTAACACTCGTGGGCTATATCCTCACAAATTTGAAATTCAGTAAATGACTTTATTAGATTCCAACGTAACTCTCTTACGCACCTCACCCTTTAAATTCATAAATCTACCAACCTAAGGTAAATATCCCATAAATACCATTCTCGTTGAAGATTAAAGGTTCCAACATTTATTCATATACCCTACTGGTCCTCAATGTCTCCCAAATCAATTTATCAAGAATGCCCAAGAATTATATCATGACAATAAGAAATTAACTCATTTAAAGAGGGAATTAGGAGTCTGCCAGGAGGGGTCGATCGATCGAAGCTTGGGGCTCGATCGATCGAACCTTTGATCGATCGAAGCTCTAGGCTCGATCGATCGTTCAAGCAGGTCTGGGCAAAATTCTGCAGAATGCAGTTACGGGTTTCTTCACCAAAATTACACCAAATCCATATTTTCAAGTTCCAATCGTCCCATAATTCTACTACTAACATTATATCAATATACTAGATGATTCTAACGTAAGGCATGTACATATACATCATTTAAACATGGATTTTTAACCTAAAATCATGTCCAATTATCAAGAACCCTAGAATTTTCTTAAACAGATTTCTAATGAATCTTTCTCCAAAATTTCTTTCTTATGATCACCAAATTTCGTGGTTTATTACCTCTACATGGCAAGGGTTTCCAGAATCAACATATACATCAATACTACATGGATTTTCCTATCAAAGATTGCATTTTCTTCCATAATTTTCATCACAATTCAATCCTAAACTAATATGAAGATTGCATTAACGAAAATACGCAAGTTAAACACTTGCTTGGGATTTTGGTATTCTGATTCACGGTTGATTTTGGCATGGCCGCATTCCTCATCTCGCGATCTACGCGGTGGTGGTGGCGGCGGTGCAAACCGGTGGGTTTTTGGCCTTGAATTGCCTTGGAGCTCTCTCATCTCTTCTCCAATGGCCGTCACTTTATTTCTGGATGTTCTAACCCTAAGAGGCTAACCTAATAGCTGATATAGGTTGCTGAAATTCGTGGGTTTAATTACCCACTTATGTAAAATGACTAAAATGCCTTCCCGGGGTACTAATTAGGCCTAAAAACGCCCCGAGACCCAAACTAAACCCCCGGGTACACTTTTCTGACTATCTCGACCCCTCCGGACGCGTTGGCGCACTCAAAACGGCCATATGAACAACTTATAAAATATTCACTTTTTATTTAACAAAATTAGTCCCGACATGACACGGGCACGTCCCGACTTAAATTTCCAAAATAGTCATTTAATTCACTTATGACATTCAATATAACCAATATAATATATTACTATGCTCATTAGTAATATTCAACAAGTTTCCCATAATTACTAACTCTCGGCACGTTAATAATTATTACATAATTAATTTTCGGATTTTTATTAAATAAAACTTCACATTAAATTTAATAAATCCCCAAATTAATATAGCATAAAAATACGGGGTATTACATACTTCCCCCCTAATAACGGAATTTCGTCCCGAAATTCGGAAAATAAGGCATACCTGGTAAAAACAACTCTGGATATATCTCGCGCATATCTGCCTCACGCTCCCAAGTGGATTCCTCCACATTATGATGCTCCCACTGGACTCGCACAAGTGGAACTATTTTCGACATCAATCTCCTCTCACTATAGTCTAGAATAGCCACTGGTCTCTCCTCGTAAGAGCTATCAGACTGTAGGTCTATCTCATCTATTGCAATGTGAGTATGGGCCATATCATCCCGAAGATATCGTCTCAACGACGAGATGTGGAATACATCGTGGATGCGATGTAAATGTTCTGGAAATCCCAACTTGTATGCTACCGGTCCAATCCTCTCGATGATGGGAAATGGTCCCACGTACCTCGGAGCCAATTTCCCCTTCTTCCCGAACCTCATCACTCCCTTCATAGGAGATACACGCAATAACACTTGATCTCCCACATTAAACTCTCAGAAGAACCGTTTCGCATCGGCGTAGCTCTTCTGCCTGTCTTGGGCTACCCGAATACGACTCCTGATTATCTCAATCCTCGCGGAGGTCTCCTGAATCACTTCTGGTCCTAGCAACTTGTTGTCCCCCACCTCGAGCCAACAAGTTGGAGAACGACAAGGCCTACCATACAAAGCCTCAAATGGAGCCATGTCAATCGTAAACTGATAAGAGTTATTATAAGCAAACTCTACCAGTGGAAGATGTGGCTCCCATCCTCCTCCAAAATCGAGAACACACATGCGTAGCATATCTTCTAACATCTGATTAGTACGCTCTGTCTGTCCGTCTGTCTGTGGGTGGTAAGCTCAACTCAACCTCAACTCAGTACCCATAGCCTCCTGAAAACTTTCCCAGAAACGTGACACAAAAATCTTGTCTCTATCTGACACAATATTCAGGGGCACCCCATGTAATATGATAATCTCAGCGATGAACAACTGGGCATACTGACCCGTGGTATAATCTGTCCTCACTGGCAGAAAATGAACCACCTTGGTCAAACGGTCTACAATCACCCAGATAGAATCGTGACCCCGCTGTGATGTAGGCAACCCTGTAATGAAATCCATGGAAATACTCTCCCACTTCCGCGCGGGTACTTCCAATGGCTGAAGCAATCCTGACGGTTTTTGGTGGTCCACCTTCACCAGCTGGCAGGTAGAACACTTGGACACAAACTCAGCAATGTCCTTTTTCATCCCACTCCACCAGTACTGTCGTGTCATGTCCTGGTACATCTTATCACCTCCCGGATGTACTGCAAATCGGGACCCATGAGAATGAATCATCACTTCATGACGTAACTCTGCTCCTTCTGGAACCACTAATCTCCCATTAAATCGCAAACCTCCATCAGAACTAACAGAATAGGACTCAGCACCCTCGGCTAGAAGTCGCACAATCTGCTCCTGGCAAAACGGGTCTGTGGTCTGTGCCTGTATCACCCTCGTAACAATCTCGGGTGTGACTGACATAACGGATATGAAAGAACGTGCCACTGCGTCCTGGTGACCCAACTCCTTCCACTTTGCTTTCCAGACGTCCGCTACATCATCTACCGGTCTACGGCTCAACGCATCAGCAACTACGTTGGCCTTCCCTGGATGATACTGTATATCGAAATGGTAGTCTTTCACAAACTCTAGCCATCTGCACTGACGCATATTCAGTTCTCGCTGAGTGAACAGGTACTGCAGTGACTTATGGTCTGTGAACAAACGGAATTTCTCCCCCAATAAATAGTGCCTCCATATCCTTAATGCAAAGACGACCGCTGCTAACTCCGGGTCGTGGGTGGGGTAATTCTTCTCATGCGGCTTAAGCTTGCGGAAAGCAAAAGATATAGCCTTCTCCTCCTGCTGGAGTACACCTCCAAGTCCCCGTAAAGACGCATCGGTATAAACTAGGTACTCCACACCCGGTTTCAGGAAGGCAAGGACTGGTGCTGAAGTAAGCTTGTCTTTCAGCTTGTCGAAAGCCAACTGACAAGCATCATCCCAAACATATGGTACCCTCTTGCGAGTCAGATTCGTCAAAGGACCCGCTTTTTTGGAGAATCCCCGAATGAACCTCCTGTAGTATCCGGCTAATCCCAAGAAACTACGCACTTCCGTCGGTGTCATGGGCTGTCCCCACTCCCTCACCGCTGACACTTTGCTCTGGTCAACTGCAATCCCCTGCTCAGAAACAACATGGCCCAAGAACTATACCTCTCGCAACCAGAATCCACACTTCTCATACTTAGAATACAACTAATGCTCTCGTAGAGTCTGAAGAACCTGCCTCAAGTGTTCGGCATGCTCCTCCTCGGAGTGTGAATATATCAAGATGTCATCTATGAAGACGATGACAAACTGATCCAAGAACTTTCTGAATACTCGGTTCATCAAGTCCATGAAAATGGCTGGGGTATTTGTGAGTCCGAACGGCGTTACCCTGAACTCATAGGACCCATATCTTGACAAAAAGGCAGTCTTTGAAACATCCTGCACTCTAATACGTAACTGATGGTACCCCGACCTCAGATCTATCTTTGAAAAGAAAGTTTCTCCCCTCAACTGGTCAAATAGATCATCGATTCGAGGCAACGGATACTTATTCCGTATCGTGACCTTGTACAACTCCCGATAGTCCACACACAATCTCAGTGAACCATCTCTCTTATTTACAAACAAGACTGGAGCGCCCCAAGGTGAGGTACTCCTACGAATGAAGCCCTGACCTAATAGCTGCTCTATCTGATCTCGTAGCTCTCGCATCTCTGCCGGAGCCATACGGTACGGTACGCATGCTATAGGTCTCGTATCTGGAAATAAATCTATAACAAAGTCTTTCTCTCGACTGGGGGGTAGGCCTGGTATCTCCTGAAACACATCGGAATACTCCCTGACAACAGGGATCGAATCTAAGGGAATCACAACCTCCTTAGAGGTATCCTCCTCTATGTAATAGAAATGAGCGGTCGAACCTCCCTCTGGGCGAGGCATCGCCACTACAAACATCTCTTGCCCCGGAATGGCAAAAACAATGCTCCCACCGAAGCAATCAATCATGGATCTATAAGCTGCGAGCCAATCCATACCAATAATCACATCATGCTCGTGCATGTCAAAGACTAACATGTCTGCAGGTAATACCAAGCTACCAATCTCTACCCCTACTCCCCGGCATATAAAGAATATAAGTGACCCACTCCCCAGTGGTGAGTCGACACACGTCACGGTGCTCTCTGCTGTGGCTAACAACCCTAAGGACTTTGCAAAATGTGTATCTATAAAACAATGCGTTGCCCCCGTATCAAACAAAACTCGACCCATAGTACCATGGATAGGAAACATACCCTCAATCGCGGGTGGTGCCTGTGGAGCTGCTGCCTAGTGGACGTTATAGACACGTCCATACTGCAATTGCCCCTGCTGCACCGGAGCTGTTGGAATGGCTGGTAGGGCTGGCACCTGGGCTAGAGCTGGGAGGGCAGGTGGAAAAAGTGGTCTCTGCGGCTCATTACGGGCTCCCTGCTGCTGTGGGGCCCTATCGCCCTCTGGGCAATCCTGGCGCCTATGTCCATGTTTACCGCACCCAAAGCATCGGCCTTTGAAGTTACCGCCCCTCTGACTCTGCTGTCCGCGGCCCTGCTGACCGTTACCTCCACGCCACTGGCCCTGTTGGCCCTGATGTGCACGCTGTTGGCCTTGCTGGCCCTGCTGCTGTCCCTGTGGTCGGTGTTGGCCCTGCTGGCCCTGCTGGCCCTGCTGATTAGGCTGGCCCTGATGGCCCTGCCTGAAACCCCCGAATCCCTACCTAGAATCACCTGAACGGAATCGCTTAGCAGGGTCCCCCTGATGGGAACTCTGCTCGTGCTGACGAGTCTGTCTATGAGTTGGTGCCCCACTGGCATTATTAGCCCCGGTCCTGCCCTGCTGGATGGACTCCCCTACTCTCTTGCTTCCCTGAAGATGGAAGCGGTGATCCTGGCAATGTAGTAACGCTGCATTGAGTACATCAGTGAAAGTACTCAGGGATAGATTTCCAATAAGGTGCTGACGGATCCTCCAAGCTAACCCGTCGACAAACAGCAAAATCTTCTTTCTCTCAGTGGGTGCCTCATCCGGCACAATAGTGAGAAGTCTCGTGAACTCCTCCTCATACTCAGCTACAGTAAGGTTCTCTTGCTTCAGATTTAGTAATTTCCGCCTCATCTCAGTCTGCACTGCGGGTGGAAAATACTTGCGGTCAAACCGCTCCCAGAACAACTGAATAGGGATCGTGTCCCTCTCCTCCAAAGTAGTAGTGGACTTCCACCACTGTAATGCGGCTCCCACCAGCTTAAAGGAAGCCAATAACTACTTTTTCACGTCAGTGCACTGATACATACGGAGGTGCCGCTGGATGTCTTTCTTCCATTGGCTGACTGTAACAATATCGGAGCTACCTGAAAACTCAGGGGGATGCGCTTTCTGAAAAGCATCCCGAACCCTCTCCCATGTGGATGGAAGTTGTGCTGGTGCTGGCGCCACTGCCAGAACCTGGGGTGGAGCCTGCTGAATCACCGCTATCGCGGCATTCACCGCCTGAGCAACAATGGCGGCTACTTCATTCGCATTCATAGTACCCTGTGCCGGAGTGGCTGCCTGCTCGGCCTGGGCACGCCTATCTTTCGGAGCACATCTCGGAGGCATCTGAAACGTGAACAAGTTTATTAGTCTACAGTTATTATCACATCTCAAATAGCTGAAGACTTAAACGTAAAAGCAAGAATACAAAAATCCTAAACATAGGGCTCTATAGCAATAAAGTTACGCTGAAAGCGAAATAAGCCGTACAGGTCCTATGGACACTAGAACCTGATGCTCTGATACCACCTGTGACACACCGCCTAATTAAATACCGGGCGATTACTCCTTTATTAAATTAAATCAAGGTAAACAGTTGGTTCATTCTCAGCATCACTGTCGATAAAAATAAATTTTCCAATTTAACACCCTAAATAATTAAGCTAAGTGTCAAAAACATTATCATACAAACTTTCCAAATTTTAATTAAATAAAAAGATTTATTTATTTAAAACAACATTTCTACAATTAAGAATCACACCACGATAAACCAAATAATATAATACATTCGTCAATCGAATGTCAACATATGAAAACTAAAATCACAAGTCCATACTGAATAAATCCCATAGAACAACTGAAATATAAATGTCCCGATAACAATAAAATAATGGAAAGGGCGACACGTGCCCAATAGATGAGAATGCTAGAAGTGGAGTCAATAAAAGAAGCCGTCTACTCAAGTGACCTGCAACTCCCACCTAAGCTGCAGCACGTTCCTCTCAAGGGATCCTAAGCAAGATGCCCCTGTGGCTGGGCACCTGAAAAATATACATATATATACAAGAGAGAGAGAGAAAAAGAAACGGGTCAGAGCCCTAAAGTGTGTTTGATTTTAAAATACGTTTAGCAAGTATTTAAATTTATACAGGCCAATGCAACAACATATTAGTGCGTCACTCTCTTCAGAAAATACTCACCTCTCTTCTAATGTCCACACCTATCGCACTAACCTTCCCAACAGTTGTTCTTATAAATTTTATCATATTAATCTTCCCAAAAATTTAGCGTATCTTAACTTACTCATAAGACTTCAAAACCGAACAATATTTTGTTTAAAAAGAATGTTTCCAGTTTAACAGCACAACTCTCGTGTTAGCTTTTATTTATTTAAAAAAGTTTCTCAGTAACATATTATACTATTACAAAACAAGTCTTTATTATCTGAGTCATCAACCATATCCTACTTATCAAATCACAGTAGGCAGTTTCAAATTTCCAAATCTCATATATATATTAACTACCCGAATAATATATATAAAATAACAGCACCCCACATAACTATGGTGCGTGCATACTCTACTATCCAAAGCCCCATATCACTCATATTAAGGGGAATACATTCGGAATCACTATCGAATTGTATTAACATAAATACACAAACAGTATTGAGGCGAAGAATAGATTCCAAGTCTCTAAGAGGATGGCACATACCTGCACCTCTTAGGACCGTCTGAACTATCACATCGATAGCCTGTACCAAGGATATCTATCTTCTAGAGTACAAGTCAATATCCCCCATAAAGGTCCCATCGAGATAAGACTTGTCCCAGCGCGGAAACCTCAGGGATAGCAAGTAGCGTGGGTATGATTTTTCACATGTATATAATATATGTACACACAATCATATAAATATATACCATTTTATCAAATTAATATAGGTTCTTCTCATCACACGTAATTATACCATTTATCCTTAATTTCACATTTATAGAATTACGTATAAGGTTTCATTCCTAACCTTAACTCGAAGGGTTTTCTCACTTATTACCTAACACTCGTGGGCTATATCCTCACAAATCTGAAATTCAGTAAGTGACTTTATTAAATTCCAACGTAACTCTCTTACGCACCTCACCCTTTAAATTCATAAATCTACCAACCTAAGGTAAATATCCCATAAATACCATTCTCCTTGAAGATTAAAGGTTCCAACATTTATTCATATACCCTACTGGTCCTCAATGTCTCCCAAATCAATTTATCAAGAATGCCCAAGAATTATATCATGACAATATGAAATTAACTCATTTAAAGAGGGAATTAGGAGTCTGCCAGGAGGGGTCGATCGATCGAAGCTTGGGGCTCGATCGATCGAACCTTTGATCGATCGAAGCTCTAGGCTCGATCGATCGATCAAGCAGGTCTGGGCAAAATTCTGCAGAATGCAGTTACGGGTTTCTTCACCAAAATTACACCAAATCCATATTTTCAAGTTCGAATCGTCCCAGAATTCTACTACTAACATTATAACAATATACTAGATGATTCTAACGTAAGGCATGTACATATACATCATTTAAACATGGATTTTTAACCTAAAATCATGTCCAATTATCAAGAACCCTAGAATTTTCTTAAACAGATTTCTAATGAATCTTTCTCCAAAATTTCTTTCTTATGATCACCAAATTTCGTGGTTTATTAAATCTACATGGCAAGGGTTTCCAGAATCAACATATACATCAATACTACATGGATTTTCCTATCAAAGATTGCATTTTCTTCCATAATTTTCATCACAATTCAATCCTAAACTAATATGAAGATTGCATTAACGAAAATACGCAATTTAAACACTTGCCTGCGATTTTGGTATTCTGATTCACGGTTGATTTTGGCATGGCCGTATTCCTCATCTCGCGATCTACGCGGTGGTGGTGGCGGCGGTGCAAACCGGTGGGTTTTTGGCCTTGAATTGCCTTGGAGCTCTCTCATCTCTTCTCCAATGGCCGTCACTTGATTTCTGGATGTTCTAACCCTAAGAGGCTAACCTAATGGCTGATATAGGTTGCTGAAATTCGTGGGTTTAATTACCCACTTATGTAAAATGACTAAAATGCCCTCCCGGGGTACTAATTAGGCCTAAAAACGCCCCGAGACCCAAACTAAACCCCCGGGTACACTTTTCTGACTATCTCGACCCTTCCGGACGCGTTGGCGCACTCAAAACGACCATATGAACAACTTATAAAATATTCACTTTTTATTTAACAAAATTAGTCCCGACGTGACACGGGCACGTCCCGACTTAAATTTCCGAAATAGTCATTTAATTCACTTATGACATTCAATATAACCAATATAATATATTACTATGCTCATTAGTAATATTCAACAAGTTTCCCATAATTACTAACTCTCGTCACGTTAATAATTATTACACAATTAATTTCCGGATTTTTATTAAATAAACCTTCACATTAAATTTAATAAATCCCCAAATTAATATAGCATAAAAATACGGGGTATTACAATTAATTACCCAGGGCTACTCTCATATTGAAGGAATAGATTTCGAGGAAACATTTTCTCCTATAACTCACCCCGAATCTGTTCGCTTACTTTTTGTAATAGCTTGTTATTTACACTTCACTCTATATCAAATGGATGTTAAGTCAGGCTTCCTTAATGAAATTTTAACTGAGGATACCTATTTAAAACAACCCAAAGGTTTCATTGACCCTCATCACCTAAATTATGTCTATCGTCTTAAAAAAGCTCTTTGTGGGTTAAAACAAACTCCTAGAGCTATGTATGAGCATCTATCCACCTTTCTTTTAAACAATAGATTTAGGAGAGGATGGAATGACCAAACCTTTTTTGTCAAACATTTTGACAATAACATTAATATAACTCAAGTTTATGTTAATGATATCATTTATTGATCCACCTCCCCTTTAGAAATTATGACTTTCTCAAACATTGTGCACAAAGAAAATCAAATGTCACATATAGGGGAGTTACAATTCTTCTTAGGTCTCCAAGTTAAACAAAATTCAGATGGATTATTTCTATTGTAATCCAAATACTCTTTAGAGATTGTCAAGAAGTTTGTCCTAGAAACATCTAAAGTAGCTAGGACTCCTATGAGTACTTCTGTCAAACTTTCTAAAGATGAGAATGGGAAATCAATTAATTCTACCTTGTACTGTAGTATGATAGGAAGCTTACTTTACCTTACTACCTCCCGTCCTGATATCATGTACTCTATCTGCGTGTATGCCCGGTATCAAAATAATCCTGAAGAAAGTCATTTATTGTTCGTTAAAAGAATTAGCAAATACATTAAAGGCACTCTAAACTTAGTACTTTGGTACATTTATTGTCCTCTATCTCATTTCCAACTTAATCACAACAGTTGGATCTCATTTTCTCTCATATAAAACTGAGATTGACGTTCTGTGATACATTCCACATTTATCTCTCTTTGTTTTGATTTCATTTTTTGAGAAATCATAGTTTTATTGGTTGTTTTCGACTGTTATATTTTCAAACCCTAAAACCAACAAAACAGTTTCTAATTTCAGTTTCTTTGAACATTCAGACTCAGATCTAGTTTAAGATCTTGATTAGGGATTTACACTTTCACATATTTCACATTTTGTGAAATAGTTTTTATATTTCCAAAATAAGAAAGTGTTTAGGATCTTAGCTTGTGTTTATAGCAAGATTCCCTCTTGATCTGTCGATATATTGAAATATCTAAAGTCTGATAGTTTCGATTAAAATGATTTTGGAAATATTTACATATTTCTTATCTTTTTTGTAACTTGATTAGCATCATGTCTGTAATTAAGTGTGTGTGTGTGTGAGTTGCATGCATGTAATTTAGAGCACATCATTACTTACACCTTCATACTACTGCACTGAAAAGTGTTGGTATTGAGATCTTGGACATTTGATTCGATGTAAATCTAAAAGTGGTAGAGTTACAAAGCCGATAGAACATCAACAACATCAGAGCCTTGGGATAAGTCAGAAAATCCAGAGGAGTTAGCACATTTCTGAACTTAGAATTAGGTCTGATTGTGTGCCTTGATTGTGATATAGTTTATGTACTGTTACTTTATTTTAGTGTATTTTTACTTTTGAGGTGTAGAGACCTCCGTGGATGTTTCCCCAATTGGGTGGGGTTTTACCACATTAAAATTATACTTGTATACTTCCTATACCTCTCACCCCTTCTTGAGGCTATGTTGATTTAAGTTCTTTATAAGTTTTGGTTTTCAAAACTGGTAAACCTATACCTTAAATAACTTATTCATACTGTTTTACAAATCCTGTGTTTAAAATTTATTTTACGAAAAGAGTTTCTTCAACAAACTGTTCGGAGCCATTTAGATATTTTAATCTTGAATTAAACGACTTAAGTGGTACATTTTCACAAATGTGTGGGCACTGATTTTGTATTTTTTAATTTGTTATGAATTTTTTTTACTAAAAGGTGCGCATTACCAAAATTTTAAATTGTGGTTTTTGATTGGGATTTCTTTTTGAAGTTTTGATTTTGGGAACAGTGACCTAGTTCGATTTTCTTGCCTGCCCAATATTTGTTCATGTGTTGTTTTGACCTGTTATGAATTGGGTATTGACTATAGGGGCTTTCGAGGTACTATGGGCTTACTAGGGAAGAAATGATAGAATTCGTTATGGGTGATAGGCCAACGGTAGAAGGATTCGAGTGAGGCGAACTAAGAAACCTAGTGAGTGAAGTTTGGAATGAACTCCAATATTGGTGAACCGAATGTTGTGGGATATGCATATGAGTTTGGTACTTATCATATATGCATATTATAGTGACATAAATAAATATATATTATTATTATATATACGTATGTAGTTGGAACGTTGGGAAGGCTCCAAAAACCCATCCCTAATTTTTCAGAATTTTGAGTTTTTAATTTTCAAAAAAAATCCACGTGTGGGTTTTTCATACTAACAAAATCCGTAACCCAACCCCATGATCTCAGGAGAGTTTAGCACATTTCCTATGTAAATAACCACATATGCACCAATCCACCCTTACAAATAAATGTTTCCATTGTGAAGCATTCTTTCATTTTTAAATGGGTTACGATTACAAGGGTTGGAAATACCACTTCCATCGTTATCGAAAACCGCTAACGACCACCAGAAATCCATGGAAAATGACTTCATTTGATGATGATGTGGTTTGATTAGAGAGGTATAGTTGATTAAGTTGCAGAAATTTATAGTTGCAATCTATATTTTCATATTATTTGTTGTTTTTTAACACATATTTTTGTTAATGTTTGTTGGCATAAAAAAAAGCTGGGAAAGATTTAGCCGTTAAACATCACCACCAAAGACATTTTATACCTTCCACACGTGTTCAACAAATTACCCAACCAGAGCTTTTACTCGTTTTGTACATTTGTCGCCTAACTTGATTTGGTTATTGCTTTATCTCGAACATGTATGCATTTTTCTTTTTTGTGTAGGTCAAAATGGCTAAGAAATAATGTTTTTATGTGTACTTATGAAAAACATTTTTTACAAATATTTGTAAATAAATTTAACTATTATTTTACATATTTTTTTTATAAAAAATAAGTTAAAAATATTTTTTATATATATTTATAAAAAAACATTTAGAAAAATGACTTTATACATATATATATAAGGTAGCTAAATTCCCGTTTTGATATATATTTAAAAAATAGCAGTTTTTTTCTCTTTTTTAATAGTTTTTATAGATGTTTATAAAAAACAGTTTATATATATATATATATTTACAAAGCTTTGAAACTATTATTTTACCTCTTTTTTTATAAAAAATAGTTTTTTTATATATTTATATAACTAGTAAAAAGAGTTCAAGAATTGTTTGATATATATTTTAAAAAAATAACGGTTTTTTGTTTACTTAACGGTTTTTATATATATTTATAAAAAACATTTAAAAAAATAATTGTCTTTATAAATATTTATAAAAACAACAAAGATGATTACAAAAATATTTTAATATATATTTAAAAAGTAACAGTTTTACTATTTTTTGAAAAAATAATTAAAAAAAGTAACTCTTTTTATATATATTTATAAAAACAGCAAAGATAGTTAAAAAGCTGTATTGATATATATTTTACAAAAAATAAGAGTTTTTTTTCCTCTTTTTAGTTTTTGTATATGTTTATAAAAAAACAGTTTTTATATATTTTTTCAAAACTTTGTAACTATTATTTTACCTATTTTTTTGGGTAAAAAGCAGTTTTTATATATATTTATAAAACATATTGAAAAATAACTATTTTTATATATATTTATAAAAACATTAAAAAAAATTAAAAACTGTTTTTGTACATATTTTAAAAAAATAACTGTTTTTTTAGCAGCTATTATGTATATTTATAAAAAATAGTTTATATATATATATATAGATAGATAGATAGATAGATATAACTTTTTAACTATTATTTTACCTATTTTTTTCTTTTTAAAAAACAGTTAAAATAAGTTTTTATATATATTTATAAAAATCATTTTAAAAAATAACTGTTTTTATAAATATTTAACTTCCCTCTACACGTATCTTTTTAATTTTGAACTCTCTCCTCCGTAATCCCTCCAAAATCTCTCCCACATAATTGAATAACTGCCCCTTAAATCACTCATGCACGTTTTATTCCAAAAATACCTTATCTCCCACAAAATCACTCTAACCTCTCGCCCCACCTCTACTATGTCTCTCCCCCTCCACAATCCACGTGCCACAAAGTCCCAGTCACATGAATGATAGTTATTGCTTCTCCATTATGTAAGTTTATATTCCATTATGTAATTTTCTGTGGTTTAAGATTTATGTTTTCTGTGTCTGTGGAGATGTAAATGGGTTTCGGTTTTGGAAAGGTGGTATACGTGGGTTTTGGTTTGGGAAAGGTGGTATACATGGCTTTTGTCCGCATTTTGTATTTATAAGAGGGCTCTCCATTATGTAAGTTTATGTGGCTAAAATTATTACTTAAACATCTTTGTTAATTTTTATAATATTATTGTCACGTCTAATTTTTTTATGTGTTTGGGCCTCGACAAATATGAAAGGTTTTATGTTCGTTTGTTTGTTTTCATCTCCTTCTCTTCTTTAACTGATTTTACATGAGTAGTTTAATGATAATTGGTAACTTTCCTTCATTTATATTTTTTCAAATTCAAGTAATGTATTTGAGATGTGGCATTGAGACAAAGGGAAATAAAGAAATATATCATTTGCAAATTAGGTGTTTGGTGAAATGAATTCAGCTACACAATTCACCAAACAAAAGATTGATATTATTTTTGAGAAATATATAATAAATTAGGTTTTTTTTACTTACGTAACGTGTAGAAGTAGAATTGAATTACATTAATTTACATGCTCATTGTTATGGCTAAGATCTTTTTTGTAAATACTGATGATAATTATATTTTAATTTATATATTTGAATAAAATATTTCAAGACGCGTTACACACGAGCGTGCATCTCATGGGTCACCACACATTTTAAAGTGTGTCAATAACATAAGTAAAGTACCATATTTATTTATATTAAAACAAAATTTATGTAATGAAATGATTTACATACTGAAACATTAAAAAAATATCAAATTAATTAACATTATCAATGCTTATAAATAAAAAAATAATAAGAATAATACTTATATACATAAAGTTTGAACCGTATGATATGTAAACGATGAGATCAAAAAGCTGGACACATGTGCTCACGGTTATAGTTACGATCTTTTATTTTAAATACAGATAATAATTATATATTATTTTATATATATTTAAATAAATAATTCAGAAAGTGTTACACTTCACCGTGCATCACACGGGTCACCACTAGTATATATATATATATGTGTGTGTGTGTGTGTGTGTGTGTGTGTGTGTGTGTGTGTGTGTGTGTGTGTATTTGTGCATGCTACTTGTTTCATTTAATGAAAAACCCTCACTAAGTTATTTTAACTTTTGTTAAAAATGTTAAATGAGTTTCGAACTACTTTTTGAAGAGACTCTTGTAAAAATCTTGATTACACAAAGTGTGTTAAAAACAGTTTGTAAGAAAAAAATATTCAGGATTATTGGAAATAGGTTTTTAGTTTGAAACCTAGGTCTATGAAGAAGATTGTATCTATGGAAAATGAAGAAGCACACACAAGGGTCAGAAATTTTATACGTGGTAAAATCCCACCCAAATTGTGGAAACTTCGACGAAGGTCTCTACACCTCAAAAAAAATCAACAAAACAGTTTTAAAGCATTCAAAGAGAGACACAAACAAAAATAGACCAATTCTAACTCCCGAAATATACCTACACTCCTTGATTATTTTCGAACTTCTTTAAGGCTCTGATGTTGTCCTCTCCGTTATTTAGCTTGGCTCCTTTTCTCCTAAAGCGTTATGTCGACTCAAATGGTTAGAATCTCTCGACTAATAACATTATTTGTTATGGTGAGTGATTGTGTTGTGAGTGGTGTTCCTAAATCACATGCATTCAATCACACACGCTTAAGTACAAACAATTCCTATGAATTAAAAAACTCTAAGTATGAAATCTCTTTTTCACACTACTAAAATTAGACTTACTCTTTTTCTCATAATGTTTTTCAGATCTGTAAATATTTAGAATCTTTAAAATAGAGATTCTTTAGAAATTATTTATATACAAATTTTTTGAACTCAAAAATCTTAATAGATCTGAAATATATCAGTGTTTATTTCAGGTTTAAAAAAGTTGAGAAATGTTGGATAAACAATATTATAAACTTTACAAAATAATATCCAACGTAAGAGAATGATTTCTTAATAAAGAAATCAAAACAACTTATGGATCTAAGTAAACATGTATCACTGAAATAGATCTATGATGATTTCTATTTTTTATCTCTTTTATTTCTTTTCTTCTCTCCTCTCTCCCTCTTCTTTCTCGCTTTTCTCTCAGACCTTTAAACCTCTCAAAGATTGAAATTATGAAAAAAAAAATCTTTATTTATACTAGTGTTGGAAGTATCTGTAAGCTTAAGGAAAATCAAGGGTTAAGATTGAATTGACTGTTCGAATTCTTGATCTAATGGCTATTAATAGACCGCGCAAACAAATGCTATGATTGGTTATAGTTATCGTCACATGGATTGTTCAAGATAACATGTAGACCTTAGATTAAAGATGATCGAACAGTTAAGATTGAATCTCTCATAAAAGACACAAGAAAACACAAATCCAACCAACAAAAGAACAACATGTGGACAAATATAAGTGACTGAAAACGTGTGTTTTTTTATCTTTTAAAAATCCAATTTTCACCCAGGAATGTCTTTAACGCTTTCGGATTCTACCCAAGGTAGTTATTAGGAAGTTTTAATATATGAAAATTAAACCCCAAACATTTTAAAACCCTATATTTAATTCTTTAAAAATATATTTTAAATGTTCAAAAATTCCTAATTAGTGTAGAAAATTCATTTTAATCCAAATTAACACACACACCCCTCATATATGAATTGAAATACGCAAATACCCTATTCCTAGAGTATTTTGTGTGTTGGTTTTCTACCTGAAGACCATTGATCTTTGATAGTCTTGAAGTTCTTGAAGATGCAATGAAGTAAAAGGAGTGACTCGATTTTATCTTCTTTGCCAAACTAGTTGAGCTCCTATATTCTATAGACTCAAGTGAGTCAACTATATAGTGTACTTCAATATCCCCATTTGGAAATGAGAGACAAAATCTCCTTTGAGTCATTTTGGACTCGTAGGGATAAAATATAAGAAAACCTTATTCTATATAAAAGGTTTATCTACCTCATTTCCTAGAAATTGAAAAGTACATAACTCAACTATATACAGGCCAATACCCTAAGTATATTCGATGGTAGTAATGGTACTGAATCCTGAAAAAATAAAATTGCTCATGGAAAAGATCAAGAATTTTAGTTGAATTTATGCAACAGAATGTCCAAATGGGCTCAAATATATCTCCCCCATTTTGTCTCAAATGGACAAAAGGTGAATTAACAAAACAATCATATATTAAGCCTGAAATTATAAATCTATTAACCTAAATTATAGAACAGGTCACCTCAAGAGTCTCCAACATAAAACAAAGATAGTAGGCCTCTTCTGTCAATTTTGATATGACCATGCCCTATATCTTTAAAGAATAATTATGAGCAAGAAAACAATCATAGAATATAATAATAGGCGATAGAGATCTATTCAAGAATTATCATAGCAATGGATTTTCTTAAATATTCAAATCATATTTTATCCAAAGGTTTAGTGAACAGATCAGCTACTTGATATTCAGAAGGTAAATAGTTTATTTCTGATTCTTTAAATTCAACTAATTCTCGTATAAAATGATGTCTTATCTTAATATGTTTAGTATGGGAATGTTGAATATGATTCTTAGAGATATTTATCGCACTTTGATTATCGCAGTATAGGTTTATCTTTTCTTCTTTAATGGCATAATCATTAAGCATTTGTTTGTCCATGTTAATTGGGCATAACATCTCCCTTCTGCTGTAGAAAGTGAAATGACATTTTTTTTACTGCTCCATCCTACTAAATTATTACCTATATAATAATAAGCACCTGATGTGCTTTTATTGTCATCATAACACCCAGTCCAATCAGTGTCAGTGTATCCTACAATTGTGCTAGATTTATCTTTTGTGTACCATATACCTAGGTTTATTTCCCCTCTAACATATTTAATTATACATTTTCTTTTTGCTAAGTTCACTTTGGTAATGGGTACAGATACATATAACATACATGATTTTAGGTCAAGAGGTTGCTAAGTATATCAGGCTGCTTATCATGCTTCTATATAGGATGGGATCTATAGGTTTCATAAGTTCGTCTTTCGATAGTTTACTGCTCCATCCTACTAAATCAAATTTTTTCAATAACTCTATTGCGTACTTAGATTTCGATATGAATAAACCATTTTCTTTTTGCTTAACTTGAAGTCCTAAGAAATATTGAAGCTCCCCCATAATTGACATTTAGAATACCCTGTGCATAATTTTAGAAAACTCTTTAAGCTTAGAAAGGGAAGTGGAACCAAATATTATGTCATTAACATAAACCTGAGCTATTAAGTCCTGTTTGTTAGAGTGTTTAACAAATAATGCCTGGTCATTTACACCTCGTCGAAACCCGTTATTAATTGAAAAGGTTGAGAGGCATTCGTACCAGGACCGAGGGGCTTGTTTTAAACAATGTAGAGCCTTTTTCAATTTATAAACATGGTTTGGGTAATGAGAGTCAATAAAGCCTTTTAATTGTTCAACACAAGTCTCCACTGTCAAAATACCAATTAAGAAGGCGAATTTCACATCCATTTGATAAAGTGTGAATTATAAGTGACAAGCTATGGCCAAAAGTAAGCTAACAGACTCAAGGCGTGTGACCGAGGAAAGGGTCTCCTCGAAATATATTCCTTCAAGTTAAGAGTAACCCTCGGAAACAAATATAGATATATGTCTAACTATCATTCCAGATTCATCTGTTTTATTTTTGAAAATTCAGCGAGTGACAATAACCCTTTTATTTTCAGGCCTAGGCATAAGATACAACACGTTAAGAATTTTAAATTATATGAGATCTTCTTTCATAGAACCTATCCAAAATGTATCATTGAAATAAACAAAGCATTCAAAATGAGCGACATTACGTAATTGGGATCCTGTATGCACAGGCTCTTCAGGGTTACCAACAATATTATCTAAAGGACGGTCTTTAGATATACATCTAGGTACTTCAGGTGTATCAATTGGGAAAGGATCAACTATCTCTGGAGGGTTATAGGTAAAATTATTTTCAGACTCATCCACTATAGTTAGAACTTAGTCTTTACTCTCTGAGAGTTTACCTTGGTCGAATGGGGATCGAAAGCACCCGATGAGCCTTCGAAATGAAACGGATCATTTGTACTTATCATAAGGTTGATTCTCACATGGGGTAGAACATTGAAATATGTATTCAATGACCTCTGAAGATTTATTCAGTCTCATTCGATCTGAAGAGTTGACGGGGGTCAAATGAAGTCCGGGAGCGCCCGTTGGCCTAAGGTTTTATTTTTAGGAGAAAACTAATTGTTCGCTCGAACCATAAGGCTGATTCATGCAATTGGTTCACTATTTTAAAGGTTATTCATATCCGTTCAAGGATTCATTGAGCTTTCACTCATGAGAGAAAGTTGATTGGGGTCAAAATGGGGCTTGGGAGCGCCTGGTGGCCTCCAAATCAATTTTTGATATTAAAATCGATTTTTCGTCCCAACCGTAAGGACAATTTCAGCATGGGGTGCACCATTGGAAAGGGGATTCAGAGCCCTTCGAAGATTCATTGAGCTTTCGCTTAAACGAGAAAGTCGACAAGAGTTAAACGGGGCCCCGAATGCTCCCATTGGCCTCTAGATCGGTACTCGGAGTATGACGTATGGTTCTATAGTGAATGGGGAAGTGATAGGGACCTAAGGAGAATCTTAGGGGGGGTCATAGAATGTGGTTTCTACATCTATACCCCAGGCCTATTTTAGGCGTCTAAAACACCTAAACAAGTCCTCAAATTATCCCGTAAGTTGCCCACATTATATACCAAATTTGCACATTTTTATTAGGCTGAACACCACATATCAATAATTAATTAACATGCATAAATGAATAATCTTAACAGGCATAAATGAATCAAATAAACTTTCAATTACAACTACATAATTTATTTCACTAAATTCTACCAAATTAATTTAAATTCTACAAATTTAATTTATTCACGAATTTATTTAATTAAATTCTACCAAAAAAAATTTATTTCAAAAACACGGGGTATAGCATTATTCCCCCCTAAAATGGAATTCAGTTCTCGAAAATCGCTGAAGCATAGCATTAAAACTTAATTTTCATAATTATCATATGTTTATACTCAGTTAGTCTATACTCATATCTCGTGAGATAAAAGAAAAAGGCATATCTAGGCCTACCATAGTACAACTTGGATGCCCATATGCCACATATCACATGTACACCCACACAAACATCACATATACATCCAAAACAAACCATGCATATAATGGATATCCACAAGGAAAAATATACTCGAATATCCTGCTAACCGTGACTCAATCCTTCTTGAGTTTTTTTCTACATATTCCACTAGTTGTGTAAACATTACTAAGTTCTCTCGGCACTGCACTCCTTGTCCCCACTGGCCTTATATCATATAATATAACTTCACCCGATGCATTTTATCTCCACCCGCGTACAACGTATTAACAAAACATCCTAGAACTCAATGTTCCTCAACTCCTGAAACTTTGTAGATTTAATGTGTGGGACGTCTCACAAGCAAATTCTAAATAAAGAACTCTCTTAATACACTACTACATTTTTTAGTCGTATTTTGAGATCCATTGGCCCAACACTAAACACGAAACAATACGTTAACCATATAATTTTCAACTTGTGCCAATTTCCAAAAAAAGGCTCATCGCTTCCAAGAGATACAGTAAACCATGTTAAATTAATTGATCCAATAATGCTAAGAACATCACTTTACTTTTCACACATATGATCGGACACCCTTTGTCCATCCTTAAATTTAGTATTACAAAATTATTTATGAAAATACACATCTTCATGTAATTGATACCATTTCTAACCACAAATCTCTCAAAGTAACCAAAAAAATTTATTACAGAATTGCTTTTCATTATGTATATCCTTACGTACTAAAATAAATTCATCCTCAGATAACCATCAAATTTATTCATTCTAAAGTATTCCATTTTTATCATCCACTCTATGTCCATACCCAAGGTTAATAATTCATTGTATCCCTAATTCAAGAAATATGCCAATAATCAATCCTAAAATCTTCACATTATTGTGCCAACTCTAGATGAGGATACACTCTTCAACTCATGACAAACCCGTGGCTATAATTCTAATCCCCTTATAAACTCTCACTATATAGGGTTTATAAAACTTCATCGAACCCTCATTGGTACTATCCTACTATCTCTAGAATTCGTATTTGGACATCTTCTTTTCCATAAACATTATCCATTAGTAGTACATTAATAAAACATACGTCTATGATGCTCAAGTCACATCATCCTCATACAAATTTTCTAATTGAGGCATCGCCCTTGATATTCCGAAATCGAACGGTGACCCTACTCCCAGGTCCAAACACTTGCACATTATTATCACCGAAATCACTAATGGTTTAACAGCATAAATGAATCTTACCCAATCTAAGCACAACATTAATTTAACACTCTTTAATAAAAAAAAAATTCGCCCCTAAATATTTCCTGAAAATCCTCACAATCGCATCAATACATCGATATCTCTTAAGTACACCAAATAGTCACCGTACTAACCTCTGAGTTTACATCATGATGTATTTTACCATAACTAGACCCAAAACATGATAATTTCCATAACAGTTCTCATAGCTACAGTGAACACCATTGTCCAACCATTCATTAAATGCATAACCATTACTCAAAATGGTCCCATAAAAATCAACACATGCACTATAAGTGACGATCCATTTCTAGGATAAAGACATACTCCGACATATCTAATGAAATTAGTTCTACCACGAACCTAAGTCTCCCAATGTCAATACCTATACCTCTACACATGAAACGTATAGGTTCTCCTTTACACATGGGTGAATCAACGTATATCACTATGTGAAATGCTAAGTAGTGCCATCCTCGATGCACTAACAAAGTACTATTAATAGTTGATTAATATGCACCAGTATCAAGATAAATATGCCTTACGGGCTTTAGAATAGGGAACATATCCTCCAATGTATATGCTGAGGTTGGTCCCTATCTAGGGGTGATGTGATACACATGCCTATACTAGAAGTGTGGCTACTATCCTTAAGTTGGGGCGACTAGTTCTAGTAATCTTAACACTGTCGCCATTGGTTGGGACGATAATGGTTGACACTGCCCTTGGGGTTCCTGGTACCCCCGTTGTCCCCATAGATTATGTGACAAACAATTTCCTTGAGGGAAATTCCTCGTTAAGTGTCTCGTTTCTCCATAAACATAGAAATTTCCTTGCAACTGGTACCTATCTGGATATTGCCACTGTTGATCCTACTAGCCTCGACTCTGATGGACTTTCTACTATTATCCCTGGCCCTACTTGTTTCGATAATCGAAAATCTTATGACTCTTATGCTGATCACCTGCATGTGACCCCTGATTGTCATTCCCATTATTCTTGCCCTGCTGGCTTAACGTATCTGAATTGGATTTCTTCTCCCACTGAATTTTATAAAACAACCTATGGTCCTAACAATGCAGTAATGCAACATTTACTATATGGGTGTAAGTGGTAAAAGTCGGATTCCCCAATAAGGATTGCCTGATGTGCCAAGTCGTCCCTGACACACACTTCCTCATTTTCTTCTCTTCGGTGTCTACCTCATCTCTAATAAAATAAGATAATGTGATTAACTCCTCCCCATATTCTGCTACGATATGACCCTCATGCTTAATGTTCATGAACTTCCTCCTCATCTCTGATTTCATAGCTTATGCGAAATACTTTCCCTTAAACATTAATAAAAGCTCGTCAATAGTCAATTGGCCACGCTCCTCCAGTGTGGTGACAGACTCCTACAACTCTAAGGAATCTCCAACTAGTCGAAATGAATCTATATCTACTTAAACACTAGCATTCACTCAACCATCCTCAAGTGTCGCTACATATCCTTCTTCCACTGACTGGGCACTAATATATTTGGACTCCAAACAAATTCTAACGGTTGACCTTTAGTGAAGGCTTTCCTAGTTCTCTCCCATACTGAGACCTATGTCTGAACATGTAGCACCACCTGTTGTGGGGGTATTGGTAGTGGTTGGTTCTACGATGGATAAAAATGTTATAGCATAATGGACATCACCGTAGATACTTCATGTTTCACTATTATGGCAATGTCTGCAGGAGTAACCCCAAGTGGGGTTGGTGGTGGTTGTGGGTGTGGCTCCAGCTTCTGCTGAGCCCCCTCATCTACAACCTATGTGGTGAGTCGTCGGGGTCTACATTGCCTACTATTTTCCATTTTAAAACAAGCGAGATTTGTATTAGTAACAGATCACATATAGTATAGTGATTCATAATCATAGGCTCTATATCAAAGAACGCAATGCAAAACGTAATGGATGCAACACGTATCCAAAGGATGCTAGAACATGGATGCCTCGATACCAAATGTAATAACCCCCACTTTTCACGTAAAGGTTGGCCAAACGAAAATGGGGATCGTCTATCAATCTATACCATTCTCAACATCGAATCATAATAAAATATTTCATTTTAAATCCGCATGCACGATAAAAACCAACTGCATAATAAATGATAACAAATAAATCCAACATCCAACTAGTAGTAAAAACCTCCAACATAAGTATGACTGATCTCAAAAAGACTGAATAATAAACTTAAGGCTTACGCCTCGACAATATCTGAATAAAAATAGATAGAAAGGGTATATCCACCTAAACTAAAGTCAAATGATAAGAATGATTGATAAGAAAACGTGATCGCAAGTCTGATCTCCTGTCATCCCTATTGTCCCTTTATAGGCAAACTTGGGTGGAAATTTTTTTATAATTTGGGTCAGTGTCCTAGAGGTGCAAGAATTATCTTATGAAATTAAAATGTAATAAAGCAATTAATTCAAAGTATGAAACACCCATCGACACTCCCATGTAGAAAGTATCTCACCCCTCCTTTAAGTGCAATACTATATGCATATCAACCTAAGTCCCAAATATTAAAGTCTAATAATTATAACAATAAGATAATATTCCATGCATCTAGCATAGTTCATATACTGAAACTAATCATCCACGCATGTGCTTATAGAACCCAGCGAAACCTTTACGATACTACCAATAAGAAATAACATAACATCGATTATGAATTATTTAGTATTGGGTTCATTTTCAATTGCCTATAATATTGGACTACAAGGATTAATTATCAATTAATTTATATAATTCTATATGTCCTTACATATATACGACATATAAAGGCATCTACCTTCAGTGTCATGTTCGTTCTCTATCGGTAAGTCCCGAGGAGTCCCTCATCCAAACAGACATCGCAAAACACACAAGTGGGGAAGTACTTATGCAGTACACCACTGCACGATCCATACCCCCGACGGTGACAATGGATCCCAGCCTCTACACTGACCTCCTCGAAAGTGGCGCTGATATGTAGGACCTAAAATAATGACCTACACAATGCCTAGCCCCTATGACGATGCGTCCACCGATCTCGAGATGTACGTAACTCCGACCGATAGGTTGTCCACGAACATGAGTATGTCCCCAAAAATGAATAAATAAATTCATATTATTACCCCATAATATGTAATGGTAATCAGCCCTATAATTAACCCCAAGAAGTCCTGTCTAATCTACGAGTACTATTTCTTCTTTAAGAATAAACCATCTACTTATTTATTAACTTACCCAACTAATTAAATAGTGAAGCGAATCTAGTTTTGAGAAATTATCCACTCACTTCGATGATTTCTCGCATACTCGCCTAAGTTTTTTAAATCACCCAAATGTTTTCTCGGTTCTTACCTGGCCTAACCCTTACACGAAATTCGTCCCTGGTTATCCTAATGTACTCCATAACCTTTCCTCTATATTCCCAGAAGTCCAATTCCATCTCCCAGACTCCAAAAACCATGCCGAAACTTAAACAATCAATAAAAATCTGAAATGGCCAGGGGCACTAGCACAGTAAATCGAATTGGTTCACTAGCTGGACCAAATCGAATCGGTTATCAAATTGGTTCTCCCCTCCCAGTAAATCGACGCGATTCTACTAGACTTCTAAGACGAATAATGACAAGATTTTTCCTTTTTCCCTTCATCTAAGGTGCCTCTAACCTTCACCAAAACCCAATGTATGAAATATAAACTATTTCAAACTATGAAACAATAGTACTCTACATGAAAAACATCTCGAAAACACACCAAGTCCATCTGAAGACAATTTATATCAAGAATCATGTGCTATTAAAACCATAGTTTCCAAGATTCAATCTTTTCTCCTTTTACCCATTCAAGATCTTATCTTTCTTATTAATTTACAATAGATTCATCACTCTTACATCATGATTTGTAAGATTACATTCCCAATCAACAGGATTATTCAATTTTGGGGTTAATAACTAATTAATTTAATCCTTAAAAGTTATAATTTCAAATTTGTTCTACAATATTAATGAGGTTTATTCAAATCATATAAACATCAATTCATCAACATTAACCTCGAAAATTCTATGAGAAATAAACAACTAAATTAAGAATCACACAGAAGATTAATTTAACAAGAGAATTCTTGCCTTAAAGTTATTAATCATCATCTTAGAACTCCTAATCCCGAGTTACATAGAAACCACCACATTTGGGCCCCAAACAAGCCTGAACCGTACCCAGATGACCCAACAACTACCCTAATGATATACCAATACCTCAGGCCTAATTTTAGATGTCTAAAACACCAAAATGAGTCCTAAAATTATACCGAAACATGCCCAAACACTATCGATCCAATTTACACATTTTTATTAGGTCAAACACCACATGTCAATAATTTAATTAAAATGCATAAATGAATAAACTTAACATGCATAAATGGATCGAATAAACATGCAATTACAACTAAGCAAGTTATTCTCAAATTTATTTAATAAAATTCTACCAAATTAATTTCAATTCTACCAATTTAATTTATTCACGAATCTATTTAAATGAATTGTACCGAAAATAAATTGTTTTGACAACATAGGGTATTACATAAGGATCGGAGTGGAGAATATCCCAATTGGCAGTCTAAGGTAAGAATTATCTTCCTTAATCAATTTCCAATTCGTTTCTTAATTCTTATAAGCATTTCTCATAACAATTTCTGGGTTAATTAGTCAAATTAACGATTTGAATAATTGGAATGAAGTTTATAAATTTTAAAGAACAAATTCAGAAATATGAGGATTAGAGGTTAAACTATGTGGTGACAAACCCAAAAATTGGAAATCTTATTTATTAGGAACTATGCGTTAGAATTCATGTTACGGGATTAATAATTGATGATTATGATTCGTGTATTCATTCCCTTAAATCTAAGAATGGTTAAATAGAAAATATGATCAAAAGTTGTGTTAGATTGACTCTAATGATTAGGTTAACTTCTAGAATTTGGGGAGTATAATCGTAGGATAATTTGATGAATTACAATCTAAATAGAATTATTAGAACAAGAATAGTCTAGGTTCATTACTATGTAAATGTGTAAGTCATTGAAATGGAAATTGGGTTTGGGAGAATGTATTTCGTATCAAGAATTGTAAAAGTTCTGAGCTACTTCCCATTAAAGAATCGATTCGGCCTCCAAGGCGAATCGATTTGTTCTAAGGGCGAATCGATTTGGACCTGGGGAAAATTGATTCGGTTTGTGTCAAGTTGGGATCAGGGAATGGTTCGATGGATTTTTATGACCTTAGGTGAGTATTTCGAAGGTCATTTAAGTTGAGTGGTTAATTTATCAAAAATGGATTTGTGTCACTATTCCATTCATTGGAGAATTTGACATTTAACTAGATGGTTAATATTAAATTAAGAATATTAAATGGGAGGTCGTTGAGACCTCTTGGGGGTAATTAGCTATACATATTATGTGATAAAAATATGCGTTTATTTATTTTTTTTGGACATACCCATATTCGTGGAAGGCGTACGGTTGGAATCATGTACATATCGAGACCCTAGCACGTGTCGCCTCAGGTGGGATAGGCGTTGTGTAGGTAATTATTTTTGGTATTACGTAAGGGCTTACTTTTGAGGAGGTAGTTGTAGATACTGGGATCCATCACCATCGAAAGCAGGAACCGTGCAACGGTTTACTTACTACGTAGGGACTATTTAACTTTTTTTTATTTTGTGATGTTCACTTTGATGAGGGACTCCTCGGGACTTGCCGATGAAGCACAAACACTGAAGGAAGATGCCTTTATGTGTCATATATGTAAGGACATATATAATTATATAGATTAATTGAGATCAAACCAACGTAGTTTAATGATGTAAACAATTGATAATTAACCCAATATTACGTAAAAAGCGTAATGGATGATATGTTATTTCATGTGAGTAGTATCGTAGGGTTTACTCTTAGGACTAGAAGAAGATATGTAGATGATTAGCTTTAATGTTTCAATTGTTTTAAATGCTTTGATGATTAATTTATTGTTGCGATTATCGAATTTCATAATTGAGACTTAGGTTATTAATCGTATAGTATTTCACTTAAATGAGCGGTGTGATACTTACTACATTCGAGTGTCGATGGGGGGGGGGGGGGGGGGGGTACATATTGTGAATTTACTACATAATTTGATTTTAATATCGTAAGATAATTCTTGCAACTTTAGGGTGTTGATCTAAATTATAAAATGTTTTTCTTTCAAGTTTACCTAGAGAGGGGTAAAAGGGTTGACATGAAATCATACTTGCGATCACATTTTCTCATCAGTTACTTCAGATTGCTTGACTCTAGTTTAGGTTCTTATTTCCTTTCTAGTTATTTTTATTATCTTTCAGATTGCAGAGGCATAAGCCCCAAGTTTATTATTCAGTTTTTTTGAGATCAATTATATTTAGGTTCAAGGTTTCTACTACTAGTTGGGTGTTAGATTTATTTATTATCAGTTGCTATTTAATTGGTTTATTTTTCATGACAATTTAAAATTCGAATGGGTTATTATTATTACTATTTTTTTTATGTTTTGATGCTGAGAATGATATTGATTGTTAGACAAGACCCATCTTTAGGGTACTGGACTTGGTCAACCTTTACGTGATAACTGAGGGTTTTTATAGTTGTTATAATGCATCCAGGTTCTAGCGTCCTTAGGATCTGTGTTGCATCCGTTATGTTCTTTGATATGTAGAGGATATGATTAGGAATTGTTGTAATCTTTACGATACGTTACTAATACAGAGCTTATTTACTTTTAGATGGAAAATGGTAAGTGAGTTAGACGTTGACGTGTTACTATATAGGTTATAGAGGAGGGGGCTCTGCAGGAGCCGCAGCCACACCAACATCCACCACTAGACCCACCTATGGTTTATTCAACAGATATTGCCACGATTGTGACACAGGCATTGTCTATGGAAATGGCCGCTATGCTCCGGCATTTTTATCCACCGCAACAGCAGCTACCACCACCACCCCCGCAGTAGGTAGGGCTACCCATTCCAGCACAGGGCTCAGAATGGGATAGAGCTAGAGAGGCCTTCATCAAGAGACACCTACCTGAGTTTGTTGGGTGTTACGATATATTCGGGCCCAGTCAGTGGAAGAAGGATATTCAATGACATTTGAGGATGGTTGAGTGCACGCCAGTGCACAAGTGTTTCGACTGGTAGGAGTAGCCTTATAGTGGTAGGAGTCAATCACCACATTGGAGGAGCGGGACATATTGACTATTAACGATTTTTGGGTCATGTTTGAGGGAAAATATTTCCCACACGCTATGAAATTCGATATGAGGAGAAGCTCATGAACCTTAAGTAAAAAGGTCGCATGGTAGGCGAATATGAGGAAGAGTTTACTGCATTGTCCTATTTTGGGTGGGACAAGGTAAACACTAAAGAGAAGAAGATGGAGAAGTTTGTGACAGGGATAACTTGGCACATCAGGAAGTCTTTATTTAGGAATTTGACTTCCACAACCTACACTCAAATGATGATTTTCGTTTTGTCACATTTTCAGGGTCGCAGGACAGTTCAGAAAAGTAATGAGTAAAAGAGACCCAGCATAGAGACATCAAACCAATAGGGTAAGACAAATGGAACGGAAATTTGAGGAACCAAAAATTTAAGGCGTCACAGTCGAGTGATAACCATAATAGGCACAAGGGTTTTGATAATCGAAACAAGAAGGACAAATAGGTTCAAGGATAATATAAGGGAGGCCATCAGGGCTAGTGGCAATAGGGTCAAGGCCAACAAGGTCGACAGCCAAACAGACGTCAGTTTCACATAAATTGCTATAGTTATGGAGTGAGGGGTCATAACGCAAAGAGGTGTCCTTAGGGTAATAAAGGAGAACAGAAGAAGGGAAGACATCATGGTTATCAGGAACCATAGGGGAAGCATCAATAGTTATCAGCCCCGCCAGGGATTGCAATGTCAACACTACCAGCTCCATCCACCCCAGATTAGAGGAAACATCCACTGTTATAATATGGACAATCATACCATGTCAAACCTAGAGAGGGACTAGTGCCTTTTCAGGAAGTGGAGGGTATGTTCCTTATTTTTGGGCATGTAGGATGTATTTTATTTAACATTAGTGCATCGCATCATTTTGTTAGTACCAGTTTTGCACGTGAGATGGGGATGATAGATTTTACATTCGACATAGTACTTTTTATTTATTCACCTGTGGGTAAAGGGACACCTATATGTTCAGTGTGTAGATGTATAGGTATTGATATTAGGAGACTCACATTTGGGGTATACTTGCTCATGTTAGAAGTATCCGAGTATGATAAGACCTTAGCATTAGATTGGATAACTACGTATAGAGGTTGTGTTGATTGTTATGGTAGGTCTATCGTCTTTTCCATTCCGAGGCAGGAGATGCACCTAGTTATAATATCGTACCCTCGGTGAGTGTCGAGCACGCATTTGTATTACATTTAGGAGGAGACTTCTTCATAGGTCATGGTTTCGCTAGATTCCATCACGATTGTTAAAGAGTTTTTTTTATGTATTTAGAGAGATTCTAGGGTTTCCACCGTGCAGGGAGATAGAGTTTATGATTAACTTGATTTTGGGTACGATACATATCGCATGAGCACCCTATCACATGGATCCTCTTAAGATGTGGAAGCTTAGAGATCAAATTCAATAGTTATTGGGTCATGGATTTATTCGGAGTACTTCTCATTGGGATGCTCAAGTTTTATTCATTGAGAATAAGGATGAATATTTTAGACTTCGTATTGACTAGAGGGAGTTGAACAAGGTTAATATACAAAACAAGTATCTGTTGCCCTGTATTGATGTTGTGTTTGACCAGTTGAGAGGTGCAGCGCATTTTTCTAAGATTAATTGGAGATCGAGCTATCATGAATTGACGATTTAGGTGTAGGATGTCCCGAAGACAACATTTTTGATGAGATATGGGTCGTATGAGTTCTTGGTTATGACTTTTGTCCTGAACAACACACCGAAAGTGTTTATGGACCTAATAAATAAGGTGTTCAGGGACTTTCTACATCAGTTTGCCATCGTGTTCATTATTGACTTACTGATTTATTCTCGAACCACAGGGGGGCATGCACAGCATTTGGGAGTAGTCTTGCAGACTTACGGGACCATCAGCTCTATGCTAAGTCCGAGAAATATGGTTTTTAGATATGAGCTTGGGCCATAAATACCTAATAAGGGGATATCGATGGACCAAAAAAAAAGTTTTGGCAGTGATTGAATGGGGACAACCCATTACACCTACGTAGGCACGTAGTTTTTTAGAATTGGAAGGGTAGTACCATGGGTTCGTGTAGGGATTATCAAAGATAGCCAAGCCTCTAACAAACTTGACAAGGAAGTATGTACCATTTATTTGGGATGATGCATGTCAACAAGCCAGCCTTTGATGATCTGAAGGTTAGATTTACTTTGGCTCCAATACTTATTTTGCCTTATGGAGAGATTAACTATAAGGTCTTTATAGATGCATCCTTGTGAGGAATTGGAGGGGTGTTAATGCAGGGGGATATACCGATACCTTATGACTCCCCAAAGCATATGCCTCATGAGGGGAATTACCCCACCCATAATTTGGAGTTAGTGGTCGTGGTGTTTGATTTACGTATTTGGAGGCATTATCTCTTGGGAGAGAAATTTTAGTTATTAAGAGACCATAAGAGCCTACAGTATTTGTTCATGCAGAGAGAGTTGAACATGAGATTGTTGAGATGGATATAGTTCATTAAGGACTACCAGTTTGATATATAGTACAACCCGAGGAAGGAAGATATAGTGGAGGATGCTTTGAGTCAAAAGATGACAATGAAGTAACAGCGATGTGGAAGGTGAAGCGAAAATTATTTCATATGGTTGATGAGCTATCAAGTGCATTTATGGCTGTTCTTACAATCACGTTTGAGATCATCATTCGGGTCATAAAGGTATAGTCAGGGGGCAAGCTTTGTCCAAAGAAGGTCAAGTTGTTAATAGTTGGGGGGGGGGGGGGGGGGGAAACACCATTTGATTGGATTAGATGGTGGATTAAGATTTCAGGGCAAGTTGGTAGTTCCATAGGATGAGGAGTTAAAGATGAGCTATTATGATAGAGACTCATGGAATGCATTTTATGGTACATCCCATTGGGGATAAGATGTACCAGGACATGAGGCACCAATAATGGTGGGGGGTACGAAGAAGGACATAACCATTTTTCTGTCCAAGTGTGTTAAATAGCAGTTCGTGAAGGTGGACCATCATAGACCTGCAAATGTTCTACATCCTTTTGAAATTATGACGTGGAAATGGGAGATAATTTCTAGATATTTCATCATAGGGTCACCTACGTCATAAAGGGGACACGATTCTATCTGAATGATCGTTGAGCGGTTGAAAAAGGTAGCTCACTTTTTACTAATGTAGACAGACTATACTTCAAAGCAGTACGTCGAGCTTTTCCTTATAGAGATTGTGAAGTTACATGGCATACCTCTCAATATTGTATCAAACAGGGACAAGACGTTTATGTTCCACTTTTAGAGTAATTTTTAGCAGGCATTAGGGGAAAAGTTGAGGTTGAGTACCTCGTACCACCCCCAAATGGATGGTCAGATGGAGAGAATAAATTTGATGTTAGAGGATATGTTGAGGATGTGAATCTTGGACTTTAAAGGTAGTTGGGAGTGGAACTTATCATTAGTGGAATTTTCTTACAATAATAGTTGCGAGTTTACTATTGGGATGACACCTTTTGAGGTATTATATATGAAGCCATGTCGTTCACCCTAGTGTTGGTTTGAGGTGGAGGAGAAAAAACATATCATACCAGAGTTCATTCAAGATACCTTGGAGAATGTGGAGATGATTCGGGCTAGGATTTGTATTGACTAGGATGGATAGAAGAGTTATGCTTATGCAAATATGAGGAACCAGGATTTTTAGGTCGATGACCAGGTGGTTAATATGGCGTCTCCTATGAACGGGGTGATGAGATTTGTGAAAAAAGGAAAGTTGGCTCCTCGATACGTGGGACCATTACCTATTATTGAGAATATTGGACCAGTAGAATATCGGTTGGCATTACCAAATCATTTAGAGAGGATGCATGATGTGTTCCATATTTTGACGTTGCAGAGGTTTCTTAGGGATTAATAGGCTACTAGCACATAGACCTCGATGAGATAGAGATTCAGCTTGACGCGACTTACAATGAGAGACCCGTAGCTATTCTTGACCATAAAGAGCGTAGACTTTGTTCCAAGGTTGACCCTTAGTATACATGCAATGGGGACACCACAATGAGGATGAGTCGACATATGAAAGAGAGGACGACATAGAAGAGAAGTATATGTAACTCTTCTAGTCAGATACATTTTGAATTTTGAGGAAGGAATTCCGTTATTAGGGGGAGAATGTAATAACTCATATTTTTATAATAAATTAAATCGATAGAATATAAATTAATTTAGTAGAATTTAATTAAATAAATTCGTGAATAAATTGCTTAGTTATAATTGCATGTTTATTTGATTCATTTATGCATGTTGTGTTTACTCGTACAAAATAAATTGGATGTTAATTCAATTATTTTTATGTGGTGTTTTAGCATAACAAAAATGTGTACTTTGGGTAGATATAGTTTGGGCATGTTTTTGGATGATTTGCAGACTCGTTTAGGTGTTTTATGTATCTAAGGTTAGGCCTGGGACATAGGTATACCATTAAGGGAGTTATTGGGCCAATCTGGGTGTGGTTTTGGTCTTGTTTTGGGGCCTAAAGGTGGATGTATATGGGTAGATCGGGATTAGTGATTATAAATGGGTAATTAACTAAGAGAGGAGTCATTCCCATCCAACACAATGTAACCCTAGCAGCCACACACCCATTGGAGAGGTTACCAAGGAAAGAAAAGGGAAGAAAGGTCAAGGATCCAAGAGGAGAACATCCCAATTGGAAGTCTAACGCAAGAATTCTCTTACTTAATCAATTTCCAATTTGTTTCTTACTTTATATGTGTATTTCTCTTAATTAGACATATTGATGATTTTAATAATTAGAATAAAGTTTATAATTTTTGAATAACAAATCTAGAACTATGAGGATTAATGGTTAAACTATGTGGTGACAAACTTGGAAATTGGATATCTTATTTATTGGAAATTATGAGTTAGAATTCATTTTGTAGGATTGATAAATTGATAACTATGAGTCATGTATTCAATCCCTTAAATCTTTGAAAATTTATATAGAAAAGATGATCAAATGTTGGGTTAGATGGACTCTAATGATTAGTTTAACTTCAGGTATTTTGGGAGTATAATCATAGGATAATTATGTTAATTAACACTATAAATAGAGTTATTAGATAATAAATAATCGAGGTTTATTGCTTTGTAAATCAGTAAGTCGTTGAGATGGAAACTAGGTTTAAGAGAATGAATCCCGTATTAAGAATTGTAACAATTCTGGGCTACTGCCCGTTTGCAAATCGATTCAGCCTCCCAGGAGAATTGATTTTATCTGGGGGAGAATCGATTCGGCCTCTAGGCCTTGGTCAGGTGAGGATCATAGGTTGGTTTGGGGAATTTTTACAACCTTAAGCGAGTATGTGGTAGGTCATACAAGTGAGTGGTTAATTTATTTAAAATGGATTTGAGTCACTATTTTATTAATTGCATAATTTGATATTTAACTAAATGGTTAATTTTTAGGTAATTATATGGTTAATTACCTATACATATCATCTGATAAAAATATGTATTTATTAATTTATGTGAATACACCCATGTTCATGGACGTCCTATCGGTTGGGGTTTCGTAGGTCTTGAGACCATAGCATGTATTGGAACAGGTGGGCTAAGTGTAATACCCCGCAATGTTTTTAGTATTAAATTGAAGGTATATTGATTTAATTTAAACTGTGGGAATTATTATTCGGATAAAATAATGGTAATTTTATTTCATTTGGAGTAATAATTAAGCGAATATGTTTAATTATATTGGAGTATTTAAATTAAATATAATATTTCTTAAAGTTGATATAAGTATTATGATTTTATTTTATGATGGTAAATTGCGAATAATGAAGATAGCCGTGAATAAATTTATAACTCGTTGATTTTATGAAGTCGTATTATGGATATACGTATATGATAATACAGGAACATACAAAAAAATATATAAAGTGTTTATAGACTTCTAAATGTGATTAGATGACTTAAATATGCATTTTAAGTGTTTAAACATGGACATATGGGTTGGGTAGGACTTTGGGTAGAGTTTCGCGTCAAACCGAGTATGAATAGGGACCTACTTATGGGTCTTAAGTATGACCATATAGAGACTTATGAATTTAGGATTATTAAAATGATATTTAAGTGGTTGGAAATCTACATTAGGGTTCCATCCACCACTCCATCGCTTTAGTAACTGCATATTTTGGGAGAAAGGAGGAAAAACCACCTAGCGAGAAGGAAGACGAAGATTTCCTTACAAAATTAGGCAAGTATTCTCTTTCCGTTATTATTCTAAATTTTATATTCTTGTATTAATGTTGAATCCAAGTATAGAATAGGAATTAATCATGTATCTAGAGAACCTTTGGTTTATACAAGAATTGATAAAGTTTATTGTAGGAATCATATAGTACAACTCTTCTGTGAAATTTGAAATTTTCGTTGGAGTTTAAGATGAGATATCAAAAATTGCATGTTTAAATTGTTCCGATTTCATGTTATAACTCATGTGCATGTCCTATTTGAGGTTTTTGAGTCATAAGGACGATATTTGATACACTTGAATATTGGTGGAAAAATCTCGTCATAAGAAAATTAGAGATATGGGCCTGAACCGGTTCGACCCCCATTGCGAATTGGTTCGATGTACCTGCTAGGTCATGTATTGGAATTTTAGATCTTTTCGTTACGTTCGCGTGGGTGTCGATGCCGTATTTTTCTAATTTTTTTAATTAGTTCTAATTTTTCTACGAACGGATGTGCGAGACCATTTTCATGTGAGGGATATAGATTATTCCATGATATTAAGGATATTTTTATGAATTTAAATACGCAATTAAATTGGTATGGGTTCGTGATATGGTGATGACTTAAAGTACATTTTGACTATATGAACAAGATTCGTTACCTGGGATTCTTGTATAAAGCTATATGAAATAAATATATTAAAGGGAAGGGATTCACCTAGATGATTGGGCAATTTTGGTAGAGGAAGAGAGATGATAAGACCCTAAAAGATACGATGATAAATTTGAGATTAAGATGGGGTAAGTTTAAATAAATAAAATTACTTATTTAAGATAAGTCAAACGCTTGAGAATATAACTAATGGTTAGTTCCATCAAATTATTACTATATGAGAATACTAAGTAGAAATGTATAATAAAGCTAGTGGACTAAGGGTCAATGGTTTGTTACGGTTGTGATATTAGTTAGGATGAAACTACTTACTCATATTAGTGGATTTCTAATATATGCACATATAACCCCTATCCACTTAGCGAATTTATTATATATGTACATATAAGCTTGTACTTAAGAGAACAAAATATGGGAATAATACTTAATTTGAAAGAAGTAGTATGGGATAACTACACGCATATATACGGTGAACTAAATAATCAAGTAAATGAATAAGTGAGCCTAGAAGGCATTATATGGGATTTAATAGTTAATTGGGGAGTAGTCGTAGGATAGAGACTTAATAATGGGTTTTAATAACTTATTAAAACGTTACCGGTAAGTCGAGCAGGCTATATTTATACAGATGGATATTTATGGGGTCAAAATAGCTATAGAGTGACTGCTTATACTTATTGGATGATAGTATGTATTATATTATTGTGTGTGGACATACCAGAGTTCGTGGATTGTCCTATCGGTTGGAGTGCGCATCGGGACCAGATCAAATGTCAGTACATGTGGTCTAGGCGTAGCGATAGGTCATATTATAGGTACTACGTAGAATAACCACTTACAAAAGGTTGGTGTAGATGCTGGGATCCTTTATTACCATTAGGTATGGGCTATAAACTGGTGTACTATATAAGCATCGCCCCACTTACTTGTGTCTTGTTGGTACCCGGTTTAGGATGAGGGACTCCTATAAGTATTACCAATAGAGCAGGAACAAGATGCTGAAGATAGATGCCTTCATGTGTCACGCATATATATATGGACATATGTATTTATCTATGTACACATTATGGTGTTCCTTGTATGGGAATGCATTCTCATAATCAATAGATGTAGACAATAATTAATGATAACAAAGTCGGATTTTCATAGCGATGTGAATAATTGGTAATGAAAATAAATCCTAATGGTCTAATACGGTAGAAAATTATTGATGAGAATAATAATTGGGTAGTCTAAGAATGTAGACAGTACTTAAAGAAAATGAAACTTATAGTCTAATTGTATGGATAATAATTTGTATGAATTAAAAATCAAATAGAGTGACGAGCTAGACTAAAGTAAAGGAACACCATATAACATAAAAATATGAATTAAAAAATTATATGGAATTTAGTGGGTAGCATTATGAAGTTAATTCGGGGATTAGGATGCTAAGCATAAATAATCACTTTTAGTTGATGCATAGCTAGATAGCTTTATCGTTCCATGTCAGATTGGCTCTTAGAGTTCATAACTGATATTTGTTTGAGGATACGGGTAGGATTGATTCTAGATAAGAGGTTAGGTACTCAATACATATGAGTGTCGGTGGTGAGATATGAAGTATGAGTTAGTTACATTTTGCATATTTATTGGGGAAGAACCCTTCCAACTTTAGGGCTCTACCCCAAAATTATAAATGTATTTTCACCCGGGTTTTCTCATAAATAGGGATAGCATGACTGATGATGGATCAAACTTGCAATTGTTTTGGATGTAGTAGATTCCGGTCCATTAATTCTAGTAAAGGTTTTACTTCTTCATTTGGTGATTTTATTCCATGTACAAATCTTATAGGCATAATCCCAAGTGTTTATTTATATCAGTTTGTACTCATCTTTACATTATGAATGGTCTATGATGATTTAGTTTTGCATTTATGTATTAATTCAGTTTTGGTTCAGATGTTTTAATTTATTGTGGATGTTAGTAAAGAATATAATCAACTTCTATTTTCCTCAGTGGTGATAATGGTATAAATTATTGATAAGCCTCATCTTTTGCCTATCACGTCTAGCCAATCTTTGCGTGGGAAAATGGGGCTTGTTATAGTTGGTATCATATCACGGTTCTAGTTTCCTTAAGATCTATGTTTGAGCTCGTTACATTTTGCGTTGCATCCTTTGATGTATAGCCCTATGATTAGGAATCATTAAATTCTTGGCGAGTCATTACTGCCTGTTTGGGCAAGGGATCAGTTTTGGAGAGAGAGCCATGGAGACCTTTGTGCGGGTCACTTGCTACAATTCCAAGAAGCTCGCGCAATTTAGTGCCTAGAAATTGAAAGGAAGACATTTAGAGAAATAAAGTAATGTGATAGTGCACAATAGTAAACAAAAAGAGGTTAATTCGTTTAGACTACTAGCCACAGAGATATCGTTGTAGAGGTTCGTCACTATATTGGAAGAGAGGGACCAATTAGTTAGTGATTAGTTTCGGGTGAAGCTCGAGGGGAAGTTTTCCCACATGATTTTTTTGAAATCATAAATGAAGAACAAGGTGGAGATGAGATTTTTTAAAAAATCAGCATGAGAAGGTAGGTGGTAACATTTGTTGAGAGACCCGACGGTTTGAGGGGTCTAGAAGGGGTAGACTATGTATAAGAAATAAGAGTTAGGTGGACTTCATATTTAGGATAGTGTTTTACATTGATTGACCGTGGGAAAGATAGGGAAATCTTACGTTAGTAAGTGGATGTATAGAAATGTATACTAGGAGGCTTATGTTTATTTTTTGCCTAATTTTTAGCTATGTCGTAGTGAGATAATTATCCAGTGATGAAACCTTCCTATTTTTGTTAAGAGTATGGGCAGTGATAATGGATACTGGAATAAGTAGGCTTGTGGATCCATACAAATTGATTAAACACATTAATAGACTTAAGTCCTAGACCGACAAATCTCAATAACTAACATAGCTATGTATTAGTGTATCGGAAGGGTTCCCTGTTTAGATTTTGCTTGCGAGACGTTCTGCGCACGAGATATGTGGGATTATAGGAAATTTTGGTTATTGTTCTTGGCAGTATCACAGTGGTAATTTATCGAGATTTAGTATATCCCTTAGGCGTGATGAGACTTCGGTTGGCAATGGGCACAAATTGGAATTTACATGATTGTTGTAAACGTTTATTTTTATTCTTATTTTTTTCCTTTTAGTCTTGGGTCGATGGATCTCAATAACTGATTAACTCATGAAATAGTGTATCATGAGGGTTCCCTGTTTGGATTTCATTTGCGATACGCCCCATGACCGAAATTGGAAAAGGTCGGGAGTTGAGGGAAGTTGGATATTAAGATGGTTACTTTATTTTTTCATGTACGTGTGTGGTGATATACTTGGTGTATGGATATTCTTGGTGTGAATGGTACAGATTGGGTGTATTTTTGTCATTAGTCTTTGTTAATGGTACTTGGGTGTACATATAATGTGGAATATATGGATTCGCTAGTAGTGTTATGATAGGCGGGGATGAGCCTTTCATTTATCTCATGAGATATGAGTATTAATTAATTGGGTATAAACTTAAGATAAGGGTACGGATTAGAACGTGACTTCTTTCTGTTGTGAATTCTGAGGAGGGAATTCTGTTATTGGGGGAGAGAATGTAATACCACGCAATTTTTTAAGTAGTAAATTGAACTTATATTGATTTAATTGAAATTGTGATAATTATTATTCCGATAAAATAATGGAAATTATATTTAATTTGGCGTAATGATTAAGTGATTATGTTTAATTATATTGGAGTATTTAAATAAATATAATATTTTTTAAAGTTTATACAACTATTATGATTTTATGGTATGACGGTACATTGATAATAATGAAGATAGTCGCGAATAATTTATAACTCTATATTTAATTAAGTCGTATTACGGACATACGTATATGATAACGGCGAAACATACAAAAAAATTATAATGTTTGTATAGACACTTAAATGTGATTAGATGACTTAAATGTGCATTTTAAGTGTTTAAAAATGGACCTGTTGGTTAGGTAGGACCTTGGGTAGAGTTGCGTGTCAAACCAGGTATGAATAGGAACCTTTTTATGGGCCTTAAGTCTGATCCTATAGAGACCTACGAATTTAGGTTAATTAAAATAATATTAAAGTGATTGGAAATCTACATTAGGGTTCCATCCACCACTCTTATCCACCCCACCACTTTGGTAACTGCACACTTTGGGAGAAAATAGGAGAAACCACCTAGTGAGAAGGAATAAGGAGACTTCTCTTCAAAATCATGCAAGGATATATTTCCATTCTTATTCAAAATCTTCTTTTCTTGTATTAATGTTTAATCCATGTATAGAATAGGAATTAATCATCTTTTAGGGTTTCATATCTAGAGAACCTTTGGTTTATATTAGAATTGATAATAATCTTATGATCCGTGTTTAAATTCGTGATTTCCCATAGTATGTATGAATTCATGTTGTTTAATATGGAGTTTTATTGTAGGAATTCTATGATATAACTCTTCTTTAAATGAAATCTGGAATTTTTGTTGGAGTTTAAGATGAGATATCAAAACTTGAATGTTCATAGTTTCAAGAAAAAATCTTGATGATTTGATGTTAATCTAGGGATGATTTAGAGGTTTAATCATGTTTAAATTGTTCCCATTTGATGTTAGAACTCATGTGCATATCATTTTTGAGGTTTTTGAGTCATAAGGATGATCTTTGATATAATTGAAAATTGGTGGAAAAATCATGTCATAAGAAAATTGCAGTTCTAGGCGCATTTGAGTGTTCGAACCGATTCGACCCCATTTGTGAACCGGTTCGATGTACCTGCTTGATCAGGTCAAGGAATTTTAGATGTTTTCATTATGATCGCATGGGCCTTGACCTCTTTTTTCTTATGCTATTGAATTAGTTATTATTTTTCTATTGAAGGGTGTAAGAGACCATTTTTAAGTGAGGGATAGAGACTTATTCCAAGATATTAAGCATATTTTTATGAATTTAAATACGCAATTAAATCAGGATGGATTCGTGATATGGTGATGAATTGAAGTACATGTTAACAATATGAACAAGGTGAGTTACGTGGGATTCTTCAATAAATCTATATGAAATAACCCAGGTGTGGCAGGTGTTCCACTTGTGATCCCTCACCCCATTATTCCAATGCCTGAGAAAACCCCTGCATCTTCCTTGGAAGATATGAGAAAGGAGATGCAAAAAGAAATGCTAAAGATGATAGAAGTTTCCTCGTAGTCATCCATTGAGGTATCATCAGTATACGATGATTTCCATACACCCTATCCTAAGGCATACAATGAAGAACCTTACCCGAAGGATTACATTCCTCATATCTTTGAGAAATACATATGGAAGGGAGGAAACCCAGAGGATCACATCAAGCTGTTTATTGAGAATGGGGGGGGGGGGCATAATAACAATAAGAAGTTAAGACTGAGGGAGTTTCTAAATCCTTCACTGATAAAGAATATATCTAGTACTCTCACTTGGCATCAAAAACTATCTTAACGTGGAAGAGATGCACGTTCTTTTTGTCCAAAAGTTATTTTTGGCAGAAGATAAATTTATATTGACACAATTGGGTAGGGAGAAGCAACGACTAGGAGAGGAGGTTGTGGTGTATGTCTGAAGATTTAGAGAAAGTTCCCTCGATGTGAGGTAGGAGGTTAAGGATTCAAAACTACTTCAGATTTGTGCTAAAAGTTTGCTCCCATAGTACATCTTCCACTTTATAAACGAGATGCACGAAGGAACTTTCGTGGCATTTTTAAAAGCTGCAAGAAATATCTCGATAGTTGTATGTCCAAACTTGGTCGGGGTACCTATGCTATTCAGGCAACAAGTACATCCCATTGTAGGATGCGGTCAGACCCCATAAGTGGGATATGATGATGGGGTAGAGGAGATCAAGAAGTCGAAAAGGGACAATAAGAGGAAGTTTGACAGAGATAAAGAGGATCCACCACTATTTCCTTGTACAATTGAAGAGGTCGTCCGTTGCTAAAATGCCATGTTATGAGGGGGTAGTCTATGAGCCTAAGGATACTCCAACAATGGAGACAAAAGCATAAGTGAGAGATAATCCTAAATGCTGCCAAATCCATCGAAAGATTAGTCATCCAACGACAACCTATTTTATGAAGAGAAAGATCATAAGCAAGCATATGAAGGTGGGGACTTTTGAAATTCCTTAAGAGAACGTTAACAACAGCCCACTACCAACACATGCAGTTAACCTAGTAATTTATTATGACGAAGAAGCTGAGAGGGAGGCGAGAGAACTGGTGGCGGAGTAAGAAAAGTTTGAGGAAGCGTTAGAAGACTACACGAAAGGGATGGATATTATTATAATAGCCTATAACAAAGAAAGTGCAAAGGATGTGGATGATGTGTATAACCTTGATAGCGAGGAAGTATACCAAGGGCTGGAATACCGTGCTATATCGCAGTCGTCCAAATTCTCATGGTTCTTCGATTAAGTGGGAATGCTGAAAGAAAGCAGACTTGAGACAACCCAAGATATTTTGACATTGCACAAAAGAATACGGTTCCATCGCTGAGATGGAGGTGTCCATAGCGAGGCTAGTAAGGAAATTTCTATCCGAAGTGACTTTCAGCAATGAAAATAGAGCTGTAAGGTTCCCCCATAATAGGCCCTTATACATGATGACAAGTATCAATGGGGTGAGCTTTGGGAGATCTCTGACATAAGGGTAAGCATCCATAAACCTCATTCTTATTAACTTATTCCAAGAATAAAACATCTCTGGGTCAAGATTGATACAAATGCCTTTAGTGATCTCTAGTTATGACAACCATTCCTCCAAATCAATTGAGTATGTGAGCATGGGAATTATAATGGGGAATCGCACTTCACATATCAAGTTTCATGTGATTCAGAGTGCTACTTCCTACCATCTTTTGATAAGGAGGCTGTGGATACACAACCACATCTTAGTTCATTCAACATATCACCAATGCCTTAAGTAAAATGTAAAGGAGGTGAGATCATTATATAAGCAATGAAGAAGCCCCTTGTAATCGAAAAGGCTCACCTAGTGGATGGGGCATGTGAATGGTTAGAGCAGCAAAGGAGTAAGTAGGAGATACGTAACTGAAGAGGTCAACCACGTTGATCCTAAACCTCAAAATATCTCTAAACAACTAAGAGATATGATAAGACCCTAGATTGACCCCATAAAGCATGAGGTCAAATGACAGAGCGTACTGAGTAAATTTTTTAGAGATATGTTGGTAAAACCTTTAAGTGATAGGAAATAGAAGGCATTCGTAACGGACAACAAGCAATACAAAAAGTGATAACAGAGGGTGGAAGGGTGATCTATCTCCTTTGAAGGCATAAGCGAGTGGTCGAAGAAGTTATTACAGAGGCTAACCCGGTGTATGACTATTTTTTGTTGGACCAACAGGGGAAATGCATGGTCATAGATAACTCAAACATAGAAGAATTCGTGGAGGATGTATAATAATACCCCGAGTACATGATGGACCACCCAAAGTTGCAGGTATAGGAGCTGAAGAAGCTTGATTTAATTAAAGAAGGAGAAAATACAAGGCATGTCTTAATTTAGAAGGATCTGAGAGTGGAAAAGAAGGGACTTGATTGAGATGATTCGAGGATACAGAGACGTCTTTGCATGTAAGTACACAGAGATGGAGGGGCTGAATGAGGAGGTAAGTTTCCATAAGCTGAATGTTATGCGTTCAGTCACACTGGTGAAACAAGATATAAGAACTTACAAGTCAGAGTTGGATCTGAATATTAAGGAGGAGGTCCAACGGTTGTTAGTGAAAAGGTTCATCAAACCGATCCAGCACCAACTTTAGTTCTCTTGAATTATCCCAGTAGAAAAGAAGGATAAGAACTACATATGGATGTGAGTGGACTTCAAGGACTTAAATAAAGCCTGCCCAAAGGATGAGTTCCCTCTGCCCTCCATTGATATCTTGATTGATGTAAATGTTGAGCATGAAATGTATACCTACATGGATGGGTATGTGGGATACTACCAAATCGAGATGGATCCAACAGATGAGGAGAAAACAACATTCAGAATTCGTTAGTCAATTTTATGTAAAAAGTGATGCCTTTCGGGTTGAAGAATGCTGGAGAAACATACCAAAGAACGATGATGGGCATTTTTCATGACTTATTTCATAAATTCATGGAATTTTGTGTGGATTATTTGTCATCAAATCAAAGAAGATATAGTCCCATATGAATTATTTGAGGAAGTTGTTCATTCAATGCATGAAGTACAAGCTGAAGATGAACCCCCTAAAGTGTGCATTCAAAGTTACAAGCGAGAACTTTTTTGGCTTCGTGGTGGATTGGTAAGGAGTGAAGATGGACCAGGACAAATAAAAACAACCCTAGAGATTCCATGTCCAAGAATATCGAAGGAGCTCAAGAGTTTCCTCGATAAAGTCTCCTTCCTCCGAATATTAATGCCAGGGCTAGCCAAGATAACTCATTCACTGATGGAGCTACTGTGAAAAGGCATAAAGTTTAAATGGGATAAAGCTCACCAAGAATCTCTCACCAAGTAGAAAAAACTACTCGCTTCTCTACAAGAAATGATTCTTCCAAGGGTAGGGATATCATTGCAGCTCTACCTCACATCTATAACTAGATCTGTCAGATGTCTTTTGGCATAGGAAATTGATGTAGAGGAAAGGCTAGTCTACTATCTAAGCAAGATTGATTATACATGGACTAGAGGCAAGGTATAGTAGTTTAAGGAGACATTGTTTAGCCTTAGTGTTTGTATCATAAATACTTAGACATTATGTCTTATCTTTTAATTTTATATTATGACAAACTGTGATCCTATTGTTTTTATTGGCAAGAACTATTTATGTGGTTCCTTATCCTTTCAGAATATGACTTGAAGTGAATGGTCCCTCATGCAATAAAGATCCAGGTATATGTAGAGTTATTGCCAATATTTCTTTTTGGGATATTTTATCTACTCCATGAGAGCATTCCTGGAGATGATATGTAGGCTAACTTTTTGGATGCAAACCTTGAAGAATGGGCTATGAAATTTGATGGTTCTTCGACAGAAAAGAAAGGGTGGAAGGGTTTATTCTTTCAAAAGGTAAGAAATAGATTTTATTTTTTTACAAGTTGCATTTCCCTTGCTTCAATAATGAAGCAGAGGATGAGGCGTTAGTGTTGGGATTACTAGCGGCCCTTCGGAGGGGCATTCATTCAATATGCATCAAAGGTGTTTCAAACTTGGTATTCCACCAAGTAAATAGGGAATATGCTTTGAATCATGCTGATGCTCATGCCACCATTACATAGTAAGTGTCCATGAAGAGTGACATAACTAATATTATGATACAACAAAGAACAACTCCTTCGGTGGTACACTGGCTCTTGTCAATGGAAGATGATTCAGATTGGAGTGGGGAGATCAGGAAATAGTTGGAGTCTGGGGAAGGCAAGATGAAACTCAGAGAGTTAGCACAATACTTTGCAAGCCAGTGAAGTTTTTAATTCAGGAACATGGGAGGATGGTTATCAAGGTCTATTGGGCTAAAGGAGGTAAAGAGAAAGATGAAAAAGACACGTAATGATCACTGTGAGATGACTGAGGTCCCCCTATACAGAATAAAATACAGAGAGGGATACTTCTGACCAATGATGAAGCAGGATGAAGTGGAGTTATAATAAAGGTGCGATAAATAAAACTTTTTTTCATGAAGCTGAATGTCACTTCATTAAAGCTCAGGAAGATTAGATCCAACTTACATTGATTTTATCAAAAATGGAGTTGATCCGTGGAAGAAAATCGACGCAATGGGACTCAAGCGAAGGGCTCCACGATTCTATGTCCAAGATAAGTAGCTCTGTCATAGAGGATATTTAAAAAGGCTATTAAGAGGCATCACAAGGGAGGAAGCAACAAAATTCTTGAAGCAAGCTCATGAACCATCTCACATTTGAAGGGAAAAGTGATATGATTAATTAATGACCTTGGGTTATTATTGGACAACTATGGAGAAAGATTATGTTGAGTTCGTTCGTAAGTGCAAGGTGTACCGACTGCATGAAAACATGAGTCATGCTCTCTCAGTGGATTTACAATATTTGGCCACTCCTTAGCCATTCCACACTTGGGCGTTTCACCTCGTAGGGGAAACACACCCATATTTTAGAGGAAAGATTTGGATATTGGTGGTAATGTATTGTTTCATAAAGTGAGGGAGGTATTACCTTTGAAGGGGCCAATAGAAGGTGTTGTGGAAAACATCATTAGGGAATATATAATTTGCTGATTTGGGATTCCAAATCATTCTATCTGATAATGAAACCCCATTTGTTAACAAAGAAGTAACGAGTCTCACAGATAAGTACTCTATTATTCATCATACCTTAATGGTGGCATATCCTGAAGGTAACGGTCAGGTCGAAGCAACTAATAAGACCTTAGTCAATATCTTGGCCATGTCGATGGAAGACTTTTCAAGTTCATGGGATGACAAGATTCCAGCAGTTATATGGTCCTATCAACAACAAAGATAAAGTTCATAGGTCACACACCATTCTTTCTTATATTTAGAGCTGAAGAAACTCTTACAGTGAAGTTGGAAGTTCCCTCGGCCTAATATACCTTGTGAAGCAGCGTTCTTCCTGAGAGTAGACATGTACAGATGAAAGCACTAGAAGAACACATGGACAATGTGATGAAACATATCCAAATGTACACGACGTAGCTTTCTAGGGCCTATGACAACTTGATGAGGCTAAGGAAGTTCGTAGAAGGAGATCTAGTTCTGAAGACAACTATGAAGCACATTTGAGGACTCCCATTGCCTAAATTTCCTACGAATTGGGAGGGGCCTTTCATTATGATGAAGTCTTACGCTTCATGTTACTGCTTAATCTCAAAGATAGAATAGGATATACCTTACAAGATTAATAATAAGTGGTTAAAGGTCTATCATGTTTGAGTGAGTAACCTCATTTAGAGATTTATTATGTATTAAACTTTTGAATGTTATAATTCATTATGAGTTATATATTTTGTTTTGACTCTTCTCATAAGTTAATAAGTAAGAGTTTGATTGAAAATTGTAAGAGTTTAGTCTTTTCATGAATAGAAGAGAGTCTTAACAAATGACAAATCATGATATGGTAAAAGGAAATTATTTTTCATTGATACACTCAAAAATGGTTAAAAAATTGGGAATTATTGCCCAATAATTACATAGGAGAAAATGAAAAAATTACAACACAAAAACACCTCAATCTAAGAGAAACCAAAGGTCAGTATAGGAGAAGAAGTCACTAGCAAGATCAAAGAAGATTCCAAGCATGTTTGATGGGTTGTTATAGAACCTTCAAGATCAATGAAGATTCAAGTTCATACATAGCCTTCAGCAGAGCCTCTTTGGTTGCCTTCACCTTCTGATCAGCTACTTCCAATAAAGGAACCAACTCTACTAACTTAGCTTCCTCACCTCGATGAGACTCTACATGATTCTGGTACATCTACCTCTAGTTCTTTAATTGAGTGATCTTCAAAAGTCTCAAGTGACTGATCAACTAGCTAAATTGGAAGTTATATTTTCCCAACTCTTTTTGTTGATGCATAACTAGATAGCTTTATCGTTGCATGTCATATTCCATATTGGAGTTCATAACTGGCCTTTATCGAACGATGTGAGTAGGATTTCTTCTAGAAGAGAGATGATATACTCGTTACATTTGAGTGTCGATTATGAGATTTGAAGTATGAGTTAGTTACATTTTTCATATATATTGTTGAAGAACCCTTGAAAATTTTGGGCTCTGACCCAAAATTATAAATGTTTTCCCCTAGATTTTCTCGTAAACGAGGACAGCATGACGGACGATGGATCAGACTTGCAATTGCTTTGGATGTAGCGGATTCTGTTCCATTGATTCTAGTAAAGGTTGTACTTATTCATTTGGTTATTTTATTCCACATAGAAATTGTCTGGTCATAAGCCCGAGAGTTTATTTATATCATTTTGTACGTATCTTTACATTATGGATGTTATATGATGATTTAGTTTTGCATTTATGTATTAATTCAATTATGGTTTAGATGTTTTTATTTATTGTGGATGTTGGTAAAGAATATAAGCAACTTCTATTTTCTTCGGGAGTGAGAATGGTATAAATTTTTGATAATCCAAATCTTTGGCGTATCGAGTCTGACCAATCTTTACGTGAGAAAATGGAGATTGTTACACTAGGCATTATGTAGGTCATTATTTTAGGTACTACGTGCCAGTGCCACTTACGAGGAGGTAGGTGAAGATGCTGGGATTCATTATCACCGTCAAGGGATTGGATCGTATAGTGATGTACTACATAGGGACAACCCCACTTGCGTGTATTTTGTGATGTTCATTTGGATGACGGAATCCTACGGACTTACAGATAGAGCACGAACAGGACACGGAAGGTAGATGCCTTTATGTGTTATATATATGTAAGGACATATATAATTATATAAATCAATTGACATTGAACCATTATAGTCCAATGATATAGAAAATTGATAATGAACTTAATATTACATAAAAAGCATAAGGGGTGATATGTTATTATTTATGGGAAGTATCGTAGGTGATACTTTTAGGACTAAAAGCACGTATGTAGATGATTAGCTTCAGTGTATGAATTGTGTTAAACAATTTAATGATTATTTTATTGTAGTAATTATCGAATTCCATAATTGGGACTTGGGTTATTATGCGTATACTATCACACTTCGATTAGGGGTGAGATACTTATTGGATGTGAGTGTCAATGGGCGGTACATATTACGAATTAACTACATAATGGAATTTTGATTTCGTAAGATAATTCTTGCAAATATAGGGTCCTAATTTAAATTATTAAATGCTTTCCCCCGCGTATTCCTAGACAGGGACAGTAGGGCTAACAGGAGATCAGACTTGCCATCACATTTTCTCATCATTTATTTTAGATAGGTTTGAATCTAGTTTAGGTTGTTATTGCCTTTAATAGTTACTTTTATTATTTTGGAGATTGTATGGGCATAAGCCTGAAGTTTATTATTCAGTTTTTTTAGATCAATTATATTTACATTGGACATTTTTATTACAAGTTAGTCCAAATTAAGTCTAACCCTTCCCTTCCTATTTTTGTGGATATTCTCTATGTTTACCATTTGTAACTTACCTACATGGCAGCCATGACTCCTCTTGACATCCACCCTAAACCCCATGACATCCCATCTTAATGTTCAAACCTCTTTGAATCCAAATCTTTTGCTTCTCTCCTTCGATCTAACCAATCAAAACCTTCTTTTTACCTCCAAAAACCATGCACGCATAAAAGTGAACCAGCAGTTATCTTTTCCAATGAGGATATTCAAACACTCTCAAAACCATTTAGATTTTCTTTGTTTGGTATGTTCAGTTATGGACGACCTCCTATGGTGACCATTAGGAAAATCTTTCATTAGTTCTCTCTTAAAACTACTTTTTCTTTAGGTTTATTGGATGATAAGCACATTCTCATAAAATTAAACTGCGAAGAGGATTATTTGATGCATTGGTTACAAAACCATTGGTACATTAATAAATATCCTATGAATGTTCTGAAATGGACTCCTCATTTTAAAGAAAATAAATATTTCTATATGGATCGTATATGGTTATCCCTACCATATATCCCCATTTATTTCTTGTCCAAACCTACTTTATTCTTAATTACTCAAACTATTCGCAATCCTTTGAAGGTGGATGAATCAACTGCTAGCTTGGTCTGACCTAGTGTGGCGCATTTGTATGGAAGTGTATCTTTTAAAGATTGTACCAAAACTTATGTGGATAGGTAATGATGACAATGGTTTCTGGAAAATGGCAGACTATGAAGAAGTTCTTGATTTCTACAGATCTTATAGGAGGCAAGGTCCTTCAGATATTGATTGCCATAAAGATCATTCTATGCACCAAACTAATATCATCCATCCAAAACCATTTATCAATAAAGGAGGCAAGCCCAACAAGATGGTGATCACCAAATGTTACATAAAACAACTCCATATTCCATGTGGGGAATTCTAGTGACTAAGATGAACTTCAAAAGATAGATGACCCTTCGCATCCAGCACATATTAGGAGCTTCAACAAAGGTGTGGCAATGCCTGAAGTCCCCTTCAACCTGGAATCTAAGCTATCACTGAGATTGAAGAAGGTGATATAGTAGGATGTGTCAACCCTTCAAACCCCACCCCCACCCCCAAAAACATTCCATGTTCCCAAAATCCCTAGTAAATTCAAACTCTTCATTTCCTTAAAAAAATGGTTGTCAGCCAATAACCTCTCTCCCAGACCTTTAAATCATCAACCAAAAAAATATTATCTCGAATGGTGCACTAATAGTTTATCTGATGGTGAATGTGATTTAAAAGAGCCTGAATCAACCACCATAACAGAAAAATTCAAAACTTTTTCTCTAGCCTCGTCCAATAAATTATCATGCCTGAGAACTGAAGGTTTGCCATCCAAATCAAAAAAGATAAAGAACAAAACTTTGTTTGATTCCTCCCCTATAAAAAACAGATCACAAGGTAAGAAATCCCATTAAAAAATACCTCAATCTCTACGTACCAAATGTTAAATATCCTCTTATGGAATGTTAGAGGCATTGGAAGCAAGCCTATTGTTCGTTGACTAAAAAAAACTTACCAATCTTCATAATATCTCAGTAATAATTATCATGGTTCCAATGATTGAGAGTCAAAACCTGAATGATCTTCTTCTCAATCAAAATTTTTCCAATGCTATGTCAAATACCTGTATCAATATCTGGATTTCATGGAAGTATGACTGGGTCACAAAGCTTATACGCTCTTCAAACCAATCATTAACTCTTCAAATTTTTGACAACTATTTGCCTTCTCTAGTAAAATTTATGCAGTTTATGGGAAATGTACTAAGGAGGAAAAGATCTCTTTATGGAATGATATCACTGTACAGTGTTCTGATAACTCCTCAATTATTGTAGAAGGTGGTTTTAATGTAGTTACCAACCCCATTGAAAATCTTGGTGGAAATGAGATTGACTATGAAGCAATTCTCCAAATCACAAACATTTTAGGTGTGGCATGCCTCACTAAGCTTCCTTGTACTGGATCTAAATACACATGGTGCAACAATAGGGAGGGATCTAATAGGATATGGGTTAGATTGGATAGAGTAGTGTGTTCTCTCAAATGACTTAATTCTTCAATTCTTCTTCTATATGAATTCTGAATAAAACAAATTCAAACCACTCTCTTCTCCTTCTTTCTCTAACCCTAGGCAGTGATGATCTTCCCAAAAAATTTAGATTCCAAATTTTTTGGGAAAAACACAAGGACTTCTACTATATGATTCAACAAGCTTGGGCCACTACCAACTTAGGTAGTTCATTTATGGTATTTTTCAAGGAACTTAAGGGTAAAAAGTCTTCCCTCTCCCGGATGAACAAAGCCACCTTCAAGTATATCTTCCAAAACATAAAAGTTGCAAAAGACATTATCCTTGAAATGGAAGTAACATTATAAGCCAACTACTCTATTGAAGCAGATATTGAATACAAGAGGGTTATTGTAGATTTAAAATACAGTCTCTCTTTAGAAGAAGAATACTAGAAGGAGAAGGCTAAAGTAAAATGGTTGAAAAAGGGTGATGAGAACACCAATTTCTTCCATTCTAAAGTCAACAATAAGAGGAATAAACTCCATATTTCAATAATCAAGGATGACAAAGTGGCCTACTTAACTGATTATCCTTGTATTTGTCAATCATTCACTTCCCATTTTCAAGGAATCCTTTATACTCCTTCAACCATCCGCACTAATTGGTCTCTTCTTCAACACATCCAAAACAGCATCAATGATTTTGATAATGAGATGTTGATTATCATTCCTTCCATTTAAGGGGTAAAACAAGTTATTATAAGCATGGATGCTTCAAGTGCAGGGGGTCCTGATGGCTTTAATGCCTTATTTCATAAGCACTGTTGGGATATCATCCAGTCAGATCTATATGCAGCTGTGGTAAATTTTTTTTAGGAATCCCTCTTCCCAAATGTTGGACCTCGACCCTCATCACCCTCATTCCTAAAGTTGACAATATCTTCTAGCAGTAATTATAGGCCTATCAGTCTTACAAAATTTCCAACAAGATTATTTCCAAACATCTATCCAATATTTGGGGACTATTATGGATAATTTATCTCCCCATACCATGTTTGCTTCATTAAAGGTAGGGGTAAATGAACACATCTTATTAGCTCAAGATGTAATGTTTAATTTCAGAAATGAAAGGAGAGGTGGAAATATAGTTTGTAAGTTGGATATGTTCAAGGCCTATGACAAAATGTCTTGGCTCTTTATCATTAAAGTCCTAAGAAAATTTGGCTTTAATAAGGTGTTTATTGATATGATTTGGAGGATTATATCTTATTGTTGGTATTCAATCCTTATCAATGGATATCCTAATGGTTTCTTCAAATCATCTTGTGGTGAGTCAGGGAGACCCTTTTTCACCTGCTCTTTTCATCTTAGCTACTGATGTTCTAAATAGAGGTATGCACAACCTCTTTTTATTTGGTCATATTGAATCATTCTCTCTGCCTCCGGGAAGACCAATGATCTCATGTATTTGTTTTTCTAATGATTTTCTAATATTTACTTATGGATCTCAAAAATCTTTAAAAAAATCCCATGGCTTTCATTAAGGAATATGAAGTTGAATCAGGTCAACTACTCAATCATTCAAAGTGCAATTACATGGTCCACCCAAATTATCCTCCTATTATAAGAAGAATTATTGAGGGATTAACTCTTTTCTCTCAAAAAGATCCCCGTCTTTTATATCTTGGTGTCCCTCTCTATGTTGGTAGAAAGAAGGTATCCCTTTTCAATGACTTAATTGATAAAATCAAGATTAGAATGGAAGGATGGTCTTCTAGACTTTTATCTCTTAGAGGAAAACTGATTCTCATCAAGAATATGTCTCAGTCAAGGTTCTAAAAAATGCAGGGCGTGATTGAGGCGTGGAGGCCAAGCCTTAAGCCTTAGAAGCCTAGGCGGGCCTAGGTGTAAAAAGGGGTGAAAAGGCGTTTAGGCCTTCTTAATATATTTTAATATTTTTTAACCATAACAAGGCTATTAAAATACAAAAATTGCACATATCATAAAAATATGTCTGAATATATGCAAATTAAAATACTATTTGATTATTTTGGATGAGATAATGGTCCGATTTGTAAAGAAATTCTTTAAAAGGCGACATCGTTTCACTAAAGCATTGTTGTTTTTAGAAAAAAGTGCGCCTTAAGGGTTTTACCAAGAATAAGGCGTGAAAAGCGTAAGGCGAGGTATTTCTCCCAAGCCTTAAGCCTAGGCGTGCCTAGGCTCCGAACAGTGGTCTCAGTCCATGTACCATCATCTAGTTGCAACATTAGATACTCCAATAAGTGCAATCAGAACTCTAGAATTACTTTTTTCCAATTTCTTTTAGGGTCAAACAAAAGATAATTTGAATAGACATTGGAAAAATTGGGAGGATCTATGTCTTCCTTGTAGAGAGGGTGGTCGAGGTCTGAAGAAGAATGAAGACTATATTGCAGCATCTACAAGTAGAATGTGGACTACTGAGTCATTATTATCTAGCTTCATGAAAAACAAATACTATAAAAGGTGTAGTCCTTGAGACTCTATTTGAATGTCTTTTTCTTATCATATTAAAAAAAGAATGCACTCCCACATTGAAGTAATGCTTGATTGGACTGTCATGTCTACTGAGATCACTTGGAGAAGCACTTTAATGGAATATTCAATTTAAATTTAGCTTCAGACATTATTAGATATAAAAGCTTCCCTCAATATTTTTTCATATCCATTTGGAATAAGAGGCTTCCCAAAAAGATCTCTATTTTCATGTGGAAACTGCTCCATATAGTCATGCCTACTGATGCTTTTATCAAAAACCTCAAGATTCCTCTACCTTCTAAATGTCAGTGTTGTATTCTTCACCGAGAGGAATCCATTAATCATTTATTCTTTAAAGTGGAACTAGCTCAACATACTTGGATCCACTTTGGCAACTTATTGGGAATTCCTTCTAATTCTTCTTCTATAAGGAACCAGTTAATGGCCTGGTGGATGAAAACTAAAGGTAAAGGTCTTATTACCACTCATTGCACTATTATTCCCACTTTGATTTCATGGGATATTTGGAAAGGGTGAATTATAAGCAATTTTGATAATCAGCCTATGAAGATTTCTTCCACGATTGCAAATATTTACAAAGTTATTTATGAGATATTCAAAGCTAGTCCTTTCTTAGGCTCCAAATCTAGGCTTGATCTTGAATTCATTAGAGAGTTCAACATTCTTTGTTCTTAAATCAATAAATTCTATGTTTATTTTAAAAAATGATTTAAAATTCAAATGGGTTATTATTATTATTATTATTATTATTATTATTATTATTATTATTATTATTATTATTATTATTATTATTATTATTATTATTGTTGTTGTTGTTGTTGTTGTTGTTGTTGTTGTTGTCGTTGTTGTTGTTGTTTGTTGTTACCAAAATTCACCACCTTTCGTGGACCAATTACAAGCGAGCATGTGTCATCCAAGGTGGCACAAGTCCAAGTCAGCATGATACAAATCCCCGACCAACAAAAGAGCCCGGCCAATAGGGAAGACAGACCAACAAGGAAACCTGAGCAGTATGGAAGACCAACCAACTGGGAAGACAAACCAATAATAGGGAGTCCAACTAGTATGCCTAATTAAGCGCCAGCAGTTTTATGTTTAATTCTCATTATGTATTGATGTAAATGCCTAACAAATGAAGGCATTCCATCCGTTCACATGATGACTCTTAACAACCCTCTTGGGCACTAAATACGTTGTAACACCCTCATTGCAGGGGACAAGAAAAATAAATCAAGGATGTCAAGAAATACATAATAGTGAACGTAGGCTTTTCCATTGAGCCAAACCACTTTAAAAATCCCATATGTCTTATTTGTTTACTTATTTATCTGTGATCAATTAATTAGGCCTACTCTATTTTTTGTCATCATTAGATTGGGGTCGTCTGTGGGAACGTATTGCTAAACAATTTCACTAATTCATCATACATGGCTGATATCACTAAAACAAGTTACAGAATCGATGGAATTCCACCTAATTCCTCTTCTCCTCCAAGTAACAAAGATTTAACTGGAATTTTGGCTGGCCTATCCAAGGGTCAAGAGGCTATGCAGGATACTATAAGACAATTAGCCCCAATAATTCAAGTTGGAGTTCCTGCAAAGTCCAATCAAAAGAGTATGCCACCTCAACTGATAAGGAGTGTTAGGAATAGCCATTCCAGAACTTCAAGGGATCCTTCATATCGTCCTGGATCAACTTCTTCTATCAGAATTCCTAATTCCTATAATGGACAGTCCCTTATTCCAGAAAGACTAAGTGCCTTAAAAAGGCTAAGTAGGGTCTCTCCTTCCGATTGTTTGTGACCCAGGGGAAATAAAAAAGCCCTTCGCGTTGCGTCGGAAAATACTTGATGACCAAGCGACTTGAGGGAAGGCTCATCCAAGTCCAAATAGAATGTCCGACGAACTGCTCAGTCCAGTCAAAGAGAGGGTTCACAAGAGGAAAGCTCAGCACAATCAATTGGTAGGAAAGAAAGAGTCGTCACCAACAAATCTGGTGCTAGCAATGATACTTGGAAAGTGTCCATTCAACGTTTGGAAAATAGATTGGGATAAATGGACAATGCCAAGAATTCTCCCCAGATAAGTTTTGTTAAGGGATCTCCCTTTGTACAAACCACTGTAGATTTACCTACACCCACCAAGTTTAAAGCTACAGTGGTTACTCCCAATTATGATGGAAAGACTGATCCAGTTCTTCACATAGAACAATACCAAGCAACAGCCGATATTTATGTTGTCCCTGACGAGATGAGGTGCAGGGCCTTCTCAAGAATAATCACTAGGTCTGCTCAAATCTGGTATCATAGTATTTCTCGGCGGTATATTTCTAGCTTTCAAAACTCGTCGAGCTATTCATTGGTAATTTCGTCTTTGGAGCCAAACCAGTGAAGCGAGTAGCTCATTTGATTAGTGTGACACAGAAGGTGGGAGAAAGTACTAGGGATTGCATCACTCATTTCAACAATGAGAAATTAGAGGTTATTGATTATGAGGATAAGACTTTAATCACTGCCCTCAAGATTGGTTTGCTCCTCGACAAACTATATTATACTTTGGTAAAAGATCCCCCAAATACGATGATGGAATTAATGGCCAAAGCAGTGAAGATTATGAACGTCGAGGAGGCTATGGTAGCTAAAAAGAATTCAGATGCAAAGGAAAAAATGAAAATCGAAGGGAAGTCAAATAAGAAGAAGAACAAGAATCACCATGAGCGTAAGAATTCAAAAGCAAAAGAAAGACTAGATCGGCTCAGAAAATATACCAACTACACTCCCTTAACGGTGGATATACATCACGTTTTGGAAGAAATTAAGCATAACAATGATTTGAGTTGGCCTGAAAATTTAAGGTCACCTTCTGATAAGAGGGATAAGTCCAAGTATTACGATTTTCATAAAGACCATGGTCATACGACCAACCGGTGTATTACTCTCAAGAATGAGAAAGAAGTGCTCATCCGACGAGGAAAATTGGACAGATTTGTTGATCGGTAAGCCGGTGGAAGAACTCGCAATTGAGGTCAATAGAGATCTAAATCTCCTATTAGACCTAGAGAAGAGAAGAAGGCGAACTGTGATGATGATCCAAAAAATGATCTCGATCTCCCTAAGAAGACTAGGCAACCTAAAAGCGAGGTATCCACACTCATCTTTGAATCTTTTGTTTATCATGTAATTATAGGTGGAGATGTGGGAGGAGGAGACCATACAGCCGAAATGAAGACTTACCTCAATGAGGCTCAAGCTTGTTCCTATATCTAGCAAGTCAAACTTACTGAGGAAGACCGATGAAGGAAAGTCAACAAGGGTAAACTCGTAATTGGATTTTCTAAGAACGATCTATCCAGAGTATTGTATCCTCATTAATATCCTTTAATGATCAAAGTCAGAATGAAAGACGTACTAGTAGCAAGAACAATGGTGGATAATGTTAGTTCGGTGGACATTATATTCTATCCCTGTTTTGATTGTTTGAATTTAAAACTCCACCAACTGGAGCCTTACCACAGGCCCCTAATTAGATTCTTTGGTGATAAGGTATTTCCATTGGGAGCAATCAAGCTAGATGTGTTGATCGGAACATGGACGACGAGCAGGATAGAGAAAGTAAGATTCTTTGTAATGGAGAAAAATGTTCATTATGCTTACAACATGATCATAAGAAGAGTAGGTCTAAAGAAATTTGAAGTTGTACCTTCTATTCTGCATCAATGCCTGAAGTTTTCGACCACCTTTGGAGCTAGAATAGTAAAAGAAGACCACAAAGTAGCTCGAGAATGCTGTTATTCATCTGCTGAGGAGGAAGATATGGAAATAGTGAAGAGGAAAATAGCCACTTATCAAGTGGATACGGCTGAGCCAAATAGTGAATCAGAGGTTGAAACCTTAGATCCAAGAGATGAATCATAGCTCGTAAAAGCTTAGGTGATGGAGGCCATAGAAAGCATTATTTTGGACGATGATAAATGAGTGCGAACGACTCAAATAGTTACGTTATTGGATCCAGTTCTTAAATAGGAATTGGTGGCCTTCTTGAGACAAAGAAAGCAGGTGTTCACATGGAGCCACAAAGATATGCCTGGAATAGACACAAATTTCCTGTGCCACAAGCTTAATGTTAATAAGGAGGTTAAACATATAATGTAACGAAGAAGAGTTTTCAGCCCGGAGAAGAACCAGGCTACACATGAAGAAGTGGAAAAGCATCAAAAAACTTCCTTTATTGAAGATGTGAAGTACCTGAATTGGTAGGCCAACGTGGTTATGGTCAAGAAGAAAAACAATAAGTGAAGGATATGTGTGGATTTTACTAACTTGAACAAAGCGTGCCCAAAAGATCATTTTCCTTTGCCACTAATTGATCAACTGGTGGATTCTACTTCGGGGCACGAGATGCTGAGTTTTTTGGATGCATATTCTGGTTATAACCAGATTAAAATGAAGCCAGAAAATAGAGAGAGTACTTCCTTTATTACTCCCCGAGGAACTTATTGCTATAATGTAATATCGTTTGGTCTAAAAAATGCAGGTGTCAGTTATCAAAGACTGGTGAACAAATTATTTAAGGAGCAGATAGGCAAGAACATGGAGGTGTATGTTAACAATATGCTGAGAAAGAGAAAAAAATCTACTGATCATATTACCAACCTCAGCCAGACGTTTGATCAATTGGAGAAGCACCAGATGAAGTTAAACCCCACTAAATCCGTCTTCGGAGTCCAGGAGGGAATGTTCCTTGGGTATATAGTAAATCAAAAGGGAATTAAAGCTAATCTAGATAAAATCAAGGCCTTGATAGAAATGCAATCTCCGACGAGTAAAAAGGATGTTCAAAGGCTAATAGGGCGTGTAGCCGCATTCAATAGATTTGTGTCTTGAGAAAAAGACAGATGTTTAGCATTCTTTAAGGTTCTTAGAAAAGATTTTGAATGGAATGATAAATGTGAAAAATATTTCCTAGAATTAAAGAAGTACTAGGGAGCACCCCCACTACTCTACCAACCGGTGTTGGGAGAAAAATTATATTTGTATCTGGCCAATTTTGAATCAGCTGGTAGCTCTGCCTTGATCAGAGAGGAGAATGGAGTTCAAAAGCCAGTTTATTACACTAGCAAAGATTTTCGAGGAGCAAAGGTCAGATATCCCAGGCTGGAGAAGTTAGCACTAGCCTCAATTGAGGCTAGTAGACGAATGAAGCCATATTTTCAATCTCATACAATAGTGGTATACATTGACATGCCACTAATGCAAACTTTGCGTAAGCTAGAAAAATGCAGAAGATTGATGTATTGGGCCGTGGAGTTGGGGGAATATGATATTTTATATGAACCAAGGTTTTCTTTAAAAGGCCAAGCTATGGAAGATTTTATTGCAGAATTCACTTACCCAGAGGCTCCCTAGAAACAAGGGACTTCTATCGAGCAATACTCAGGAGTCAACAGACCTATGGGAGATATCTCAAACCAACTCTAAACAAAGGAAACTGCAGAAGAAGTTACAATTGACCAATCATAACCCTCCAGCGGAGTACAAGAGATGAAAAAGACATATGAGGAGGTAAAGGATAAAATATTTCATCAAGGGATTCTGACAAACCAAGCGTTTGATAGTAATATTCCCATATGGAGTATGTATATTGATGGGTCATCTTGTATAACTGGATGTGGAGAAGGAATCCTCCTCAATACTCCAGATGAAATAGATATAGAGTATGCTCTATGATTCCAATTTTAAGCCTCCAATAATGAGGCAGAGTATGAAGATGTGATTGTTAGTTTAAATTTAGCCAAATAACTGAATGTCGAGCTAGTTGTGGTATACAGTGATTCAGAGTTGGTGGTAAATCAGGTGTTGAATTTATATGCAGCTATAGGAGAATTAATGTCCAAATACTTAGCTAAATCTTTGAAGATAATCACTAATTTTCCATCTATTCAGATGATCAGAATTCTAAGACCGAAAATGCCTAAGCAGATGCACTTGCTCGGCTAGCTTTAACAACCAGAACCGAGCTTCGAAGAACTATTCCTATTCAACTACTTGCTAATAGGAGCATTGATGAATATCTGATGGTCAATTTTATTGCAGTTAACATGGGGCCATCTTTGATGGATCCTATAATAGCTTATATTGAAGATGGTACTTACAACTAAGAAGTCGAAATACAAAGTTGTGAGATATGTGCTAGACAATGGTGTGTTGTATAGAAGTGGATTGACTACTAGTTTACAACGCTGTGTGAATCCAGCTGAAGTAAAAGATTTGATCGAGGAAGTTCATGAAAGGTCATGTGGAGCCCATGTAGCCGGGAGAACTTTATTGCAAAGAATCAACACACGGGGGTACTAATGGAACACTATGCGAACAGATTGTGAATCTTTTGTCAAAAGTGTGATAAGTGATAGAGGTTTTCTAGCATACGAAAGACTCCACAAGCTCTCCTCACACCGATCACTTCACCCTGGCCCTTTTTTATATGGGGAATTGAGTTGATCGGGCCTCTGTCGAGCACCCGAGGAAGGTTCAAGTACCTGGTTATAAGTGTTAATTATTTCACTAAGTGGGTGGAAGTTAAACCCTTGATTAATATGTCCTATGAAAAATTTTATCAGTTTATTTGGAAGAATATCATATGAAGGTATGGCTTGACCTACGCCTTATCACTAATCATGGCACATAATTTGACAACAATGAGTTTGATGCCTACTATGCCTAATCCAATGTCCAAAAAATCCACTCTGCTCCTGGACATCCTCAAAGAAATGGCCAAACAGAGGTAACAAATAGAAAATTGTTGAATGGGTTGAATAAAAGGCTGGAAAACGGTAAAGGTAATTGGATCAATGAATTGCATTCTGTCATATGGGCTTACTGAATAACCCATAGAACAGCTACTGGAGAGACACCCTACATGTTAGCATTCGGTACTGAACTGTAATTCCTGCCGATCTAGGCTTACCCACTCATAAAGTTCTTAATTTCAATATCCCAGTCATTGATTTAATGAGAAGGCTGGACTTAGACATGATGGGAGAGTTATGTGAAGATGTAACCCTAAAAAAATGCAGCCTATCAACAACGGACTGCAAATTTCTACAAGAAAAGGGTGAAGCCGAGCAACTTAAAAGAATGTGATTATGTTTTGAAAAAGGTGATTCTAAAAAATAATAAACTTAAAGCTAATTGATATGGGCCTTATCTCATTACAGTCGTTATCCGACTACGCACATATCGAATTGAGACTTTAGAGGGTGAAAAATTCAAGAATCCCTAGAATGTAGAACACTTGAGAAAATATTATCAGTGATGTAATCATGTTGTACTCAGTTCATTTCAATATCAATGAGAATATGATTTTCTTAAAATTTTTATTTTTCTTTCGGAGTACTAGTGTTATGCACTACACTGCAGATGAGTCATAAACCGCAAACAAAATGTTGGTCGACATCAACAAAGACACTAATAATGTTGGTCGGCATCAACAAAACACCAATAAAATGTTGGTCGACATCAATAAAGGCACCAATAATGTTGGTTGTCAACATAAACCACCAAAAAAATGTTGGTATATAAAACCATGCAAGGCAAAATTGTAAGTCCCAAATGCTTGATTAATGAAGACATGGATGACAAATGTTCATCTAAACTGGGCTAAAAGATGGACAAATGTTCCACATATACCTGGGCACCAAGGTAAATAATACCAAAGAAGTACGGCATATTAGTAGAACCATGGTAAAACATTGGTAATTGGTACAAATATTGGTCGGCATCAATAAAGGCACCAAAAATGTCGGTTGTCAACACATAAAAAACATGCAAGGCAAAATTTTAAGCCCCAAATTCTTGGTTAATGAAGACCTAGATGACAAATGTTCATCTAAACTAGGCAAAAATATGGACAAATGTTCAACACACGCCTGGGCGCCATGGTAATTAATACCCAAAAAGTGGGGCATATTAGTAGAACCATGGTAAAATATTGATAATTGGTACAATAATTCGGTAAAACTTAAGGGTATCAATAAAACCAATGAAAACTAAGAAGACATTCATATACAAAGATTGACAAAAAGTTGATCCATTCATAGTCAAAGACTACAAAGTTATTCATTGATTAAAAGTTGATCCATTCACAGTCAAAGATTGATAAAATAAGCTTTTTCATCAATTCAATCAAATGATTATATATTATTGCTTGATACTAAACATGTAGGAACAAAATACAAAGACTTATTCTACAGGGCATTTCCCTTCAGCCTTAGAGACAGGATCCATGCTAGCCAGAGGATCATACAAAGTGTAAGGAGAGTTGATGAAGTTAAAATTCTGACGCATTCTGGTATTGCTACTACTAGGACGATCATGCAGATGAGGTGGTCAGACGATCTATAACTCATCATGTAGCTCGTAATCTCCCAAGTACTTTGAAATCAAGCATTGAGGAATACGGTTAATAGGAATCAATCTAACATATAACTTGAAAGGATGATTGTCAAGATCAATCAAGCCTGGGTCATACTAGTCCCACAATGAACTATTCTGATCCACCTTTATCACTGTCAAAGAATTCATCCAACCTTATTTATAGGCCTCATTCTTAGCTTGTTGAAGCTTATCATCAAAATTCCCTTGAGCTTCATTATACCCATACATCCAGGCTTCTCTTTGGTTGCTTATGGAATTAAATGGTTAATTTGTCAACTTGTGAATGCAGCTTCCTCAACACCCTATCTTTAACTTGCAGCTGATAAGTCTGAGTAGAAAGCTTCTCGGTCATAGCTTGAAGCTTCTAAGACATTTCTGTAATAGCTTTATTCTTGGCTTTCAATTGGGCAACTTGATTTAACAAAGTTTGTAGAGTCCTAGCTTCCTCTATGGTACCTCGTCCAAGCTTATTTCTTGTTCGGGAAGAGGATGCAGGCTTGGTAATTTTTAATTCCTCCAAGTCCTCCCTCAATGTTACACTTTCAGCTTCTAAAAAGGAGTGCCCTTCTTCGGTAGTAGCAACAGCAGCTCTAAAGGCAGACATCAAAAGATTCAATTCATCTCTCAAATTATTATTCTCCTCCTCCAGGAGTTTGGCAACAGTTCTAGTTTCTTCAACTTTAAACTTAAGTAAAGCTTGCTTTTTATTATAAATAGAAATAAAGTTATCAAAACCCCGACCTACACTTAAGCTTCAATATTTCTGCTCGTAACTTTTGTGCAACAGGGCAGTGGATTCATTATACTATTCTTGAAGCTCTTCTATCATCTTATAGTAGGCAACATTATTTTCTACTGACCTATTAAGTAACTACTTCAAATATTTTTAGGCTTCTTCATCTTGCTCTGATATATCATCACCGAGCAACTTAACGATTTCTTCTTCGGATAAGGCTATATGACCAGCTTTGAAAAAATCATTGCACTTCTTCAGTAGCTCGGTATCATTGGAAGATAGTTATTCAATCTTCACTATAAACTAGGAAGAAGAAATTACCACCAATCAACAATAAGAATGAAAGACATGTGTAATCAATAATAGACAAGAAAGAACAAAAGGTTTCTTTTATTAATATTGAGTTCAGGTACAATGACAGTAAAGAAAAATAAATAAAAAAGAAAAATGGTAAATGCTAACAACTTTACACCTTCTTCCTATCATTCTCAACCTACTCGGAATAAGGGGATATAGACGGGAGTTGCTCAGTTGGGGGAAGATAAGACTCAATAACTGCAGGTTGTTGAGTTTGGGGAAAAGAAGACTCAGTGACTTTCGATTCATCGACAGTAGATTCAACCACTAGAGAAGACTCTCTAGAACCAACTTCATCTTCAAAATCATCCTCCATGATAGGAGGAGGACCATGACTATATCTATGTAAAAGTTCAGAGCCTTCAAAAGTGTTTAACTCCTGGATAGCAGCAACCAAACTATCTCTGAAATATTTTTGTTTTGCATACTCAATCTGAGCAGAGGCAGCAAAATGGTTTTGTTTCAGCGCTTGTCCCAACCAGCACTCAAGGACCCGTTCACAACATACTTTCTCTTTGACTTTTTAGAAGAAATTTCATCCTTCAATTTGGTCACACGCTCATCAGCAGTATTTTCCCTGCGCTCAGCTTCTTTAGCCCTGAGCTCAGTTTAAGGGCATTTACCTTAGACGTTTGTCGAGCAATTTTAGTAATATTTAATTTCTCCTCCCAAGTAATTATCTCATTCTCCAAGGCTTGCTGAGAATCGAGCACAAACTTCTTCAAGCCAGCCAAAGCTTCCTCCACATTATTTGAAGAAGAATCTAGAATTGCATCATCTTTGTCCAGTATATTATTGAAATGCACCAAGAATGGAAAAAGAAGAAGATCAAGTTAGTATATGAAAATTATAAAGACAACAAAATCAAGAATATGGAAATCCCTTACTTATGTAAGGCTTTGAGCAGCCAATTCAGAAACCTTAACTCGGGGCAGCATGGCATCCACTCCCCTATGGTCTGGAAGTGTTCCATACTTGATTAATTTCCTGGCCAAACCAGGAGTAATAACTGCTAGAGGACCAGTATCAGAAAAAGGTAATTTGACCAAGGTCTGTTGGTCGACATCAGTCACCTGTTTGACTTGTTTCTGTGCAGGCCCTCTCATAAGTCTTCTCAAAGGATGTTGATCATCTTTAGGGACTCGGGGTTCCTTATCTTTGGGGGTTGGGGGCTCTTTCATGACATCACCTATCTTCTACTTGGCCCCTTCAGCAGGTTTTTGGGAGACAAAAGTGTTGCCACTAAGAAGGTTAGAAAACTTTCTCTTCTTCATGATATCAGAAAGAGGAACGTCCGAATTAATAGCAGCTTCCTGATCAAGATCAAGCACGAGAGCAAGAGAAGCTGCAGGTCTAGCAATAAAGGAAGAAACAGTATTTTTGTAATAAAGAAAATAATAAGCATATCTAACGTGCTCCTCGGTAACCTTTTTATGAAGTACCCAAATGAACTTCAAATATTGTAGGTTCACTTTGCTCTCTTTGAGGGAATTTCTCTTCCAATCAATTGCAATTAAATTTACAAAGTAACAATCAATATCATTGTTTTGTTGATACAAAAATTAGTCAGCTGACGTGGACTAATTATATAAAGACACGCATCATCCAACATGGCACAAGTTCAAATGTCGAGCTACTCAGCGTACCGAGCTACCAATCATACCGAGCAACTTATTGGGAATGTGAAACGACTATAAAGATTCAAAGCATATTGTATTACAGTCATTCCTTACCATGTACAGATGTAAGTGCCTATTCGATAAAGGCACACTATTTATTCACATTGACAGCCCTACGGCTATAAATACATTATAATACCCTTTTGGCAGGGCAAGCGAGAATAATCGAAACCAAGGCAACACACCCAGTAATACAATTCAGTGGATGTAGGCCATTTCCTTAAGGCTGAACCACTTTAAAAATCTTTTGTCTTATTTCTTTACTCATATTTATCTGTGAATAATAAATTAGATCAAATCTAGTTTTTTAAATGAACAGATTGCCGCCATTTGTGGGAAATAACTATACAAATCATTTTTCACCAAAAAATCATCACCAATGGTTGAAATCCCAGAATCCAACAATAGGAATAATGAATGGAATCCTCCTAATCCTTCTATCCCTCCAAATGCAAATGATTTGATAGGAATCTTAATTAGTCTAGAAAGGGGGTAAGAATCTATGCAAGAAACTATGTGAAAGTTAGCTCAGACCTTTCAAAATAGAATATCTGCCCAGACAGGCTAAAGAAGCATCCAGAGAAGCATGCATCCGTCATCTTCGTAACACACTCATCCACGATCTATGTCATGATCCAGGCATACTGAATTAAATTATTTTTGGAATTCAAGAGATCCATCATATCTCCCCATTGTAACTTCCTCTATAAGAATTTTAAATTTTTAAGAAGACATCACTCTAACGCCAGAGAGACCAAGTGATCTGGAAAGGTTGAAAGAACCTCTCCCTTCGACCGTTTGGGCCCCAGTGAGAATAAAAATCCTCCTCGGTTTGCATCGAGAAATTCTTAATGACCAAATGATTTAAGGTAAGGCTTAGCCTAATCACATCCAAACCTGAGACCTCTAACTCGAAAAGAAAGATCCCAAGAGGAAAATTATGCACGATCTGTTGCTTGGGCAAATACTAATAAGTCAGGGGCTGGAAATTATGCATGGAAATGATCTATTAAGAGGTTGTAAGAAAGGTTAGGAGAGATGGCCAAGGCTAAGAACCCTCTCCAAATAACCTTTATTAAAGGATCTCCATTTGTACAGGCGATTGTGGATTTTCCCACACCAACAAAGTTCAAGGCTCTTATGGTCACACCGAAATATGATGGAAAAATAGATCATGTCCTTCACATAGAGTAATACTAGGCTGCGAAAGATATTTATGCGGTCCCAGATGAAATGAGGTACAGGGCGTTATCAAGAACCATTATCGGATCTGCTCAGATATGGTACAACAGTCTTCCCTGGGGGCAGATTATAACGTTCCACCAACTGGCATAGCTCTTTATAGGTAATTTCTTTTTTGGTTCAAAGCCAGTTAAAAGGGTAGCCCATTTGTTGAGCGTTAGGCAGAAAGTAGGTTAAAAGTACCAGAGACTACATCAATCGTTTTAATAACAAGAAACTGGAGGTCATAGACTTTGAGGAGAAGACAACTATCACAGCTCTCATGAGTGGTCTTTTGCCAGATAAATTGTATTATACCTTGGCTAAGGATCCCCCAAAATCCATGGCAGAATTAAGGGCCAAAGAAGCAAAAATCATGAATGGCGAGGAGGCTATGGCTGTGAAGAAAAATGATGAGGCAAAAGTGTAGAATAAAGATGAGGGTAAATCGAAGAAGAAAGATCACAAGAATAATGGTGGAAGCAAGCAGTCAAAGGGAAAGGAAACATTATATCATTTGAGGAAGTATACTAACTATACTCCCTTTAAAGTGGACATAAATCATGTTCTGGAGGAAATCAAGAACAACGAGGAATTTAATTGGCAAGAAAATCTAAAGAGAGCCCCAGAAAGGAGGGATAAATCCAAATATTACGAGTTCCACAAAGATCATGGACACACAACCAAGCAGTGTATAACTCTCCAAAATGAGATAGAGGCACTCAATAGACGAGGAAAGCTGAATAAGTTTCTTAATCATCAGAATGATGGAAAGACTAACAACAGAGGTCGATAAAGATCCAAATCTCCTTACCGTCCAAGAGAAGATAAGAAAAGGAACTATGAAGATGATCTCCTAAAAAGTCCAAGACAACCTGAGGGTGAGGTATTTTCGATTCATTTCGATTCATTTAATTGTAACATGATTACAGGTGGAGACGCAGGAGGAGGTAATCATACCGCTGAAAGGAAAGCTGACCTCAATGAGGCTCAAGATTGTTCCTATCTACAGCGAATAAACCTGGCTGAAGAAGATCACCCAAAGGAAAGTTAACAAAGACAAGATGGTCATTGGCTTTTCTAAAAACGATTTGGAAGGAGTCTTATAACCCCATCATGATTCTCTGGTGATCAAAATGAGAATGAAGTACATAATCATTTCGAGAGTGTTGGTGGATAATAGTAGCCTGACAAATATCATGTTTTACCCTTGTTTTGATATTTTAAACTTGAAACTTAGTCAGTTGGAGCCGTATCACAGGCCCCTTATTGGTTTTTCTGGAGAAAAAGTTTTTCCATTTGGAACGATCTAGATAGACATGTTGATTGGTTCTTGGATAGTTAGCAGAACAGATGAGGTACGTTTCTTTGTGATGGACAAGAATGTCCAATCAGCTTGTAGTATAATCATGGTAAGAGTGGGCCTGAAAAAGTTTGAAGCAGTTTCATCCAGAGTACATCAGTGTTTGAAGTTCCCGACCAACTTTGGGGTTGGTGTTATAAAGGGAGATCAAAAATTAGCTCAATAATGTTACTACTCTTTCGCCGAGCAAGAGGAATTGGAGGATGCTAGGAAGAAAACAACCACTTATCAAGCGGATGAATCTGATGCATCTAAGATTGAAACCTTAGACCCAAGAGATGAAACAGAGATCGTTAAAGGCCAGGTCATGGAGACAACCGAAAACATTATTCTGCATGATGAGAAACCAGAAAGAACAACTCATATTGGTGCTTCACTTGATCCCATCTTAAAAAAATAGCTGGTAACATTCTTGAGGCAAAGAAAGCAGGTATTTGCATGGAGCCATGAGGACATACCGGGTATAGACCCAATTTTTTTGTTCCATGAGCTTAACGTCAATAAAAAGATCAAATCATTGAAGCAAAGGAGAAGAGTCTTTAGCCCGGAGAACGACCAGGCTATTCAAGAGAAGGTGGAAAAGCTTAAAAAAGCTTCTTTCTTTGAAGACGTGAAATATCCAAATTGCATGGCTAATCTTGTGATGGTCAAAATGAAGAAGAATAAGTGGATGATGTGCGTGGATTTCACGGATCTTAATAAATCCTTCTCGAAAGATCATTTTTCGCTGCCCAGAATAGATCAGCTGGTGGACGCAACTTCAGGACATGTGCTGCTAAGCTTCATGCATGCTTATTTTGGATACAATCAAATTAAAATAAAGCTAGAAGACAGGGAAAGTACCTCTTTCATTACCCCCAAGGAACATCTTGTTATAATGTTATGCCTTTTTGTCTTAAAATGCACGTACTACATATCAGCGGCTGGTAAACAAGGTATTTACGGAGAAGATTTGAAAAAATAGGGAAGTACATGTCGACGACATGTTGACTAAAAGCAAGAAAGTTGCCGACTATATAATTGATTTGAGCCAAACATTTTATCAACGGGAGAGGTACCAGATGAAGTTGAACCCGACCAAGTGCGTTTTTGGCATAGAGGAAGGCATGTTCCTCGAATAAATTATAAATCAAAGAGGTATTGAAGCAAACCCTGATAAGATAAAAGCTTTGTTAGAGTTACAATCCCCGACCACTAAGAAGGATATACAAAGCCTTACTGACCATGTAGTCACTCTCAATAGATTTATCTCCTGAGTAACTAATAGATGTCTTCCATTCTTCAAGGTGCTCAGAAAGACCTTTGAGTGAAACGACTAATGCGATAAGGCGTTCTTAGAGTTGAAGAGATACTTGGGGACACCTCATTTATTGTCCAGGCAAGTAGCAGGAGCAAAAATATATGTGTGCTTAGCTCTCTCGAAAAGTGCAGTTAGTTCAGCCTTAATAAGAATAGAAGATGGAGCAAAAAATTCAATTTACTATACCAGCAAGGCATTCAGGGAGTAGAAATGAGGTATCCTAAACTAGAGAAATTAGCGTCGGAATTGATTAAAGCAAGCAAAAGAATGAAACCATATTTTCAAGCCCATACAATAGTGGTATATACTGACATGCCACTCAGAGAGGCTTTACATAAGCCAAAAAAGTCTCGAAGATTAATGTATTGGGCAGTGGAGTTAGGGGAATATGACATTATCTGTGAGCCAAGGTCCTCTCTCAAAGGACAATAAGTGGAAGATTTCAACATTGAGTTTACTTACCCAGATGTCTCCGATTAACAAGGGGCCAATGCAGAACAACTCAAGGATGCCAGAGGGTTTACTCAAAATACCTCTGATCAACTCTTAGCAGAAAAATTAACAGAAGGGATGACAACGGATCAACAAGAATCTTCTGTTAAAGTACAGGATATGAAAAATAAGTATGAGGAGACAAAAGGCAAGATATTCCATGAAGGAAATTTTATCAGACCAAGGGTTTGATGATAATATTCCCATATAGAATTTATATGTTGATGCTTCTTCATATGGAACAGGCAGCGGTGCTGGAATCATTCTCAACAGTCCAGATGGGATAGACATTAAATATGGTCTACGTTTACAGTTCCAAGCCTCCAATAATGAAGTTGAGTACGAAGTTGTGATTATGGGCCTAAACTTAGCTAAATCACTGAATGTATAGCAAGTGGTGGTATTCAGCGATTCACAATTAGTGTTGAATAAAATTTTAAGTCTTTATACAGCAAAAAAGTGGAGTTCATGTCAAGATACTTAGACAAGGATTTGGATATCGAAGGTAGTTTAGTAGTTTTTCAGATGGTTAGAATTCATCGATTGGAGAATGCAAGAGCAGATGCACTTACTCGGCTAGCTTCAGCCACTCGCACAGAGCTAAGAAGGACAGTACCCATTGATCTACTTGCTAGCATAAGTATTGATGAAGACCTAATGATGAACTTTATCGCCTTGAATATGGGACCATCTTGGACGGATCTCAACAGGGCTTATATAGAAGAAGGTATTTTTACCAACCGACCTACTTGCATCCAAGAGGCTGAAGTATAAGGCTACCAGATATGTTTTGAATAATGGAGTTCTGTACAGGAGAGGTTTGATAGCTTGTTTACAAAGGTGTGTTCACCTAGCATAAGTTAAAGACCTATTAGAGGAAATTCACAAAGGATCTTGTGGGGCTCACGTAGCAGGAAGAACCCTACTGCAGAGAATGAGTACGCTAGGGTACTACTGTCCAATAATGCACGCTTATTGTACGGCTTATGCTAAAAATGTGACAAGTGTCAGAGATTTTCTACTATACGCAGAACTCCTTAGGCGCTGCTAATACCAATCACTTCACCTTGGCCATTTTCTATGTGGGGAATAGACTTAGTTGGGCCTCCGCCAACTACAAGAGGACGATTCAAATATTTGGTGGTAGTTGTTGATTACTTCACAAAATGTGTGGAAGCTGAACATCTCATCGGTATGGCTTATGAAAGGGAATATCAATTCATTTAGAAGAATATCATTTGTAAATATGGTCTGCCCCTTGCTTTTATCACTGATCACGGTACCCATTTTGATAATGATGAGTTTACAGCGTACTGTCTACAGTCTAACATTCAAAAAGTCCATTTTGCTCCAGGTGATAGAAAGAACTTTTCGGTGTATTTGTCGTTGTTGTACAAGCTCCTTCTAATCAAATCCTCAAATACCTACAAAATATAATAAACTTAAGTGTAGAGGTAAGTAAGGGTATCAATCCACTTTCTAGGGGGTAAGCTATAGACAAATTCAATTGTAATTCACTTTGTATTTTCTTTTTGTGTTTTTTTACTTTTCTACTTTTTTTTTACCTTTTTCGAATATTAAAACAATAGGGTGAGGTGATGATTTAAACTAAACTAAACTAAAATGAAAATAACTAACTAAAAAGTGACTAAAATGAAAACAAAGTCTAACAGTAAAATAAAAGATAAAGTGAGGTAAATAATTGTGAGAACAATCAAGGAGTGGGATTACACCACAAATTTTATCTATTCTAATTAATTAATTTAATTAGTTGAATTCTCCCAAATTAATATTAAAATTACAAACCAACTTTCGTTGCAAGTATAATTTTAATAGTTACCTTTTAGAATATTGAGTTTAACACCCCACAACTCTAGAAAAATAGATCTACACTCCTTTTAATTAATCACCCGCTAGGATCGATCGATTAAAATTCATGTAAATCTTAGAAAATAATTTTAGAGTTGAAATTCAAGTTATAATACTCCACTTAAGAAACCCCTATCTCTAGTTCGAATCTAAAATGGGTATTGTAATTAGAATTTTGATTTTCTCTCAAAAATCATTTACCCTCTCTCGAGGCGTAAATATAAGGGTGAGGGGTCAAAATTAACCTTCAAAGGGATTTTTCAAGTAATTAAACTAATTAAAATAAAATAACATCAAATAAGGGTTTTACCCCACCCCTTGAAAGGGATTTTAGCCTAACATGATATAAAATATGACAAATTAAAAATCAAGGCATATATAATAAAGGAGTAGAGAAAGAGAGCAAATCTTCAACAAATCTCCTTGAAATTGGCAATTTAAACTCTATCATCTTCTATTCAATTCAATTACTCACAATTAATTCTCAACAAATATCTAAAAAAATAAAAGGAAAAACTATTTACAAATTGGTGTTTATCTCTTTACAATTCTCTCTCTAAAATTCCTATCTAAAAGCTCTTTTTCATGGGGTGTTCTATCTTCTTTTTATACAAGGCATGGAGCTAGGGGTATATAGGGTAATTGGTATAAGTGTGAATGGAATTGGGGTGTGAAGTCATGTGGGAAGTGAGGTAATGGGTTAAAACTATCATATTTGTTGAAAGGGTATTTTTGGGTAAGAGGTTTTAGTGATATGGTTAGGAGGCATTTTGGGAAAATGGGTTTAAAGGGGGAATAAGTGGCACATGGGTTTTATTTTGTCTTTGATTTGTTGACAACTCACGATTTTGTGAATGGAAGAAAAATGGGTTTGGGTTAAAGCTTGAAATGGGTCTTTGGGTAATGGGTTTTGAATGGGAAATGGGTTTGGATGTAAATGGATTGGGATTTTGCACCGGTGAAGGGGTGAGGGGCAACGGCGTCGATTTCGGGTCGCGAGAGGGTATCAGACGGGTTAGGGGTAGGGTCTCATCGCCGGCAGAGGGGGCTGATCGGCAGTGATGGCTTTATGACGCCGGAGGTCGCGCCGGACATGGGTTGGATGGTCGGATTGGTTCTGAGTTGGGTTTAGTTGTAGGTGTGAAATGGGTTTAATGGTGTGAGTGGATGAGAGAGATGGTAATGGTGATTTTGGGTTTTGTGGGGTTTTGGAGAGAGAGTGTGGTGGGAAGTTTGTTGGAGATGATGAAGTTGGATTTGTTTTGGTGGGGCGAGGTGTATAGGATTATGGTGAGGGTAAGATGAGTGTTTGGGTGTATTAGGGTGTAAGGTAAGTTTTTTTTTTTGTGTGTGTGTGTGTGTGTTTGTGTTTAATTTGGATCCTTAAAATAATAAATATTCAATAAAAATTAATAAAAATAAAAAATAAAAAATAAAATCTCACTAAAAATAAAACAATTAAAGAAAATAAAAAAATAAAATCCTAAGCTTATATAAAAAATAAGAAAAATAAAAGAAATAAAATTTAAAATCTAAATGAAAATCAAAGTCCTAAAAAAGTGAGCGGCTATTGCCGCTCCATCACAATCTCATGGCACTCCCAAGTCATAATAAAATGACAAATTTATCCTTGTAATAAAATGCAAACTTTCTTCCACATTAATTTTATGTTATTTTTTAAACACTTCATTATTTAAAAACAAAACAAATATCACAAAGCTCCAATCTTATTTTTTTTATTTATCAAGACACGGCCAAATAAAAAGCGACACGATATGTCCCGACACAAAATTTTATTTTTTAACAAACGCATTCCAAAAGTGACACAACACGACATAAATCTTGTTTTTAACTAACATGATCTAATTAAAACGTAACACGACATGAAATCTCACTTTTACCTAACACGAACACGACTCAAATAAAAGTTACACGACACGATACAGAATCTCATTTTTTACATAACATAAACATGGCGTAAAAAAAAGTAACACGACACGCAAAACTTCTCAAGGGTTTATTTCAACACTAGTTTAAAAAACTTTACTTCATTCGTATCGTGTTATGTTTTAATTAGATCGTGCTATATAAAAAAAAAAGATTTTATGTCGTATCGTATTAGTTAAAAAATAAAATTTTGTGTCGGGGTGTATCGTGTAGCTCTTATTTAGGGCGTGTCTTGTTAAAAAAAAGATTATGTATCGTGATGTGTCGTGTCACATTTTAATTGGATCGTGTACGAATTTCATATCATCTCACATTTTAATTGTGTTAGGTAAAAAATTAAATTTCATATCATCTCTTATCGTGTAATTTTGTAATTAGATTGCGTTTATGTTGGATAAAAAAAATGAGTGAATGCTAAAGTGTAAATCAATTAATGAGTAAATTGTTATTAATATATACAGACCGACTCTAATGTGGACATAACTTGCGGATTTAACTTGTGGGCGGATTTTTTCATAATTAATAGGTTTTTTTTCATAAAAAGAATTATAAGAAACTGGAAAATATGAAGAAGAAAAATTGGACAAATACTAATAGGTATTTTAAAAATATGATTTCTAGCAAAAATATAGATTTAAGAGAAAAAAAATTAGTTAAAAAAAATAATTTCCAACAACAAAAATAATTTTCGACAAAGAAAAATTGTAAAAACTTGTTTAAAAAAATGATTTCCAATAACAAGAAAATGATTTCTAGAAAAAAAAATCAATAAAATATGATTTCAGTTAAAAAAATTAATTTGAAGAAAAAAAATATTTCAAAGAAAAAACCATTTTAAAACCCATTTAAAAACACATCTCAAAAACCTCCATATATTAGTTAGATCTACAAACCCAATCTAAACCCATCAGGTTAAAACCATCCAATAAACATTCCAATATAAAAACCCGTTGGATTAAAATTATCTAAAAAACATTTTCAAAGGTGTTTTCAAACATGTCGTGTCTTTTTTATTTAGATTGTGTTTGTGTTAGGTTAAAAAAATATTTCGTGTTGTGTCCAATTTTTATTGGGACGTGTTTGCATTTAATAAAATAAATTATGTCGTGTCGCTTTTACTTGGATCGTATTCATGTCAAATAAATAAAAAACTTGAAAAAAAAATATTTTTCACTCATTCTATTTTTGGAAAATAGTTTTTTTTCTTTGAATGATAATTAATGCATTTATAACTAACTCTAAACAAAGGTCAATCCATTTAAGTTAAAAAAAACTAAAATATTATAAGGAAGAGATGAAATGGTGGTGCACAACATATGAAAAGAAAGAAGTAAAATGGGGCTTGAATGGTGGTAGGGCAAAGGATAAAGGGCAATATTGTCAATTGAAATTTTTTTGGAATGTCTATAGAATATTTGGAGTGCCGTTAGCCTTGCCCCCTAAAAAAATATAAAATATAATAAACTAAAAATAAACTCCTAAAATTAATCCTAATAAAATAAGACTACACTAAAAACTAATAAAATAAAATTATACTAATAAAATAAAATAAAACCTGGAAAATACTAAATAAATCTAAAATAAATCTTAAAAATAAAAATGACTCAAACTAAAAATCTAAAAAATGATAAAAAGACACAAACAAAACACACACAGGGTTTATGGTAGGTTTAGGCTTGGCTTAGGCTCAGGTACGGTCAGAGATTTGGGTATTTAGCTCCATTTTAACTGCAAATTGCTCCGAAATATAGCTTTTGACACCGCAACTGCAAATAAACCTGCATATTGAACAATTAAGCACATAAGACCCATATTATCGAGAATTAGCAACTAACGTACGTCCATTTGGGGTATAAATTGTACAGTTTTGGGTGCTTATCACACCACTCCCAAACCGAGCGTTGTTACTCCTCGAGCAATAAGATAGAGAGAAAGAGAAAGATAAGAAACCAAAAGTGTACCACTTTCGCGGGCACTTGCGATTGCACTTAGCATGTCCAACAAGCCTTTAAACCTATAGGTTGCCCTACAGGACGAGTTGTGTCTCGTGAAGGTTTGCAGGGAATATACCAACAAAATTCTTATTTGCAAAAAATTTATTGTAAGGCAATCAATCTCTTATTAGACGTAGAATAATCGCACAATCCATTATGAGATAAATGATTTCAGAAATACGAGCTAGAATGTGTAAAAATTTTAGCTAAGTAAATACTCAAGGCACATCCTTCCTATAACTCAATGTGTGTAGTGTGAATCAGTCAAAACGGGTCGAGTATCACAAGAGTAATTCCTAGATTGCCTCGTCGGAATCAACGCTTCAACTTCAAATCTCACTGGATATATCTCTCTCAAATGAACTCTCGAGATATGGGTAAGTGTATTTCTCTTGTGTGTGAGGAGATGAGTAAATGTAAGCAAGTTCAAACGTCTCACACACACATAAGAAAGAATGAACAATAAGAAAGAATCATGATCTCATGAAAGGAATACTATAGTGAGAATGTCGAGTTATTCACCACGTCGACTTTCATTTGCCCGAACACCTAGAGGAAAAATATGGATGTTAATGGGTGAGGGGAAAATGAGATGGGAATGGTATGATATGAAGGATAAAATGGGATGGTGATAGTGATATGAAGGATGAAGGATGATGAGTGATGGATATGCGATGGATAAAAGATGGATGCGAAATGGATGCGAAAGAAGAGTGTATACACTTTAGGCACAAATGTCTTTATTACATAAAAATTAACTACAACTCTCTTTTTCTTTTCTTTTCTCTCTTTTTTTTCTTTTTTTTTCTATAATTTCCTATTTTCCTATTTTTTTCTTTTTCTTTTCTTTTTTTTTTATTTCTTTTTTGGTTTTCTCTCACTTTTCAAACCAACAATGAAGACATTTACATTTGAAATCACACTCTTTTATTTGAAAATGATGATGGATGATATAAATGGAGGTGATAGGTGATGGTGTGGAGAAATATATGGAAATGTAATGGGTGAGTAAATGGAAATGTGATATGAAAAAGTGGTAGGTGTATGGATGAAAACCTAGTGATTGGGAAAAATTTCAAGACACGCGTTTCTTACAACTCGAAAAGGATGTCGTTCTCAGTGATCAAGCCAAAAAATGAAGAATAATGAGATCATACAATAATTAAAAGTACGAACCCAAAATAAGTAGAATCAACTTGTGACTCGGAGATTGCGTAAAACACTCTAAAAGGGTGAAAGACCCAAATCTCACAAGCTAAAGTCTCTACTAGTGATCCTTAAGGTTCTCTTTAGAATTATAGTACTCCTCAACTCTAAACCGTAGTGACGTGATAAGTGCGCATATTTTGTTGACTCTAGAAATTCATGGTGAAACATGCCTTGTTATGTATCACATAAGCTATTTAGAAAAAATATTCTCTAGCTTGATTCCTAGACTTTAAAAGATGGATGATTGAAAATTCACATCAATGAGTGAGATGAAAGAAACTGCACGAAATTTTAAAAATCAGGTTCAAAAATCATAATTTTTCAAAAGAGGCACAATTTTGATAAAATTACCCACCCCAAAACAAAAAGGAACATCGTCATCGATGTTAAGTAAAATGATTTTTAAAATCGAGAGCATAAGGTAGGAAAGAGTTTACCAGAATGAACCGCTAATAAAGTGGACAGATGAAGCCAAGATGAAACCTGAATAAATGAGTGAGATAGCAAAATATGTACAAGTCTATAAGCATGATAGAACATTGGGTGGTGTGAAACACCACCCCCAAACAGGATAAGACTCATACTCAGAAAAAGCGGGTTGCCTCCCGGTAGCGCTAAGTTTAACGTCTTCAGCCAGACCGAACCATTCTCACTTAAGGATAAGAACTATGAATAGAGGCTAAAGTGGTCAATGCACTTGTATGGCAAAATTCATCACGCGATGCAAAGCATCGGTGGACCATGGGCGGGTGGGAAAACGGGCTAAGGTGAGGGTGGAAAGGTATCGCTCAAGGGCCTTATTGAGCCGAAAGGTGAGGGCAACTAGGGCCCTATAAGCATGGTGATCAAGTTGGTGAGGAAGGCGAAATGGTGTGGAAATAGTGATGGGGTGAGGCTCATAGAAATTACACGACTGTTCTATGAATGGGCGAGGATAATGGTCGCGCTGTGACACACCAGGGAGCTGTCGATGGGAATAATCAACAAGGAAGTGGTGTGCATGGAGGAACAAGCTCGGTGTCACGGAAGTGGAGAGTAGCACCACAAACACTCTCATAGATGGAGGATGGTTTCAGGTTAGGATATAAATATGTAGATGGTAACTTGAAATGTGCAAAATCAAGATCCAAACCAGATGGGGGGATAGAGGGAACAATGGGTGGGGTAAAGGGTGGGATAAACGGTGAATCGGGTGGGGTAAATGGTGGAGGAAGAAGATCCAACTAAAGCGTGGGAGACACGCACTCAATGGGAGGAGTAAATGAATACTCACAAGGGCGTGTGGTTTCTAAAGATGGAGTTGTCAACTTTTCCATAAGAGTAGCATCGGTAAATGGGGTGGGTGGGTCAAACGAGGCACCGGGATCAGAGATAGAGGAATCACTAGAAATATTGGGCTCAAAGGGAGCCATGCATGGAGGGATATCATCCATATCCGGATAGTTAGAAACTATCACGAATTCTATCTCGTGAAAATGGTGAACACTGGTAGCCAGAACTAACCTAAAATGAAGTGGTTCCTCGGGAACACACACAGTGTGCTCAATAGGTGTAGACTCGGGCATATTTTTGGATATGACGGGAAAGTGAGTGGGAAGGTGAATATGGGGTTCATATGGAAATGGTGGGATTGGATCAAGATCACTATCGAAAGGTAAGTCAACACAATTGTTGACTTGGGGCCCGGACCATGGAATGGTCTCAACATCAAGATTCTCGAGGTGGTAGGGTTGGTCACACTCAAAATTGGTGGCACAAGACGACGCATCATCACTCCACTTGGGGGCAACAATGGGTTGACTTGGGATGAAATCCGACTCTCGCTCACACTCTAATTCATTTAACCTTTGTTCAAGCCTTTGGAGAGCTTGAGTTTGAATTTGAGTGGCTCGCTCTTGCTCAAGTATGAACTTTTGCAAGAGGCTGTCGAGAGTGGAGGTGGATGATGGTGGTAGTGGAGTGACGGGTGGTGGCGGTGGTTGAGGTGGACACAACATGTTATGATCATGACTATACGGAGAATACTCAAATGAAGTGGGTGGAGTGGGGCCGAGTTCATCATACACGAAAGGATCGCTTTCGTGATGGACAATTTCTTGATACTCATTAGGTGCGTAGTGAGGGGACTGATCGAAAATGGGTGCACAAGGATGCGACACGCCGACACATGACACCGAGGGTGATGGACTAGGAGGTGCGTGCAAGGACGGGTCAAGAGTATCAAGGGTACTCGTGAGAGAGCGAAAACCATAAAAAATCTCATAAAGAGACGGCTCAGGATTACTCTCACACGTGTCGCGTGTCAATGGAAAATGACTAAAGTAGTCCCGTAAAGGACGTTCTTCGGCCATAAGGGGATTTTTTTTTTTAATTTTTTTCAAAAGGAAGGAAAATATTTTTGGAGTTTTCTATAAAAATGAAAGAAAGAAAATAGTTTTTGATTTTTTTATAAAAATAATAGAAGAAAATATTTTTGGATTTTTGTGAAAAATAAAGGAAGAAAAATATTTTTTTGATTTTTTTTTTTTTGGAAGAAAAGAGTGGGGAAAGATATGGACTCATTGAATGTGGACGAACCAACTACAACCGACTACCGAAAATGGAATTGGACACACACCCAAGTCAAGAAAATGTCCTAACTAGCACATAGCCAATTTTTATCTTTAAATTTAGTGAAAGGGTAGTCAAATTTTAATTAATTCCGTGGGCGATAAAAAATCACGGAATTATTTTAGTGATCGCCTTTGCAAAATATTCTCCTAGTGGGATACATAGTGATTGATTTTAAACTTAGTGATGGCTAGGGTAGCACACAATGGTAAGCGAGTGAGTCGGGTGATGAAATCTCTTCTCGTGAGTGACCGGGTGTAGGTCTTAGTCAATTAATTCATCACACCATTCGAAAATAAATGCGAGAATAAAATCAAATAAGAGAACATAAAGCATACACAATAGTTGACTCGCTAACAGGAGAGGAGCGAGGGTTTGAGAAATGTACCTCCCACGGTTTTTAGGCAGTGGGGTGCCAAAAAAGTTGAGTCGATCGGGGGGAGATTACGCCTATCTCAGTCGTCTCCGAGAGTCCTACCGACCCAAGGTAGAGAGGCTTCTAAATCCTCGTCTTTGGACGCCCTCTCTCTACCTTCTCCGGTTTCACTAACATGCTTGTCTTTGATTTATTACAAATTTAAATGAAAAATAAATGGTGTCCAATGCACCGCAATACAAGACAAGATAATAAAGTCCTAATACAAGTCTTCTAATAAAATGGTACTAAAAATAACAAAGTGCAAAAAATAAATGAAATACAAAATTGAATCCTCTCCGAGCTTCATGATCCCAAGAATGGCAATGGCGCCATTTGATAGAAAAGAACTTTTGCGTGTATTTTTGTCGTTGTTGTACAAGCTCCTTCTAATCAAAACCTCAAATACCTACAAAATATAATAAACTCAAGTGTAGAGGTAAGTAAGGGTATAAATCCACTTTCTAGGGGGTAAGCTAGAGACAAATTCAATTGTAATTCACTTTTTATTTTCTTTTTGTGTTTTTTTTAATTTTCTACTTTTTTTTATCTTTTTCGAATATTAAAACAATAAGGTGAGGTGATGATTTAAACTAAACTAAACTAAAATGAAAATAACTAACTACAAAGTGACTAAACTGAAAACAAAGTCTAACACTAAAATAAAAGATAAAGTGAGGTAAATAATTGTGAGAACAATCAAGGAGTGGGATTACACCACAAATTTTATCTATTCTAATTAATTAATTTAATTAGTTGAATTCTCCCAAATTAATATTAAAATTACAAACCAACTTTCGTTGCAAGTGTAATTTTAATAGTAACCTTTTAGAATATTAAATTTAACACCCCACAACTCTAGAAAAATAGATCTACACTCCTTACCCGCTAGGATCGATCGATTAAAATTCATGTAAATCTTAGAAAATAATTTTAGAGTTGAAATTCAAGTTATAATACCCCACTTAAGAAACCCCTATCTCTAGTTCGAATCTAGAATGGGTATTATAATTAGAATTTTGATTTTCTCTCGAAAATCATATACCCTCTCTCGAGGCGTAAATATAAGGGTGAAGGATCAAAATTAACATTCAAATGGATTTTTCAAATAATTAAACTAATTAAAATAAAATAACATCAAATAAGGGTTTTACCCCACCCCTTGAAAGGGGTTTTATCCTAACATGATATAAAATATGACAAATTAAAAATCAAGGCATATATAATAAAAGAGTATAGAAAGAGAATAAATCTTCAACAAGTCTCCTTGAAATTGGCAATTTGAACTCTATCATCTTCCATTCAATTCAATTACTCACAATTAATTCTCAACAAATATCTAAAAAAATAAAAGAAAAAACTCTTTACAAATTGGTGTTTATCTCTCTACGATTCTCTCTCTAAAATTCCTATCTAAAAGCTCTTTTTCATGGGTCTTCTATCTTCTTTTTATACAAGGCATGGAGCTAGGGGTATATAGGGTAATTGGTATAAGTGTGCATGCAATTGGGGTGTGAAGTCATGTGGGAAGTGGGGGAATGAGGTAATGGGTTAGAACATATCAGATTTGTTGAAAGGGTATTTTTGGGTAAGAGGTTTTAGTGATATGGTTGTGGGGCATTTTAGGAAAATGGGTTTAAAGGGGGAATAAGTGGCACATGGGTTTTATTTTGTCTTTGGTTTGTTGGCAGCTCACGATTTTGAGAATGGAAGAAAAATGGGTTTGGGTTAAAGCTTGAAATATGTCTTTGGGTAATGGGTTTTGAATGGGAAATGGGTTTGGATGTAAATGGGTTGGACATAGGTAATGGAGTGTGGGTTCGATGGTTGGAGAGCAGGTGGAGGTGAACGGATCTGGGTCTAAGGCTCGCCGGAGATGTCGCCGGCTTTGGAGGTCGGCTGGGCGGTGGCGAGCGCCGCCGGCAGGTGACGAGTTGTGTCGAGATGGGTTAACACAGGTTCTGCGCCGGGTTATGGCAGCAGCTGGTACGAAGTCGTGCTGGAGAGAGTCAGGGGCACGCCGGAGGTTGGCGGCTTGGGTTCCGGCGTGGCAAGGAGGTACGGTTTTGCGCCGGTGAAGAGGTGAGGGGCAACGGCGTCGATTTCGGGTCGCGAGAGGGTATCAGACGGGTTAGGGTAGGGTCTCATCGCCGGCGGAGGGGGTTGATCGGCAGCGACGACGTTATGACGCCGGAGGTCGCGCCAGACATGGGTTGGATGGTCGGATTGGTTCTGAGTTGGGTTTAGTTGTAGGTGTGAAATGGGTTTAATGGTGTGAGTGGATGAGAGAGATGGTAATGGTGATTTTAGTTTTGTGGGGTTTAGGAGAGAGAGTGTGGTGGGAAGTTTGTTGGAGAAGATGAAGTTGGATTTGTTTTGGTGTGGTGAGGTGTATAGGATTATGGTGAGGGTAAGATGAGTGTTTGGGTATATTAGGGTGTAAGATAAGAGTGTGTGTGTGTGTGTGTTTGTGTGTGTGTTTAATTTGGATCCTTAAAATAATAAGGACTCAATAAAAATTAATAAAAATAAAAAATAAAATCTCACTAAAAATTAAACATTAAAGAAAATAAAAAATAAAATCCTAAGCTTATATAAAAACTAAACTAAAATAAAAGAAATAAAATCTAAAATCTAAATGAAAACCAAAGTCCTAAAAAAATATAAAATATAATAAACTAAAAATAAACTTCTAAAATTAATCCTAATAAAATAAGACTACACTAAAAACTAATAAAATAAAAATATACTAATAAAATAAAATATAACCTAGAAAATATTAAATAAATCTAAAATAAATCTTAAAAATAAAAATGACTCAAACTAAAAATCTAAAAAATAATAAAAAGACACAAACAAAACACACACAGGGTTTAGGGTAGGTTTAGGATAGGCTTAGGCTCGGGTACGGTCGGGGAATTGGGTATTTAGCTCCATTTTAACTGCAAATTGCCCTGAAATATAGCTTTAGACACCGCAACTGCAATTAAACCTGCATATTGAATAATTAAGCACATAAGACCCAGATTACCGAGAATTAGCAACTAAAGTACGTCTATTTGGGGTATAAATTATACAGTTTTGGGTGCTTATCACCAGGTCATCCCCAAAATAATCGACAAACAAAGGTGATGAACAGAACTCTATTGAATGGGTTGAAGAAGAGATTAGATAATGCTAAAGGGAATTGGATCAACGAGTTGCAATCAGTGTTATGGTCTTACCGAATAACTCCCCGAACAGTAACTCGAGAAACCCCTTACATATTGGCTTTTGGGAGTAAAGCAGTGATACCTACTAGTCTGGGATTACCTACTCATAGGGTGCTCAATTCTAATTCTCCTATGAGTGATTTGATGAGACGCTTGGATTTGGAGATGCTCAAAGAATTCTGAGAAGATGTAACGAATCGAAATGCAGCCTACCACCAAAGGACTGCTATGTTATATAATAAAAGGATAAAGAAATGTGATCTAAAAGAAGGTGATTATGTTCTCAAGAAGGTAATTCAAAAGCACAATAAGTTGGAGTCCAATTGGCATGGGCCCTATCGCATCACGCCAGTTGTCCGACCTGGTACTTACATAATAGAAACTCTCGAAGGGGAAGAATTCAATAATGCCTGGAATGTAGAGCACCTGCGATAGTACTACCAGTGATGTAACAGTCAATGTACACAATTCTTTCAGTATGAATGAAAAAGATGATTTTCCCAATTGTTTGTTTTATTTTTTTTCCAAAGTACTAGTATTACACACTACACTCAACAACTTGCATCATTTGAAAATGCATAACCACTAACTAAAATTTGGTCATCATCAACAACCACCAACTAAAATTTGGTAGGCATCAGCAACCGCCATCTATAATGATGGTTAGCATCAATAAAGAAACCAACAATGTTGGTCGTCGCATAATTGTGCAAGGCAAAGTCTTAAACACTTGGTTAAAACATGGGTGACAAAAGGGGCACCTAAACTGGGCAAAAAGTTGGATAAACGTCCACTGCCTTGGAACTAAGGTAACTAATTGTCTAAATATCTAGACATATTAGTGAGATCCATGGTGACAAATGGGTGATCAAAAAGATCACTACAACTACGCAAGAACATGGGATAAATATTCCATTATCTAGGCCCCAAAAATAAAATAATAGACTATCCTTTCATATTCATCTATATCCAAATATTGATCAGATAATAGATCCATCATTATTACTATTAATTTACTAATATAACATCATATTGTTGATCTACTATTAAAATTGCAAATGAACTCCATGTTCAAAATCAATAATACAAAAGTAAATTTTATTCATAAAAATAAACAACTGTTACTAACAAAGTATAAAAAGATCATTCTATTGTTTTCTTTCCTTCAGACTTTGATATAGGATCCATTCCAGATAGAGGGTCATCTAAAGCATAAGAAGAATTGATAAAATTCAAGTCCTAAAACATTCTGGTGTTACTCGAACTTGGTCGGTCTAGCAAATGAGGAGGTCGGGATATCTCAAATTCTCCATAAAGAGGTACATGGAAATCAAACAATGAGGAATGGAGAGAACTATAATCCAATTAACATCTAGCTGGAAAGGTTGTTTTGGCAGATCAAGTAGGCCGGGGTCATACCAATCCCACAGTTCAGTTCCTTGCTCAACTTTCATTACAGTTAAAGCGTTCATCCATCCCTGTTTGTACCCTTCATTGTTTGATTGCTTCAATCTGGAATCAAGATGATATAAAGCTTAATTATATCCCTCCATCCAGAACTCTCTGAGGTTCTTGTGAAACTGATAAGTTAGCCACTCAACATGTTGGTGTAGTCTTGTCAGCACATTTTCTTTATTCTGCAACGAAGAACTCTGAGTGGATAGTTATTCTGTAAGAGTTTGAAACTTCTGGGACATCTCTACCAGAGCTTGATTTTTCTCCTTCAATTGAGAAGCTTGATTTTCTAATACTTCCTGAGTTCTAGTCTTTTCAATGCTACTTTGACCCGCTCTTGTTCTACCCCGAGAAGTGGATGCATTTTTAATTCTTTTCAAAGTTTCCAACTCTTCTCTTAATGAAGCCTTTTAAGCCTCCAAAAAGGAAATACCTTCATCATTAACCGGACTATAGCTCCAGAGGAAGAAGAAGATTTTAACTGTCTCAATTCTTCTCTCAAAACAGTATATTCCTTCTCCAGTAGTTTGGCGATGGTTATGTTCTCTTCAATTTTGAATTTCAGAACACTTTCTCTTTTATTATGGGCATAAATGAATTTTTCATAGCCCCGATCAACGCTCAACTGTTGGTATTTCTTCTCATAACTTTCATGAAGAAGGGCACTAGCTTCTTTGTGCTGAGCTTGGGATCCTCAATCATTTCATAATAGGTCGCGTTATTCGCCACAACTCGGTTAAAAAGAAACTTCAAGTATGAATAAGCCTGTTTGGCTTGTTTTGAGGCATCATCACCTAATTTTGCAATTATTTCTTCCTCGGATAAATTCATGTGATTAGCTTTGAATAAGTCAGTACACCTTCTCAGCATCTCGAAATCATGGGAAGACAAAAATTCCATCCTAGCGAGGAACTAGCGAAGAAAAGTAAAGACATATTAACAATAAAAATAATGAATAGCAGAAGAGGAACTCTGTATAAGCAAAGAGTCAATTCTATTGATAAAAATGAAGTGAAGTACACTCAAAGATACAAAATAAAAGAAAAACTACAGAACAACTTTACACCTTCTCCTTATCCCCCACCACTTTCTCAGTTGATTTTGAAGAAGGAGTTGTTAGCTGAAGTTGCTCGAAATGCAGCTGATGTTGTTTGGAGGAAGGCACTGTTTGTTGGGCTTGCTCGAAAGACTGAGCGACAATAGTAATAGGTGTTTTCTCCACCACCATCAAAGAAGATTCATCATATCCAGCTTCATCTTCATCTTCCTCTCCAATGGTAGGAGGAGGGCAATGGACATGTTTTTAAAATAATTCAGAGTCTTCAGTAATATTCAACTCTTTCATCACTGCAATCCATCCATCCCTGAAGAATTTTAAACTCGCATACTCAATTTGATAAGAGGCCACAGCTAGAGCCTTATACCACCCTTTGTCCCATCCAGAACTAAATGAATTTTTCACAGCAGACTTCCTCTTCGTCTTCTCCGAGGAAACCTTCTCCCTAAGTAGATCTTGAAGAGATTTTACTTTTTATTCAAGATCTTTCTTACGGCATTCAGACTCTTCAAGCTTGCTTTCAGCTTCTTCCTTGCTGGTAGTAGCGACCTTCAATTTATCCTCTACCTCCTTTGCAACATCCACGGCATTTTGCTGAGATATTTCAGCATCCTTGATTTTTTTCTCCCATGAAGTTCAATCATCTTCATATTTTTATTATGAGTCCTCCAAAGATTTTGATAACCCAACAACGGCCTCTTCTACTTCATTGGAAGAGGAAGCATCTTTGATAGATTCATCCTTTTCCAAGATATTATTAAAATACACTAAAAACTGCAAGACAAAGAGAAACTCAAGTTAGTATATGAAAATTGAAAGCATAACTGAAATTTTAAGGTAAAATAACACTTACTGATGCAAGGTGATGGGCTGCCAAATTAGAGACTTTCCCTCGAGGAGTAGAGTTTTCAGTAGCTCTGTGATTTGGGAGAGTTATAGACTAGATAAATTTCCTGGTCAAACCAGGAGTAATGAATGCTAGAGGACCCGCACTCAAGGAGGGTAATCCAACCCCAGTAGGTTGAACAACAACATTAATGGACTTTTTAGCAAGACCCTTTCTTAGTCTTCTCAAAAGTGCATCCTCTTCAATCAAAGGTGTTGCCTCTTTTTGAGCAGTAGGGGGCTTCTTGGTAACCTCCTTAATAGATGTAGTTTACCACCACATAGAGAAGAATCTTTTTTCTAAATCCCTTCATCTGGGACATCTTCTTTGTTCTTTTTTTCCCCTTTAGCACTAGGGAAAATCTTAGCAAAGAGGTCAGGAATTTTCCTCTTCTTCGTCATCAGATCAAAAATGGCAGTATTCAAATCAGAGGAAGATTCTTCAACAACTGAAGAAGAAATTGGATCTTTCTCAAGATTAATCATGAAATAAGGAGGAACAGCAGGTCGAGCAATAAAGGAAGAAGTGGTGTTCTTATATTTCAGTAAATAGGAAGCAGATCTCACGTGTTCCCCGACAATTGATTGTTGAAGACCCCAGATAAATTTCAACTCTTTTATATTGATATCACTCTCTTTTGAGGGTTTTCGTTTACTATTAACTGTAAATTAGAATCGTAGAAAGAAAAGTCAGTGAAACATTTTATCAAACAAAAACAGAGCTAGTTTAAAAATAAAGAACAACCTATCCCATTTCCATAAGGTGGACATGTGGGACCTTGGTACACATCACCTCCATTTAATTGGGGGGGGGGGGGGGGGGGAGTTGCTAATATTTCATCACAACCCCATGGTCAAAATAATCCCTATTATAATCAGGGAGTTTGACCACCAAGGCTTTGTTAACATACCTAGTTTTTAAATATAAAGTGGTATCACTGGTGACCCATTTATAAAAAAAAAATAATTTCAGGAATCCCTAGATGAGTTCCATGTATTGATTTAGCCTATGTATGCCATTAACTACCCTCAATGTATTTGGAACTAATCTTCCATGTGCAATATCGAATTATTGGAAAAATTCCAAACAAAAGGGATTGGACATGAAACAAAAATCGCATTCCACTACAAAAATAGAGGGAAACCATATTCCCTCGGGTGATGAAAATAAATCACAAGGACAGGCAGGTTCTTCCAAATCAACCAAGGAACGAATCGCAAAATCAGTTCTAAACTTAACCAATGACTTAATAGAGTAAACCATGGTGACTAAAGCAAAGAAAGAAGAAGGAAGGAAGAAATTCTTATGAAAGATTAAGGAATCAGCTAAGACAGATGACAGAAAGAATGTTCGTAAGGAGAAAAATGAGAAAACAGGGGCTTTGTTAACAAAGATGGCAAAAGGTAGAAGACAATCAAATTTTACGGTCTTTATATATGCCGCCTAGGAAACTAAAGATCAAAAGTGACGACGGTTGCGTTCTCGATGGCTAATCAGAGGAAAAAGACGCAAATACCCAAGTGTTCACCAGAACTCAAAATATTTACAAATATACCATTTTGCGCTCAAAGCCGTTACGCAGAGTGGAAACATTTTACAAGTGTTGAAGGTCTGTAACTAACCAAGACATGGGAAATGGGCCTGAATAACTTTTTGGATAAAATATTCAACACTCTCGCAAACAAATTCAACTATGAAACATTATGACCTTCTGTTGATACAAAAATTAGTCAGCTAACATGGACCAATTATATAAATACACGCATCATCCAACATCGCACAAGTTCAAATGCCGAGATACTTAGCGTACCGAGCTACTCAGTGTACCGAGCTACCAAGCATACCGATCAACTTATTAGGAATGCAAAATGACTAGACAGATTCAATGCTTATTGTATTACAATCATTCGTTACCATGTACAGATGTAAACGCCTATTCGATAAAGGCACACTATCTATTCACATTTATATCCCAAAGTCTATAAATACATTGTAATACCCTTTTGGCAGGGCAAGCGAGAATCATCGAAACCAAGGCAAGACTCCCAGTAATACAAGTTAGTGGACGTAGGCCATTTCCTTAAGGCTGAACCACTTTAAAAATATCTTGTCTTCTTTATTTACTCATATTTATGTATGATTAATGAATTAGATTAAATTTAGTTTTTTACATCAACACCGTTGATACCAAAATTTACCATCCTACGTGGACTAATTGTAAACCAACACATGTCATCCAGTGTGACACAAATCCAAGTCATCATGATGCAAAAGCCCGACTAACATGGAAGCCCGACTAGCAAGGAATCCCAAGCAACTGGGAAGACTGACCAACTGTCAAAAATTCAGCCTGTGTAGCTAGCGAAGCAACAACAATCATACAACCTGTGTAAACAGTGAAGCGACAATAATAGTGTATTTAATTCTCAATATGTACTGATGAAAATAACTAACAAATAAATTCATTCCATCCTTTCACACAAAAACGATCAGTACCCCTCTTAGGCTATAAATACATTGTATCAACCTCATTGTAAAGGATTAAAAAATAAATCAAGGCAATCAATACATAACAGTGGACGCAGCCTTTTCCTTTGAGCTGAACCACTTTAAAAATTCTCTTTATTTTATTTGTTTATTATTATTTATCAGTGATCAATCAATTAGGTCTAGTCTAGTTTTTTGCATCAACAGATTGTCATCGTCTGTGGAAATGTATTCCTAAATGTTTTCACTCATTCATCATCCATGGCTGAAATTCCTGAATCAAGCACCAAAAATGAGGGAATTCTGCCTACTCCCTCTGTCCCTCCAAATAATAATGATTTAACATGAATTTTAGCTAGCTTGGCCAAGGGTCAAGAGGCTATGCAGGATACTATATGAAAGTTGGTCCAAACTCTGCAAACTGGAGTCCCTGCATAATTTAATCAAAGTAATATGCCACTACCGCCAATAAGTATTGTTGGGCATAGATATTCTAGAACTTCAAGGGATCCTTCATACCTTCCGGGAGAAACTTCTTTTGTCAAGATCACTAATTCCTCTGATGGGCAGTCCCTCATCCAAATCAACTAAGGAAGGAATCACAAAATTGATTCTAAACTTATCTAATGACTCAATAGAGTAAACCATGGTGACTAAAGCGAAGAAAGAAGAAGGAAGGAAAAATTCTTACACAAGATTAAGGAATCACCTAAGCCAGATGACGAAAAGAATGTTCGTAAGGAGAAAAACGAGAAAACAATGACTTTGGAAATTAAGATGGAAAAAGGTAGAAGACAATCAAATTTTATCGTCTTTATATATGCTGCCTTGGAAAATAATAAAAGGAATGATCAAAAGTGACGATGGTTGCGTTCTCGACGACTAATCAGAGGAAAAGACGCAAATACACAAGTGTTCACCAGAACTCAAAATATTTACAAATTTGCCATTTTGCGCTCAAAGCTGTTACGCAGAGTGGAAACATTTTGCAAGTGTTGAAGGTCTATAATTAACCAAGACATGGGAAATGGGCCTGAACAACTTTTTGGGTAAAATATTACACACTCTCGCATCCAACATCAATTATGAAACATTGGGAGCTTCTGTTGATACAAAAATTAGTCAGCTGACGTGGACCAATTATTTAAAGACATGCATCATCCAACATGGCACAAGTTCAAATGCCGAGCTACTCAGCGTACCGAGCTGCTAACTATATCGAGCAACTTATTGGGAATGCCAAACAACCAGACAGGTTAAATGCTCATTGTATTAGAGTCATTCCTTACCATGTATAGATGTAAATACCTGTTCGATAAAGGCACACTATCTATTCAGATTTATATCCCAAAGGCTATGAATATATTGCCATACCCTATTGGCAAGGCAAGCGAGAATAATCAAAACCAAAGCAAGACACCCAGTAATACAAGTCAATGGACGTAGGTCATTTCCTTAAGGATGAACCACTTTAAAAATCTCCTATCTTCTTTCTTTACTCATATTTATCTGTGATTAATAAATTAGATCAAATTCAGTTTTTTACATCAACACTGTTGATAACAAAATTTGCCATCCTACGTGGACCAGTTATAAACCAAAACATGTCATCTGGTGTGACACAAATCCAAGTCATCATGATGCAAAAGCATGATTAGCATGGTAGCTCGACTAACAAGGAATCCCGAGCAACTGGAAAGACTGACCAATTGCAAAAAATCCAGCCTGTATAGCTAACTAAGTAACACCAATCATACAACCTGTGTAAACAGTGAAGCGACAGTAATAGCTTATTTAATTCTCATTATGTATGGATGAAAATGACTAACAAATAAAGGCATTACATCCTTTCACACAAAAATGATCAGTACCCCTCTTGGGCTATAAATACATTGTATCAACCTCATTGCAAAGGATCAAAAAATAAATCAAGGCAATCAATAGATAACAGTGGACTTAGGCTTTTCCTTTGAGTAGAACCACTTTAAAAATTCTCTTTGTTTTATTTGTTTCTTATTATTTATCTTTGATCAATCAATTAGTTCTAGTCTATTTTTTTCATCAACATATTGGCGTCATCTGTGGGAACGTATTGCTAAATGTTTTCACTCATTTATCGTCCATGGCTGAAATTCCTGACTCAAGCACCAAAAATGAGGGGAGTTTGCCTACTCCCTCTGTCCCTCCAAATAGCAATGATTTAACAGGAATTTTAGCTATCTTGGCCAAGGGTCAAGAGGTTATGCAGGATACTATACGACAGTTGGCCCAAACTCTGCAAACTGGAGTCCCTGCACAATTTAATCAAAGGAAAATTCCACTGCCGCCAACAAGTAGTGTTGGGCATATCCATTCCAGAACTTCAAGGGATCCTTATAACCTTCCTGGAGAAACTTATTCTGTCAGGATTACTAATTCTTCTGATGGATAGTCCCTCATCCCAGAAAAATTGAATACCTTAGAAAGGCTAAGTAGGGCCTCTCATTTCTATCGTTTGGTACCCCAGGGAAATGCCCTACGGGTTGCGTTGAGAAATACTCGATGACCAAGCAGTTTAAGAGAAGGTTCACCCTAATCCAGGTTAAAAACTCGATGAACTAATCGGTCCAGTCAAAGAGAAGGTTAGCAAGAAGACAGCTCAGCACGATCAGTTGGTTGGCATAAAAAAGCCTCCACCCATAGATCTGGTGCTGGCAGTGATGCTTAGAAAGGGTCCATTCAGCGTTTGGAAGACATGTTAGGAGAAATGTCCAAGGCCAAGAATCCTCTCTAGAGAAGTTTTATTAAGGTATCACCCTTTGTGCAAACCATCGTAGATTTCCCTACGCCGACCAAGTTTAAAGATCCAGTGGTCACTCCCAGCTATGATGGGAAGACTAATCCACTTCTTTATATTGAACAATAACAAGCAGCGACTGATATCTATGCTATTTCTGATGAGATGAGGTGCAGGGCAATTTCAGGAACAATCACTATATCTGCTCAAATATGGTATAATAGTCATCCTCGGGGGAAAATTTCTTATTTTCAACAACTGACCGAGCTATTAATTGGTAATTGTTTCTTTGGAATAAAATAAGTGAAACGAGTAGCTCATTTGCTTAGCGTGAGACAGAAGGTAGGAGAAAGTACTAGGGATTACATCACTCGTTTCAACAACGAGAAACTAAAAGATATTGATTACGAACAGAAGACTGCAATCACTTCCCTTGTGAGTTTTTTGCTCTATGAAAAACTATATTATACTCTTGCAAAAGATCGCTCGAAGATGATGATAAAATTCATGGCCAAAGCACGGAAGATTATGAATTCTGAAGAAGCTATGGTTGCTAAAAATAATTCAGATGCAAAGGTAGCAGCAAAGATAGAAAGAAATTCAAATAAGAATGAGCACACAAATAACAATGAGCGCATGAATTCGAAAGTAAAAGAAAGTCTAGATCGGCTCAAAAATTTCTCTAATTACACTCCTTTAACGGTGGATATAGATCATGTGTTGGACGAAATCAAGTAAAATAATGATTTGAGTTGGCATGAAAACTTAAGGTCACTTGTTGATAAGAGTGATAAGTCCAAGTATTGCGAGTTTCACAAAGATAATGGTCATATGACCAACCGGTGCAATGTTATCCAGAATAAGATAGAAGCACTCATCCGAAAAGGAAAATTGGACATATTTATTAATCAGAAAGCTGGTGGAAGAACTAGAAGTAGAGGTTGACAGAGATCTAAATCACATGTTAAGCCTAAATAAGATAAGAAGAGGAACCATGACGATGATCCAGAAGACAATCCTGATCTCCCCAAGAAACCTAGACAGCTTGAACATGAGGTATTCACACTCAGTTTTGGATCCTTTGATTTTCATATGATTACAGGTGGAGATGTAGGAGGAGGAGATCATATAGTTGAAAGGAAATCTTAACTCAATGAGGCTCAAGATTTTTCCTACATCCAGCGAATCAACCTCGCCGAAGAAGATCGACCAGGGAAAGTTAACAAGGATAAGCTCGTAATTGTCTTTTCCAAGAACGATCTATTCGGAGTGTTGTATCCTTATAATGACACTTTAGTGATCAGATTCAGGATAAAAGAAGTACTGGTAGCAAGAACATTAGTGGATAATGGCAGTTCTAGAGACATCATATTTTATCCCTGTTATGATAGTCTCGGTTTGAAACTCAGCTAATTCGAGCCTTACCACAGGCCACTTATTGGATTCTATGGCGCAAGAAAGTATTTCCATTGGGAACAATAAATCTAGATATGTTGATTGGAACATGGCCAGCAAGCAGTATAGAGAAAGTGAGATTCTTTGTAATGGACAAAAATGTTCATTCTGACTATAACATGATCATGAGAAAAGTAGGACTAAAGAAGTTCGGAGTTATACCTTCTACTGTTCATCAATGCCTGAAATTCCTAACCAACTTCGAAGTGGGAGTAGTAAATGGAGATCAGAAAGTATCTCAAGAATTATACTATTCATCTGTTGATGAGGAAGATATGTTAGAAGTAAAGAATAAACCACCACTTATCAAGTGGATATGTTTAACCTGAACAAAGAATCTGACGTTGAAACCTTAGATCCAAGTGATTAATCTGAGCTCATAAAAGGCCAAGTGATGGAGGCAAGAAAAATCATCATTCTGGATGATGATAAACCAGAACGAACTACTCAAATAGGAGCGTCGTTGGTACAAGTTCTTATACAAGAGTTGGTGGCCTTCCTGATACAAAGAAAATAGGTGTTCGCACGGAGCCATGAAGATATGCCTGGTATAGATCCGAACTTCCTATGTCATAACCTTAATGTGAATAAGGAGGTCAACCCTGTGAAGCAACGAAGAAGAGTTTTTAGTTCGGAGAAGAACCAGGCTATACAAGAAGAAGTGGAGAAGCTTCAAAAAGCTTCCTTTATTGAAGATGTGAATTACCCGAATTGGTTAGCAAATGTAGATATGGTCAAGAAGAAAAATAGCAAGTGGAGGGTGTGTGTGAATTTTACTGACTTGAACAATGCATTCCCAAAGGATCATTTTCTTTTGCCACGAATTGATCAACTGGTGGATGCTACTTCGGGACATGAGCTGCTGAGTTTTATGGATGCATATTCTGGTTATAACCAGATCAAAATTAAGCCACAAGATAGAGAAAGTACTTCCTTTATTACCCCCCCCCCCCCCCCCCCCCCCCGAGGAACTTATTGCTATAATGTTATGCCATTTGGTCTAAAAAATATAGGTGCCACTTATCAGAGACTGGTGAACAAATTATTTTAGGAGCAGATAGGGAAGAACATGGAGGTGTATGTTGATGATATGCTAACTAAGAGCAAAAAAGTTGTTAATCATATTACTGACCTTAACCAGATGTTTGACCAATTTGAAAAGCATTATATGAAGTTGAATCCGACCAAATGCATCTTCGAAGTTTAGGAGGGAATGTGACAACCCGAATATAATTATGATAAATTATATTTAAATCATGCTCATATTATGTGATATGAATAATGTGATATTAGTATATATAATGTTAAGTGATTATGCTTATTATAATCCTACTTTCATAAATCATGAAAGGTCGAATTATTTACAAACACAAATTTTGTTGTTTTCGGTGGAAAGGTTCATGTTAGAGACTAGTTTTGACCTTTATAACATTATAAATGACTTGAGGTGAAAACTAGATAGTTGTATACATGTGAGTTAGGGTTGTAACACAACAAACGGATCATCAAATGGATGTCCGAGTAAAGAGTTATACCGAAATTACGAACAAAGGGCAAGGTTGTCCATTCCCTTTAAGTGGTATTTTGTCTTTTATTAAACCAAATGTTTTAAATTGATTGGTTGGCTTGGGAGGCAGCCTTGGCCGACTTAAAACCCTCCCTCTAACATATTTCTTCAGCCAAAATCAGCCATGAAAGGGTTTTAAGCTTAAGGAAAGAGAAAGTAGAAGTTAAGGAAGAAAAGTGAGGAGAAAAAGTGTAGAAAAATCCGTAGAAATTACGTAAAAAACCCTGAAGGTAATCCTAATTGAAATTCTTGTTATTTATCTTATATTACTGATTTATATGATATAAATTATCATAAGTTTACGAAAGTTTCAGCCCTTTATATTTATGTATGGTTAGATGCAAGTTTATGTTAAGTTTAATGTAGAAATCCTTAAAATTGCTTTGTATTGAAACCCCTTGCATTCAAACTTGCATATCTCTTTGTGTGATTACTGGAATTGAGAAATTCCAATTGGATATGAAATTAGACTCATATATTCATATCATATCCGAATATAAGAATTTATTTCCTTGTAGTTATGTCGTAGTGATGATTTCAAGTTGGTATATAGTTTCTGTTTGTATACATCAATTCGGTATGCCTTGAGTTTAGTCAAGATTTTGAGATAGTAAATGAAGTCAAAAAATTATGAAACTTTAATTCTGCACTATTCAGTATGTTTAATGGAAATGGGTTGAAAATCATGGAAAGTTATGCTGTAGAAAAATTATGAAAATTCTTGCAAGTTGAAGGAACAATAGAGGAGCTTGTAGGGCAGATTTCTTGTGTTGTAAAGAAATGGTCATAACTTGCCCTAGGAAGCTTGAAAAATTACACCGTCACTTGTACTGGAAAGTATATTCATATATGTTTTCATATTGATAAGGTTGGACCCCTGTATTTGAACAATTTAGGAATATAGGATGGTTAAGTATGTAAGGCAATAATTTCAGGCCATACTGGGTACCCCTTGAATGAATGTTTGAATTTCGTCCTTACAAAGAGTACCTTGAGTACATGTTTCATGTGTATATGCATTGAGAAGTATAATTTCATGTTTACTTGACTTTGGTTATAAATTCCTTTTAAGGTATTTCCTACGGTTGTATGTCCGTAACTTTGTCAACATGTATATCATTGTTTTGCCTTTACCTATGTTTTATGGAATGTGACTTAATTGGAATTATATTGTTGATGTATAGTCATGGAAAGTTACATAATTATGTTTGGATAATATTTATGATTGAGGTTCAGTACTGATTTAGTTGGATTGACAGGTGTAAGGTCTAATCAACCCAGTTCAGCTCCACTAGAAGGAAATCTGAATACATAGTTGTCAACCAAGGTGAGTGTACTCACTGGAATGATGTATTTGTATACTGTTACGAATGTGATCATAATGTTATGAATATAAAATTATTCATTTCAGTTTACCGAAATGAGGGGTTACTCTTCGACCAGGAATGGGGGAGATTTGTCTATTAATGACAAGGGGTTACTCCTCGACCAGGAATGGGGGAGAATTGTCTATTTAGACAGGATATGTGAATAATGATTCGGAAAAGTTGGTCATTCATTATGAATGAGACAGATAAGTTAATACATAAGTATATGGACATGATTTATTGCATTTAAATTAATGCAGTAGTTTAGTAGTGATGCATTCACTGGGCTATTTTTGCTCATGGTTCCTATGTTCACATTTTTCAGGTAACGCGATGTCACTGCCAAATCTAGGAGGTCGGGTTGGGTTAGCCAGGAATGGGAGAAACTATGAGTTTGTGTAAATGTAAATGATGTAATTAAGTTAACTTATCCTTCAAGAAAGTTTTTATGGACATGATTACTCTGATGTTGTAAAAAGGTTTTCAGTTATATGGATTTACAGTGATGACTCTGAAATAAAAACCCGTGATTTTGGTTTGGTTAGATTAATTATGCTTTGACTCACTTTGACTTTCAAACTTATTTATAAGTAACTGGGTTGGGGTGTGTCAGCTTTTGGTATCAGAGCCTAGGTTTTAGAGGTTCTGGAGTGAGAAGAGTCTAGATTTGGAAGTGAATGTTAGAAATATATTTTATTTGATACTAACGATTATGTTAGGAAAGATATGTATATCTCCATGTTGTTATATCTTTGATTCATTTCAGATATAAGAGAATGGAACGAGGGAACATAAATGTGAGATTAGAAGATGAGGCTTCAAATATTCTAGCAGAAGCGGAGGTTGAGCAACCTTTTCAGATAAATATGGAACCCGAGCCAGAACAACTGACAGATATGCAAAAAATGGCATGTGCTATGACTCTAATGGCAGAGCAACAAGCTAGATTTATGGCTCATGTGGAAGAACAACAGACCAGGCAATTGGAGGCACAAGCATTGGCTAGGGCTGAGGAGGTGATACACCGGGAAGTAAGGAGTACTTCACATGAGAAATTTATTAAGATGAACCCACCATCGTTCGAAGGAGCAGTTGATCCCGCAGAGGCAGAAGTCTGGGTTAAAGAGATTGAACTTATCTTTGGGGTGATGAGGATGCCTGAAAATCAACAAGTAACCTTGGCGACGTATATGCTGAAAGGAGAAGCTAAATATTGGTGGGATGCCACAAAACATTTGTTGGTTACTCCAGAAGGTGGGAATGTGATCTCATGGAATGCTTTTGTCAAAGCTTTATATGATAAGTATTTTCCCCCAATGTATCAAAAACAAAAGGAGAAGGAATATTTCATGTTGAATCAGGGGAGTTTGACAGTTAGAGAATACGAAGCTAAACTGACAGCCTTATCTCGTTTTGCATCGAGGTTTATACGGAATGAGGAAGACATGTGTAGCCGATTTCTTGACGGGCTTGAGTTAGTAATTAAATCTAGATTGTCGGCTTTAGAGACTTCTAACTATTCATCATTGGTGAACAAAGCTATCCTAGTAGAAAGGGACGTGAATGAAGCTAGAGGTAATCGAGAACGAAGTGTAAAGAGAAGAAGATTCGATTCAAGTTATCAAAAGGGTAGCGATACAAAATATTCGAGGTTTGGAGGGCAGAAATTCCAACAGGGTAGAGGTGGAAGTAGTTTGCAAAGGGGTGAGGCTAGTGGTGGAAGAGGTTCAGGAGTTTCAGCACAAGGAGATCCTAATGTTTGTTTCTTTTGTGGGACATCAGGTCATGTAAAGAGAAATTGCCTAAAGCTACTGAATATAGAATGTTTCAACTGTCACCAAAAGGGTCATCTGAGAAAGAATTGTCCTATGTGGGCAAGAACAGTTTCAGTCAGTAGTGTGGGGCCTCATAAAGGATCTTCTCCAGGCAGTGCCACCAGGGGGAGAGGTACAGAACAAGCAACTGGATCGAGGGCAGGAGGAAGAGTGTTTGCGATGACACTACAAGATGCCCATGCTACACCTGAAGTGGTTACAGGTAAACTTTCTATTGCAAACAAAGATTTATATGCGCTCATTGATCCTGGATCTACGCATTCATTTGTGGCATTAGATATTGTTTCATATTTGGGTAGACCATGTTCATTTCTCAATTGTGCCTTATATATTTCTACCCCAATGGAAAGTGTGATTCTGGTTGAGCATGTTTATAAAGATTGTATCTTACGAATGGGGGAACGAGATTTCTATGTTGATTTGATACCGTTGGCCATTCGGGATTTTGATATTATGTTGGGGATGGATTGGTTATCATCGTATCATGCTTCCATTGATTGTTTTCGAAAAGAAGTTACATTTCATCTTCCTAGTGAACCGGAGTTCCAATTTACAGGGGAAAGGAATGTTGTCCCTAATTGTCTCATCTCAGCAATTAATAGCAGAAAGTTATTGAGTAAGGGTTGTACAGGGTACTTAGCGTATGTGGTTGATGTTAGTAAGGAAGCACTTAAAGTTAAAGATATACCAGTGGTTAGAGAGTTTTCTGATGTCTTCCCAGAAGAATTGCCAGGATTTCCACCCGATAGGGAAGTAGAGTTTTCTATTGAATTAATTCCAGGTACTGGTCCAATTTCTCTTGCTCCATATAGAATGGCACCAGCGGAGTTGAAAGAATTAAAAGTGCAATTACAAGATCTGATAAGCAAAGGTTTCATTCGGCCTAGTGTTTCGCCATGGGGAGCACCAGTGTTATTTGTGAAAAAGAAAGATGGGACAATGCGATTATGTATTGATTATCGACAGTTGAATAAGGTGACCATTAGAAATAAGTACCCTCTACCTCATATCGATGACTTGTTTGACCAATTACAGGGGGCCACAGTATTTTCAAAGATTTATTTGAGATCGGGTTACCACCAACTGAAAGTGAAGGATAGCGATATTTCCAAAACAAATTTTCGGACTCGATATGGGCACTATGAGTTTTTGGTGATGCTTTTTGGATTAACCAATGCTCCAGCATTTTTTATGGATTTGATGAATCGGGTATTCCACCCTTTCATTGATTCATTTGTGATTGTATTCATAGACGATGTGTTGGTTTACTCGCGTAGCATGGAGGAACATGAGAAACATTTGAGACTTGTATTGCAGATTTTGAGAGAGAAGAAATTGTTTGCTAAATTCAGCAAGTGTGAGTTTTGGTTGAATGAAATTTTGTTTTTAGGGCACGTTGTCTCGGGAAATGGGATATATGTTGATCCAAAGAAGGTGGAAGCAATTGTTGAATGGGAGAGTCCTAAGAATGTGACAGAAATTAGGAGTTTCCTAGGATTGGCAGGTTACTATCGCAGATTCATTAAGGGATTTTCAGCAATAGCATTACCACTGACAAAATTGACTCGTAAAGAAGTGAAGTTTGTATGGGATGAAGAATGCGAGAGGAGTTTTAAAGAATTAAAGAATCGGTTGGTTTCAGCCCCTATACTTACTATTCCATGTGGGAATGAGTCTTTTATGATCTATACAGACGCTTCATTTCAGGGGTTAGGATGTGTTCTTATGCAGAATGGGAAGGTAATAGCATATGCTTCCAGACAATTAAAGACGCATGAACTAAATTACCCTACACATGATTTGGAGCTAGCAGCCATTGTTTTTGCTTTAAAGTTGTGGAGACATTACTTGTATGGAGAAACTTGTGAGATATTTACGGATCATCAAAGTTTGAAATACTTGTTTACACAAAAAGAACTGAATTTGAGACAGAGGCATTGGATATAGCTGATTGAAGACTATGACTGTACCATTCATCATCATCCTGGGAAGGCCAATGTGGTAGCAGATGCTTTGAGTCGAAAATCATCAGGGATGCTTGGTTGCATACGGTGTGCCCGTGTTGGAAATATTCTTGACTTGGCATCGATGGGGATTGAATTTAAGTTTTCAAAAAGAGGAGGATTATTAGCACATGTCACAGTGAGACCTTTATTGGCAGAACGCATACGAAATTTGCAGACCAGTGATCCATTCCTTGAGAAGAAGAAACAAGATGTCCTGGATGGTAAAGAGAGTGACTTTGAAATTAAGAATGATGAATCGTTGTGTTATAAAAATAGGATTTGTGTACCTAATGATCCACCCTTAAAGAAAGATATATTCGAAGAGGCACATAGTTCTATTTACTCTATGCATCCGGGAGGTACCAAAATGTACAGAGATTTGAAAGAATATTACTGGTGGAACAATATGAAACGTGAGATTGCAGAGTTCGTAGCTAAATGTTTAGTATGCCAGCAGGTGAAAGCAGAACATCAGAAGCTGGCAGGATTATTGCAGTCTTTGCCTATTCCGGAATGGAAGTGTGAGCATATAACAATGGACTTTGTTACAGGATTACCCCGGTCACCAAAGGGGCATGATTCCATTTGGGTGATTGTAGACCGATTGACGAAGTCGGCCCATTTTCTTCCAGTTAAGACTACCTACAATGTTGACAAGTATGCACGTATGTACGTTGATGAGATTATCCGTTTGCATGGGGCACCAGTTTCAATAGTATCAGATAGAGATCCAACGTTCACTTCTAAGTTTTGGCCTCGTCTCCAGAATGCCATGGGCACAAGTTTGAAGTTCAGCACTGCATTTCATCCACAAACTGATGGACAATCATAAAGGACGATCCAAATATTAGAAGACATGTTACGAGCTTGTGTGTTTGACTTCAAGGGTAGTTGGGATGATCATCTTCCATTAATGGAATTTTCATATAATAATAGTTATCAGTCGACTATTGGTATGGCTCTTTATGAAGCTTTATATGGGAGGAGATGAAGAACGCCTTTGTGTTGGGATGAAGTGGGTGAAAGGAAAATTTTGGGTCCGGAATTGATAAATATGACAATTGAAAAGGTCAAAATGATTCGGGAACGGATAAAGATAGCTCAAAGCAGGCAAAAAAGTTATGCAGATAAGAGGAAGCATCCATTGGAATTTCAAAAGGGGGATTTTGTATTCCTACGTATTTCACCATGGAAAGGCGTTATGAGATTTGGGAAAAAGGGGAAACTAAGTCCAAGATACATTGGACCATATGAGGTGTTGGAAAGAATTGGGAACCTCGCATATAGATTAGCATTACCTCCAGATTTATCCCATTTGCATGATGTGTTTCACGTATCGATGCTTCGTAAGTATTTGGCGGATCCATCTCATCAGTTGAAAACTCAACCAATTGAACTGAAGGAAGACTTGTCGTACATCGAGGAACCATTGGAAATTATTGATCGTAAGGAGCAGGTGTTGAGGAATAAAGTTATTCACTTAGTTAAAGTTATGTGGATGAGCCATGGAGTTAAATAAGCAACTTGGGAAATGGAGGATAGCATGAAGAAACAGTATCCCCATTTGTTTGGTAAGTGACCTTTATATTAAATTTCGGGGACGAAATTTTCTAGGGGGGGGGGGGAAGTTGTGACAACCCGAATATAATTATAATAAATTATATTTAAATCATGCTCATATTATGTGATATGAATAATGTGATATTAGTATATCTAATGTTAAGTGATTATGTTTATTATAATCCTACTTTCATAAATCATGAAAGGTCGAATTATTTACAAACACAAATTTTGTTGTTTTCGGTGGAAAGGTTCCTGTTAGAGACTAGTTTTGACCTTTATAACATTATAAATGACTTGAGGTGAAAACTAGATAGTTGTATACATGTGAGTTAGGGTTGTAACACAACAAACGGATCATCAAATGGATGTCCGAGTAAAGAGTTATACCGAAATTACGAACAAAGGGCAAGGTTGTCCATTCCCTTTAAGTGGTATTTTGTCTTTTATTAAACCAAATGTTTTAAATTGATTGGTTGGCTTGGGAGGCAGACTTGGCCGACTTAAAATCCTCCCTCTAACATATTTCTTCAGCCAAAATCAGCCATGAAAGGGTTTTAAGCTTAAGGAAAGAGAAAGTAGAAGTTAAGGAAGAAAAGTGAGGAGAAAAAGTGTAGAAAAATCCGTAGAAATTACGTAAAAAGCCCTGAAGGTAATCCTAATTGAAATTCTTGTTATTTATCTTATATTACTGATTTATATGATATAAATCATCATAAGTTTACGAAAGTTTCAGCCCTTTATATTTATGTATGGTTAGATGCAAGTTTATGTTAAGTTGAATGTAGAAATCCTTGAAATTGCTTTGTATTGAAACCCCTTGCATTCAAACTTGCATATCTCTTTGTGTGTTTACTGGAATTGAGAAATTCCAATTGGATATGAAATTAGACTCATATATTCATATCATATCCGAATATCAGAATTTATCTCCTTGTAGTTATTCCGTAGTGATGATTTCAAGTTGGTATATAGTTTCTGTTTGTATACATAAATTCGGTATGCCTTGAGTTTAGTCTAGATTTTGAGATAGTAAATGAAGTCAAAAAATTATGAAACTTTAATTCTGCACTATTGAGTATGTGTACTAGAAATGGGTTGAAAATCATGGAAAGTTATGCTGTAGAAAAATTATGAAAATTCTTGCAAGTTGAAGGAACAATAGAGGAGCTTGTAGGGCAGATTTCTTGTGTTGTAAAGAAATGGTCATAACTTGCCCTAGGAAGCTTGAAAAATTACACCGTCACTTGTACTGGAAAGTATATTCATATATGTTTTCATATTGATAAGGTTCGACCCCTGTATTTGTACAATTTAGGAATATAGGATGGTTAAGTATGTAAGGCAATAATTTCAGGCCATACTAGGTACCCCTTGAATGAATGTTTGTATTTCGTCCTTACAAAGAGTACCTTGAGTACATGTTTCATGTGTATATGCATTGAGAAGTATAATTTCATGTTTACTTGACTTTGGTTATAAATTCCTTATAAGGTATTTCCTACGGTTGAATGTCCGTAACTTTATCAACATGTATATCATTGTTTTGCCTTTACCTATGTTTTATGGAATGTGACTTAATTGGAATTATATTGTTGATGTATAGTCATGGAAAGTTACATAATTATGTTTGGATAATATTTATGATTGAGGTTCAGTACTGATTTAGTTGGATTGACAGATGTAAGGTCTAATCAACCCAGTTCAGCTCCACTAGAAGGAAATCTGAATACATAGTTGTCAACCAAGGTGAGTGTACTCACTGGAATGATGTATTTGTATACTGTTACGAATGTGATCATAATGTTATGAATATAAAATTATTCATTTCGGTTTACCGAAATGAGGGGTTACTCCTCGACCAGGAATGGGGGAGATTTGTCTATTAATGACAAGGGGTTACTCCTCGACCAGGAATGGGGGAGAATTGTCTATTTAGACAGGATATGTGAATAATGATTCGGAAAAGTTGGTCATTCATTATGAATGAGCCGGATAAGTTAATACATAAGTATATGGACATGATTTATTGCATTTAAATTAATGCAGTAGTTTAGTAGTGATGCATTCACTGGGCTATTTTTGCTCATGGTTCCTATGTTCACATTTTTCAGGTAACGCGATGTCACTGCCAAATCTAGGAGGTCGGGTTGGGTTAGCCAGGAATGGGAGAAACTATGAGTTTGTGTAAATGTAAATGATGTAATTAAGTTAACTTATCCTTCAAGAAAGTTTTTATGGACATGATTACTCTGATGTTGTAAAAAGGTTTTCAGTTATATGGATTTACAGTGATGACTCTGAAATAAAAACCCGTGATTTTGGTTTGGTTAGATTAATTATGCTTTGACTCACTTTGACTTTCAAACTTATTTATAAGTAACTGGGTTGGGGTGTGTCAGGGAATGTTCCTCGAGTATATAGTAAATTAAAGGGGCATTGAAGCTAATCCATATAAGATTAAAGCTTTGATTGAAATGCAATCCCTGACCTGTAAAAAGGATGTTCAAAAGCTAATAGGACGCATAACAGCACTCAACAGATTTGTTACCTGAGCAACAGATGGGTGTTTGCCATTCTTTAAAGTACTCAGAAAAACCTTTGAATGGAACGATGAATGTGAAAAAGCCTTCCTAAAAATAAAGAAGTACCTGGGATCACTACCACTACTCTCCCGACCAGTGTTAGGAGAAAAGATGTATTTGTATCTGGTTGTATCTGAATCAGCTATTAGCTCTACCTTGATCAGGGATCAGAATGGAGTTTAAAAGATAATTTACTACACTAGAAAATATTTTCGAGGAGCAGAAGTCAGATATCCCAGATTGGAGAAATTAGCATTGGCCTTAATTGAGGCTAGTAGACGGATGAAGCCATATTTTTAAGCTCACACCATAGTTGTATACACTGACATGCCATGAAGGAAAACTTTGTATAAGCCAGAGAAATCCAGGAGATTGATGTATTGGGCTATGGAGTTAGGGGAATATGACCTTGTATACGAACTAAGTATTGATTTAAAAGGCCAAGGTATGGAAGATTTTATTACATAATTCACTTACCCAGAGGTCCTCGAGCAATAAGGGATTCTAGCCGAGCAACATTCAGGAGTCAACATACCTACTAGAGATACGCCCGACCAACTCAAAGTAAGGAAAACTACAAAGAGGTTACCACCGAACAACCAAAACCCTCCAGTGGAGTACAGGATATGAAAAAGAAATATGAGGAGGTAAAAGATAAAATTTTCCATCATGGAATTCTAACAAACTAAGCGTTTGACAGTGATATTCCCATATGGAGATTGTATATTGCTGGGTCATCATGCGCAACTAGATGTTGATCTGTAATCATTCTCAATACTCCAGACGAACTAGATGTAGAGTACACTCTACGATTCCAATTTCAAGCCTCCAATAATGAGGCAGAATATGAAGCTGTGATTGTTGGGTTAAATCTAGCTAAATCACTGAACGCCAAGCAAGTTATGTTATACAGTGACTCACAATTAGTGGTAATTCAGGTGTTGAACTTATATGAAGCTAAAGGAGAACTGATGACTAGATACTTAGCCAAAGCTTTGGAGATAATTGCAACTTTGTTATCTATCCAGATGATCAGAATTTAAAGATTAGAAAATGCTCGAGTGGACGCACTTCGTCGACTAGATTCAGCAACCAGAACTGCTCTGTGAATAACTATTCATATTGAGCTACATGCTAATAGGAGCATTGATGAAGATTCAATGGTGAATTTTATTATAGTTTATATGGGGCCATCTTAGATGGATCCCATAAGATCATACATTGAAGAAGGCATTCTTCCAGCCGACCTACTTGAAGCTAAGAAGATAAAATATAAAGCCACAAAATATGTGCTAGATGGTGGTGTGTTATATAAAAGAGGATTAACTTCTGGTCTACAACGGTGTTTGCATCCAGTTAAAGTGAAGGATTTGATTGAAGAAGTCCATGAAGGATACTATGGATCCCATGTAGCAGGACAAAGGGGTACTAGTGGCCAACTATGCTAGCAGATTGTGCAGCTTTTGCCAAGAAGTGTGATAAGTGCCAAAGGTTTTCTAGCATACGCAAGACTCTACAAGCTCTCCTAACACCCATCACTTTACTTTGGCCCTTTACTATGTGGGGAATTGACCTTGTCGGGCTTTTGTCGACCACCCATGGAAGGTTCAAGTACCTGGTTACAGCTGTTGATTACTTTACTAAATAGGTTGAATTTGAACCATTGATTGATAAGTCCTATGACAAGGTTTATCAATTTATTTGGAAAAATATCATATGCAAGTATGGTTTGCCCTACACCTTTATCACTGATTATGGCACATAATTTGACAACGATGAATTTGCTGACTATTATGTTCTATCCAATGTCTAAAAAATCTACTCTGCTCCTGGACATCCTCAAAGCAATGGACAAACAGAGGTAACTAATAGAACTTTATTGAATGGGTTGAAGAAAAGGCTAAAAAATGCTAAAGGGAATTGGATCAATGAACTTCATTCTGTCTTGTGGGCTTATCGAACAACTCCCAGAACAGCTACTGGAGAAACTCCCTACCTGTTAGCATTCGGTACTGAAGCCTTAATTCCTGTCGAGTTAGGTTTACCTATGCACAGAATTCTTAACTTCAATACTCCAGTCAGTGATTTGATGAGAGGGATAGACTTAGACATGCTGGAAGAGGTACGTGAAGACGCGGTGTCAAGGAATGTAGCCTATCAACAACAGATTGCACGTTTCTACAATAAGAGGGTACGATCGAGCAACTTAAAAGAAGGTGATTATGTTTTGAAGAAGGTGATTCAGAAGAGAAATAAGCTTAAAGCCAATTGGCATGGGCCTTATCGTATTGCAGCAGTCGTTCGACAGGGCACATACCGAATTGAGACTTTGGAAGGTGGAGAATTAAAGAATCCCTGGAATGCAGAACACCTAAGGAAGTATTATTAGTGATGTAGTCATGTTATACTCAATTCATTTTAATATTAATGAGAATATGATTTCCCCAAAATTGTTATTTATTTTTCGGAGTACTAGTGCTATGCACTACATTGCAAATATTACAAATACCACCAAAAAAGTTGGTCGGTATCATTAAAGGCCTCTAACAAAGTTGGTCGGTATCAATAAAGTCCACCAAAAAGGTTATAAAGGCCTTCAATCTCTTTGGGGGACTTTTTTTTCTGGTCAACTGCAATTCAATTTATAAAGCAACAGTAAGTATGACGTTTTATCAAATATAAACATGGAAAAATTACTAAAACATAAAACAACCTATTCCATGGACAAAGAGCGGACATTTAGGTCATTTATATTTAGCACCTCCAACTAAGGGAGCATGTTTCCAATTTTTTACAACTACCCCATTATCAAAATAATCCCTATTAGAATCAGGGAGGTTAACTACTAAAGCTTTACTAACTAACCTAATTTTTAAATAAAAAGTGGTATCATTAGTTACCCATTTATAACAAAACATTATTTCTAGAATCCCTAAATGAGTTCCATAGATTTGATTTAACCTATATACTCCATTCACTACTCTCCATATGTTAGGAGACACTCTTGCAGGAACAATGTCAAAATATTGACAAAACTCTAGACACAGGGGGTTGGGAGGAAATGTTAACCCAAATTCAACAATAAATATGGAAGAGAACTAATGGCCCTCAGCAAGAGAGAAAAAATCAGATTGAAAAGTGGGATGTTCTAATACAACCCAAGGTGGAATATTAAAGTCGATTATGAACTTATCAAGTAACTCGATAGAATAAAACATGATGAAGAAAACAAAGAAGAAGAGAAGAAAAATTGTTACAAAGGTTTAAGGATTCAACAAGAACTGAAGACAGAAAAGAAAATGATAGCATGAAAGATCAAAGAACATAACGGCGGAATCGGAAATGAGAGGTAGCAAATGATCGAAGTTTTATCGCTCTTTTTTTAAGACGCATCAAAAACTGGGAAAAGTAATAATTAAAGTGAACGACGGTTGTGTTTATGACGGCTAATAATGGAAAAGACGAAGATATCCCATAAAAGTTTGCTAAAATTTGAAATATTTACAAAATTGCCATTCACGCCCAAAAATCTTCAATCAAGTGGATAAAATTCACAAGTCTGGAAGGTCTACAGCTGACCAAATAGCCTAAACTACTGTTAAAGTATAATATTTCACACTTTTGCATCAGCTCCAAGTATGAAACATTGGGGGCTTCTATTGATAACAAAATTTACCATCCTACGTGGACCAATTATAAACCAACACATGTCATATAGTGTGACTCAAATCCAATTCAGCATGATGCAAAATTCGTCCAACATGGAAGCCCGACCAATAAGTAATCTCGACCAACTGTAAAAAATCCAGCCTGTACATCTAACGAAGCGACAGCAATCACACAACCTATGTAAACAGTGAAGCGACAGAAATAGTGTATTTAATTCTCATTATGTATTGATGAAAATGCCTAACGAATAAAGGCATTCCATACTTTCACATAACAACGATCAGTACCCCGCTTGGGCAATAAATACATTGTATCAACCTCATTACAAAGGATCGAAAAACAAATCAAGGCTGTCAATACATAACAGTGGACAAAGGTTTTTCCCCTGAGCCGAACCACTTTAAAAATTCTCTTTGTCTTATTTGTTTATGATTATTTATCTATGATCAATCAATTAGGTCTATTCTAGTTTTTTACGTCAATAACCGTATTTTACCAAATATAAATAGAGCAAAAAATTATTAAACGCAGAACAACCTATCCCATTGCCAAAGAGAGGACATTTAGGTCCTTGATATTTAATACCTCCATTTAAGGGAGCATGTTACCAATTTTTTACAACTACCCCGTGATGAAAATAATCCTTATTGGAATTAGGGAGCTTAACTACTAAAGCCTTATTGACTATCGTAGTTTTCAAATAAAAAGTGCTGAAGTGCTTTCACTAGTTGCCCATTCATAAAAAAATATTATTTCTGGAATCCCTAGATGGGTTCCATGAATTTGATTTAACCTACATACTCCGTTCACCACCTTCTAGGTGTTAGGAGCTACTCTAGCAGGTACAACGTCAAAATACTGATAAAACTCTAGACACAGGGAATTGGGTGGAAATGTGAACCCATACTCATCAATAAAGATGGAAGGGAACCGATGGCCCTCAACAAGAGAGAAAAAATTAGAAGGAAAAGTGGGATGTTCTGGTACAACCCAAGATGGAATGTCAAAGTCATTCCTAAACTTATCAAGCGATTCAATAGAATAAATCATGATCAAGAAGCAAAGAAGAAGAGAGAAAAGGTCTTACAAGGGTTTAAGGATTCAGCAAGAACTGAAGATAGAAAATAAAATGATCGAACGAAAGTTCAAATAATGCATCAGCAGAATCAGAAATGGAAGATAGAAGATGATCGAAGTTTTAGCGCCCTTTTATAAGTCACCTCAGAAATTGGGAAGCGTAATGATTAAAGAGAACGACGATTGAGTTTACGACGGCTAACAAGAGAAAAGATGAAGATACCCAAGAAATGCTCGTTAAACTTTGAAATATTTATAAAACTGCCATTCGTGCTAAAAAAATTATCAATTAACTGGATAAATTTCACAAGTGTGCATCCCAAACTACTATTAAAGAAGAATGTTCCACACTTTCGCATAATCTCCAAATATGAAACAATGGGGGCTTCTATTGATACCAAAATTCACCACCTTACGTGGACCAATTACAAGCCAACACGTGTCATCCAAGGTGGCACAAGTCCAGGTCAACATGATGCAAATCCCCGACCAATAAAGGAGCTCGACCAACAGGGAAGACAGACCAAAAAGGAAGCTCAACCAACATGAAACACCAACCAATTAGGAAGATTGATCAATAACAAGGAGTCCAACAGTATGGCCAATGAAGCGCCATCAGTTTTATGTTTAATTCTCATTATGTATTGATGTAAATGCCTAACAAATGAAGGCATTTCATCCTTTCACGTGATGACTCTTGACACCCCTCTTGGGCTATAAATACTTTGTAACACCCTCATTACAGGGGACCAGAAAAACAAATTAAGGCAGTCAAGCAATACATAACAGTGGACGTAGGCTTTTTCATTGAGCCGAACCACTTTAAAAATTCCATTTGTCTTATTTGTTTACTTATTTATCTGTGATCATTTAATTAGGCATAGTCTAGTTTTTTGCATCAATAATAATAATAATAATAATAATAATAATAATAATAATAATAATAATAATAATAATAATAATAATTATTATTATTATTATTATTATTATTATTATTATTATTATTATTATTATTATTATTATTATTATTATTATTATTATTATGGTTTGATGCTGAGAATGATATAAATTGTTAGACAAGCCCCATCTTTGGCATATTGTGTCTAGCCAACCTTCATGTAAACATTGGGGGTCGTTACAACACACGTACTAGTGTTGATATGAATAATGGGGTATGTGGGAGTGGGTTCGAGGTGGCGATGATGTAGGTTTTAGATTTGAATGACGGGTCATTGCTACTCACATTAATAATTAGTCATAGCTCTCTCTCTCTCTCTCTCTCTCTCTCTCTCTCTATATATATATATATATATATATATATATATATATATATATATATATATATATATATATATATATATATATATATATATATATCATTAGTAAAACCTATTTTTAAGCAAATAATGGTCTCCACACTCCCAATCAATTAATAGCATCTCTCTAAAACAGATCTATTACTTCTTTTCTTTATCTTGATTTTTTTTGCAATAATCAACAATGTAGAAAAACAAAATTACTTAGGAAATCCTTTTTTTCGTTTTCAATTTCATTATTTTTGTGGATTTTTTTTCAAAGTTGAAATCTTTATTTGTTTTTCTTTTTTGATTAGAATTCATTTTTCTCTCGAAAAATTCTTTTTTTTTGCTTGAATTTTTTTGTTGTTCTTTTAGTGAGGGCTATAATGTTGTTTTTGTTGAAAATAATTTTATTTGCTTGAAATTGTTTTGTTGTTTTTTGTCAAGGATGGAATTTTTTCTTCTAAAAACTTTTTTGGGGGAAATTGTTCTTGCTCCCTTATTTAATCAGGATTTGATTTTTTTTTTTGGTTGAAACTGTTTTTATGATAAGTTCAGATTTTAAATGTTTTATTCAATACTATTCAGACTTCTAAAATTATTTTTCTTATGTTCCAAAAATTTTTTAAACTTTTTTTCAATACTTTTGAGTTTTTTTTTAAATTGGTAAGTTTAAAATATTTTTCAATAATTTAAATTTTTTAAAATATTTTATGTAATGTTTAGATTTTGAAATATTTTTTTGTAATTTTAATATTTTTTACAACTTTTATATTTGATTTGACCAAAATATCCTCATATGCATGGCACATAACCGACACACGACCAATATTAAAACCAAAATATTAATGGTGTTATCATTACGGAGTTATATGAAGTCGTGTGTGGAAGCTTAGGGGGTATTGTGTATCAAAACATGAATATATGGACAAATATTTAAGGGTCACAAAAATTATTGTGTCACTATGCACATCAGAAATAAATATTGTCCGCTAAAAATAGTAATGTGTGACACTATCACTTCAAATATCTAAGCTACTGGTGCTAAGGATCCGTTTAGTTGCAAAGTGGTCAAATGCCTTGATGACAAAAAAATTTGTCGCATGATGAAATTTTCCATACCAAATCCTGTAACACCCCGTATTTTTGATGATTTAAATAATTATGTGATTAATTATTATTATGGGAATAAGTATGCGATTAATTATTGTTGTTGGATTAATTCAATTAAAATGCGAGAAATTAATTTGTTATTAATTCGGATTAAAATAATTATTAACTAGCGTGCCAAGGGTTAATACTGATTATTAAATATTACTGTGTGATATGTAATATGGAATTATAACATTTGATAAATTGTCGGAAGTGAGAAATACGACAGCTTGGTAATTAAAGTTTGACACGCGTATGAGTCGTGTCGGGACTAATTGAATAGAATAAAAAGAGAATTTATTTTTATTAACTCATATGGTCATTTCGAGTGCGTCGTTGAGTCCGGGAGAGTCGAGATAATCAAAATAGTATACTCGGGTAATTAGTTTGGGTCCCGGGATAATTTTAGGCCTATCCGGCGTCCCGAGAGGGCATTTGGGTAAATTATATTTTTGTGTTTAATTAATGGACGAAAATTGAGAGTTATTTTATCAGCCAAGAAAAATCTTTTAGGGTTGTGAGACACAGGAAGGAAAGAATGGCCATAGAGGGTGTGAGGGAGAACCAAACTCCAAGAGGGAAGGCCAAATTATCCTTACCTTGCACAACCGTGACCACCAACGAGTAGATCGAGAAGAGAGGAACGCGTATATACCAACATCACCAACGGATCAGACCGTCACATTCGAGGTAAGTGTTTATTACTTGCTTTCTTTTAGCAATAATCATGCTCATGTTAGTGTAGGTGAAATTAATCATGATTTACATGTTAATTGGGTGAAAATTGGAGATTTAAATTATGATTAAGGACTCAGTTAATTAGTGGTTGGAATTCCTTCATGTATATAGATGATTAATCACGAAATTGAATTACATATTGATGAACGAATCTGAATTGATTAGGTTCTTTAATTGAAATTTTGGAAACTAGGGTTCATATGAACTAATTTGGGGATTTAATATAATTATGAGAATTGATGACGAATTAATAACCCTAGGATGATAGGAATGTTATATAAACTGTTATGGCTTAATTGGGATTGAGGATGAGGTGTTGGGTGATAAAATCTTAGAGGTTTTTAGGATAAAAAAATGGTGAAAAATGCTGGAAATCTCAGCAAGAAGACGAACAGGGACATCTCGCGCGATCTCTCACGAAGTCGTTCGCGCGAGATAGGGATCTCGCGCAAAGTCATTCGAATGACACGTGAAAGTCATTCACGCGACATCTCATTCTAGTTCGAGCGAGATCAATTTCTGGTTCAAGCGACAGCTCATATGGTTCAAGCGACATCGAAATTTTTTGGGGATTTTCTTTGAGTCCAAATTTGGGTTTACCGGTTTATTGGAGTGAGAGAAAGTGTCCGATAATAAACTTAAGAAGAAAGGATTTTTAAAAAAGTATGTGAGGCATAATACTTTAATTATTTCGGTATAGAGAGAATGTACCTTGGAGATTACGAGAGAGATAGTAATCTAAATATTTATACTATACGTTGTGATGAGATTAAAATACTTATGAGGAGTGTATATATAGGTTGGGAAAATACCTACAAATTTTAATAGGACGTGTGTATGCCTATTATGCGATATTATTGCTAAGAGCACTAATGGGTGATAACCCGAGGGTGAAAGAATCTTATAGTTAAGCGCACTAATGAGTGATAACTCGGGGGTGCAAAGACTCTATTGTTAAGTGTACTAATGGGTGATAATCCGGGGGTACAAGGATGATATTGTTAGGCTCACTAATGGGTGATAAACCGGGGGTGCTGGATTATTATTGATAGGTGCATTAAAGGGTGTTAACCCGGGGATGCAGGATTCTCTTGATAGGCGACTAATGGGCAATAACCCAGGGGTGCTGGATTATTATTGATAGATGCATTAATGGGTGCTAACCCGGGGATGCAGGATTTTCTTGATAGGTGCACTAATGGGTCTTAACCCGGGGGTGCAGGATTAGTATATATATATATATATATATATATATATATATATATATATATATATATATATATGAACATGTGAATATTTCTACTGTGTGAAATTAGTAGACTTGGTAATAATAATAATCACTATATTGCACCAAGTGGTGTTAACCTAAGGGTGCAGGATTAGTGTATATATATAGGGATGATGAGACTATATATATGTATGAGTGTACTTGGGTAACTTTCTACTTTATAAGAATAGTAGATAAAATGGAAATGAGAAATGAAATAATCTTAGTAGATAAAAGATTAACCATTCAAACGGTGAATAATGAAACTTAGTATGTGAGATAAACTATCTGAATAGCATATTGTATGGGCGATACAAGAATACTACTACTGAGCATAGTTAGTATTAGTATGGTTTCTGACTAGTTAGATTGGGAGGTATAACTAGGGGAGATTAGATGTACGTTAGGCGTGCACAATAGATGAGAGGTGAGAAACTCATGTGAGAGTTCGATAACTAACATGCGTATAAGACTTGTTTTAAGAACCAGTTTTAAAAACTTGCTAAATCATTTTTACACCTCGGGCTCTGACCCGTTTCTTGTATTCCTTATCTCTTTTGCTATATATATATATATATATATATATATAGCAAAAGAGATAAGGAATACAAGAAACGGGTCAGAGCCCGAGGTGTAAAAATGATTTAGCAAGTTTTTAAAACTGGTTCTTAAAACAAGTCTTATACGCATGTTAGTTATCGAACTCTCACATGAGTTTATATATATATATATATGTATTAGTACAGGTGCCTAGCCATAGGGACACCGGTTCTAGATACTTGGATGGTTTGCCGAGATGCAGGTGTTGTGGAAGTTGCGAGTCATTGACATTAGATGCTTCTCTCATTTTATTCAGTTCCTAGTTCAGATGCTTCAGTTCAGGCATGTGCCGCCCATCCTCATTAGCGGGATTGTACTCAGTTCCTTTGTAGTTCTTTTCTGTTGGATTGAGTATTTATTTTGGTTTTGTTTGTGACTTTGAACTGGAAGGTTTTATCCAGTCTTAATTATTCAGTATTGAATTCAATCGACATTCATTTATTGTGTGTGGTTTATAATTCAATGTTCAGAAATTAATTGAATTAATTGGTTTCAAATTAAATTGGGAAATATTTTGACACTAGTTTAATTAAATGTTAGGTAATTAATTGGATTTAAGTTTTCGACAGTGATGCTAAGAATGAATCAACCAAGCATTCTGTTATAAATTTTATAAAGGACTGATCACCCGATATTTAATTAGTCGGGGTGTCACAGGTGGTATCAGAGCATCAGGTTCTAGTGTCCTTAGGATCTATGCGGCTTATTACGTTTCAGCGCATCGTTCTTTGATGTAGAGCCTTATGATAGGATTATTGTGTTCCCTTACATATGCGACTTACGCTCTCCTGCTACGAATTATAATGGATGTGACTCATTATACAAAATTCTGTGTGATTCGAACACCGAACATTTTAGGATGACCAGCGAGGGTCGTAAGAAGAACTACGGGAGAAGAAGTTCAACAGAAGACATATAGTAATCGGGACAAATATCACCATGAGGATTACTTAAGTTAGAGATAGTAAAATCGTCACTCGAGAACTGTGGGTTCCCAGGACACAGTCGTAGATAACGGTGGAGTGATTTGAGGACCACCTAGCATAGTCGATAAAGGGGAAATTAGAGGGACTCTTTTGAAAACCCATCGATGAAGATGCGGAGAAGAAAACGAAAAAATGTAACAGACCAGCAGAAGTAGAAAATCCGAAGGCAATGGTGTAGAGTGGGGTGTGACGACACTCGGAATTAAAATTTGGAGTTAAAAGTTATAGATCTTAAGAGAATCATGTAGTTATTAGAGGCAATCACCATTATGAAGAAGTATGTTTGAAATTTAGAGAGAAATTTGGGTACGATTTGACCGTGAGGTCTTCCATTCGATGTGATAACAAAATGCGAGTGCAATTTTGATGTTTAGCAATGGGTAAGATAGAAACCGATCATGAGAGAAATGTTAAATTTCATAATGAACTTTGTACCTGGCAGTGGGGCATAAATTATCCAAAGTGTCTATAATTGATAAAGAACACGTGAGTAGAACACAAGTATAAATGAGAAATCCAACTAGTATGACTAATGTTGATGTCATCAAGGTTATACGGTGACTAGTTCTTGCGTTTTTTCCAGAAGAAGCAAGCCAGAAAGGTTAGAGAATCTGGCCGAAAAGAAAAAAAACTAAACTTAACGGTGTTAGTGAAACCCCACATGAGAGTATACCCAATAGGGAACACGGTTAGATGATTTTAAGTTGATTAACTTCTTACAAAGTGACCATGAAGTCAATCAGGGCTGTGGAGGCCAACCATAGTTCCGAAAGGCAAGTGTAGCTAGTAAGGTTAAGACTACTCGGTCCGAGAAAAGGATATTCCCAAAATGGTCAATGGGACCAGTGATGGGGAAATGGTTCGTGAAGTTTTCCTTATGTGAAGGAAGTAGAACTACAAGTATTGAAGGTGTCCACAATTGAAAAGTGAGACCGGAGAGATTAGAAATGGTAAACCATCCCAGTTAGGCATAATAACTAGGGGAGCGAGACTTCCAGCGAAAGAATTTGGGGTCAAGAGAATTAGGCCAAAGAAATTTATAACTCGAGAGTGATGGGTTTAAGCTGGACCAGTAGAGTCCTCGTTAATAGTAGCATATAGTATGTCAGGGTCTACGGGGCCCGGGATGTAAACGAGAGTTCAATAAAGCTATAATTGAGGCCTAGAGAGTTTGGGCCAACGTTTCAATAATGGGCGTGAAACTTACATGATGGAATAAATTGTCCATGATGAGATATGATAACTATAGGATGAAATCCTAGGATGTATGACGATTGCAGATGTTGACGGGTCGTGATGGCAGCCATGTGCTGAGACCCTTTGATTTGGCGAGATTGGTGAGGTTTTACTTCTTCCTTGTGAGTAAAGGATAGATTCTAATGACATGGGTGTGCCACAACTTTTATTTAAATTGGAAACACTAAACTTCACGTGCAGGTCAAGTTTAGTGGGAACGTTAGTTTTAATAGTCTTGTTACAAACGTATTTCTCGTTGTTAGCAGGGCATTTTGATGATTGCCCGTGAGTGAATCGGGTGGGCCCTAAGAATATGTTTTGTTGTTATAATTTACTACTGCATTGAGTCAGCTTTAGTAGAGTTTATTATGGTAATGTGTAGTGATTAATTACTGTATGGTTAAAAGATAGTAAAAATGTAGTGATATGACTGTCGTGCCAGATACACCGGGAGGAGAAATCTTTTTTTTGTGCGGTGCCACCTGAAATAGGGTTGGGCTCAGATATATCAATATATGAAAATTTTCATGGTGTTATAGACCTCAGCGAGTATGTTGTCTACTTATAGTTGATTCTGGTGTGTAGGAATTTATTTTAATGAGGAGACACATGTTTCATTTTGTTCTTCTTCAAGCATAGATATAAGAACCCGTTATATTTATTGCGCTGAGTACTTGGGTTAGTAAGGGTGCTATGCTTCATGTTACATTTTTAGGGACATGAGAGTGGGCGAGTAGACTTTTGTGTTACAATATGTAGATTGTGGGAGAGTACATAGTATGTACTGAAGGCCTTACAGACCTCGATAATTGGCTAGGTTAGACAGTAGTATATCAGCGGGGTTCCTTGTTTGGATTTTGCCTTGCGAGACATCCCACGCATGAAACTTGCGAACGTCGGGAGTTGGAGAGAAGTTTGGTCCATAGTACATAATTATTGTAACTATACGAGAATATAATTGAGAGTTGATAATTCTTTTATGACTTAAGGCCAATAGGGTCGCCTAGTCTTAGTATCAATCTGAATAGAGCAATTATACCATTGAAGGATTGATTAAGTTTTGACTAGTGGGGTGGTTGAGTGCACCCCTACCACATCAGCATACCGAGTGTGCAAGAATTGAAGTAAGAAAATTTTATGTCATTTGTATAATGATGCGCGAGGCATAGGGTGTATGGGCTCCCTAGGGGATTGAATCAAACGGTGGATTATGATTATCTTGTTCGATAACATGTAGTCGGGTAAGCCGAAGATTACTCCATAAGGTTTGTTAGAGACTTACTTTTCAAAATAAACTGAGATTTTTTAGTGGGAAAAGAGACTTGTGTCACACGGTACAACAAAGTCACACGTATCACGATTATAATTACATTCAAGAGAGTATAAAATGTATCAGGATACAAGTAATAGTGGTAATGGGTTTAATGTAGAGTAATTTTCATAGTTAGTCTTGCAGTGGGTCAGCTGGCTGTTAGAAAAAGGGCGGACAATTCGAAACCAGTAGGGGCTCCTTCCACTAGAGAATGAAAGAGTATCCCCAAGGATCTTCTCATGTAGATGAGATGGTAAGATTATAGGTACTAAAATGCGATTGAGTACGGCCTAATACCCACAGAGGGATGGGCAGGACAAGCGGTCTAATCGGATGCGGGAGAGAAAATTTTATGTTGACCCTGAGATCTTAGAGGAGGACGGGAGAAGTACCTTCCACTAGTGGAGTTTGTGTCCAAATAGCTCCTACAAGTTCACGTACGGGCAGAGTGCCAAGTAGAACTATAGCACGGTAAACTTTGTTGTTGTCCTAATTGAGATTTAGAGGTGGGGGACCAATTATGATTACAAATGTCGGAGAAGAATCGATATTATCGTATATATTGTGTGTGAAATATATATTGCATAGCCAATTTACTTGTATGAACGACACGAGATGAAGTCGTATGTATATGAAAAGGGGATAAATCTACTAAGGTGCAAATAGTAGAAGGCTAGATAGTGAATATCTAAAATAAAGTTGATGTACTGAAACTTAAGCAGGAAGGCTTGGGCAAGAGCCTATATTAC